>CM050163.1:424391098-424973598 GCA_027410445.1 Discoglossus pictus | reverse complement strand
TACAAAAATAAAAAGTTTTATTCAAAATGTTGTATTTATTTGTAGATAAAATAAAGGTTAAGAATCTCAGAAACTCGTATAGTGTGGCAAACCGTTTTAACAGCATTAAAATGTTATTGCCCCGTCATTTTTGACGGGCAAGTCGCTAGTTAGAAATAATGAAGGAATAATTAGATATTTTTATACTAAAGAAGGAAGTAGAGTAATTTACACTAGGGAATGATTAGAACCAATTCACTATGGTAATGTATCTTGAGACGGGTAATCCCTTCAGTGTTCTCTATAATTGACACTGGGAATGTAAATACAAAGACCAAATCAATCTGAGATTGTATCTCTCTTTTTATAAGGCTATGTAAGTTCCTGATAATTCTATCTTTCTTTAAATAAGGCAATATGAGCTTTTTCCTATATAGACAGAGCTCACATCTCTGAAGCTACAGGGCTATTCACTTGCCTGCTAGTTCAAGATGATCTATATCTATTGTATAGTCTCAGTGGGTAACTCCAAATAATCCTTCTATTTGCCACCCTTATTTTGAGTGGTTTATCTGATTAGGAGCAATCTGCATTACAAACTCACTATTGGGAGTCTTATGTTGTCTCTATATATAGCTCTGTGTAGTCCTCTCTAACTATTCCTTCTATTAATCACCCTTGTATTTGCTGTTCTAATATTTTCCATAACTGGGAACAAACTGCATTAAGACTCACTATTTTGGAGTCTGATGACAGGTAAATGCTAACAGGTCATAGTTTGCAGCTCCACACTATCTGTTTAGTAGTAGGCCGTGACCATAGCTCGAGCACAACACTTCTTTCGTTTCTGTGTTTGCATCAGCGCTACGTTCTGACGTATTACATTTGCGCCACGCCCTATTTGGTATGTAAAACATACCAAAAATAATCAAACCATCTTTGATATTAATGACATAATTACCTTATCAATTATATTAAGCATATCGGCATGTTTAATATGATTATGTGGACATTGTGATAACTGATTCTTCATAATTTGGTATACCTCGATCTTATATCTGTTACAATTATTTATACCATTTTCATTGTTAGATTGAAAGATACTGATTTTCGCGACATCACAAACGCATCGCCACATGAGCGCACCAATAACAATGTGCAAGACAATTGAGTGCCCGACAATTGAGCACCTGAGAACTGCGCGCCGTGGACTGAGCTAAGGTGAGTGCAGGGGTGTTAGGCTTAAGGGTTGTAGACTTAGGGGTTTTAGGGTTAGGCTTAGGGGTGTTAGGGGTCTAAGGGTTAGGGTTAGGTTTAGAGGTCTTAGGGTTAGGTTTAGGGACTTAGGATTAGGGTTAGGTGGGGGTTGAGCGTGTTAGGGTACCTAGGTACTTCAAGCTTGCGCTCTTTTAATGGTGCATATTTGCTGGCCGCATTTCCAAGGCGCGCAAATGTCGGCATGCTGTTATTGGCGCGCTGCGTCAGCATCTTCCCATATCAACTAAAGGAAGCAATTAACAGACCATTTCTCAAAACATATATTTGGATCCAGTCTTTATGGCAAACTACAGGTCTGTTTCAGATCTTCCCTTTTTAGGAAATGTTATTGAAAAAATTGTTGCAGTGCAGGTTAAAATCTGCAAACGCATGACGTCTGTGATCCATAGCAGTCAAAAAAAGCACAGAAACAGCCCTGGTTTTTGTTTTTAGTGATCTAGGGATAGCAAGAGATAGATGTGACTTTTCAATCCTAATTATTCTTGACCTCTCTGCAGTGCCTTTGTGGCACTGTGCTCAACTGATTTAAATCCTTTTTCACTTGTAAGTTGCAGAGGGTTTCTTTAGGTGCATACACTTGTAAACCCATGTCCCCATTATGTAGAGTTACATGAGGCTCTACTTTATTTACAGTGTTGTTTTCTGTATATATTCAACCACTGGGAGAGATCATCAGAAGACATGGCCTCAACTACCACTTATGCCGATGATACACAGCTTTGTCTGTCCTTTAACCTAGATGAAGAATATCCAACCTTTACTCCTCATAAATGACTAGAAGAGCTCCAAAATTGGTAGGAACTGGCTGAGACTGAAGCCAAAGAAGCAGAGGTACTTTGTGTGGATCCCTGCTAGATGACAGCCGCTTACTTCAGCCAAACAATGGGCCTTCACCTTGGAAACTCTCAAATTCACAGAACCTTGGGGTGGTTCCAAGACGTGATCTGACAAGTGTCAGTTGTGATCAAATCTGTGTGATATATTAACAATCCCAAGAATCTCCTCCCAAAACTTTGGGTCCTAAGTTTTTTTATATGCAGCTCCAGTAGTTTTTTTTAAAAGTGCTTTGAATCCCTTTTGGGAGAAATATATATTTTTTAAATATTATTATTACTATCCAAGCCAGAATAAATACAGTGGTTTGCTTCCAAATAACTTCCACAGCTTTTAAACGTAACACATTCCCACAAAATAAAAGAGTAGACCAAGTAGGCCCAGAGGGAGGTAAGAATACATTATTCCTATACCCAATAACAAATTCTTAAACATTTAAGACCAGCATTGTATACAATCACAGATTATTTTTTTATTGATATTTCACTACTTAAAAGAGCTCTCTAAATGTCCCGTAAAACTTTACCCAAATGCACCCTAATTATGTATTATAGATCTCTCTCTCTCTCTCTCAATCTCTTTCTCTCTCTCTCTTTTTTTTCTTTTCTTTCTCTCTCCCTTTCTCTCTCTCTCTCTCTCTCGCTTTCTGTCTTTCTTTCTCTTTCTCTCTTTCTCTCTCTCTCTTTCTTTCTCTCTTTCTTTCTCTCTCTCTCTTTCTTTCTTTCTCTCTTTCTTTCTTTCTCTCTCTCTCTCTTTCTTACTTTTTCTCGTTTATTCTAAAGTTCCAGATTCTGGCTTTTACAGTATATTATACTAGCGACTTGCCCGTCAAAAAATGCTGGCAAAAAAATTGTAAGCCAGGGAATGCTGTTTGCCACACAATGTAAGGGTTTAGGTCCTCTAAGTAACTTGGGCGCTCATTGCGAGCCTGTCCCCTGGTGTAATTTTGGTATTATGAGCTTCTTTGTTGCTCATTGCAAGCCCCGCACTGAGCGCCTTCTGTGCTCATCACAAGGCTCGCAATGAGCGCCAAAGGCCTTATTGCGAGGTTCTCCTCTGGTGTACTTTCAGTTCTTTATATATATATATGTGTATATATATTTTTTTTTTTATTTTTTTTTTATTTTTTTTTAATGATAATTAATAAATTCATGTAAGACTAAATTAATATACTTTACCCATTTACATAGTTACATAGGGCCTCATTCTATTATCGGCCGTAAAACGGCCGCAAGGCTGCGATCTCCTCTTACGGCCGGCCGTATATCTTGCAACCGGCTGTAAGCTCAGAAATCTTTAAAGTCAAAAATAAATTCAAGACAGCACTGTAAAGCTCTGTAAATGCTAGGGATCATATTCGGGGACATGAGGATTAATAGTAACCCACTCTCAAGCTTGCACATCAGCCCAAATCCGAGTTTACATTAACTGTTTATTTTCCGGCCGCAGCGTGGCCAGGTCTGAGGTGCTCCAAGCACTCTGGACTTTTTACATGGATATTTGACATATAAAATTTTTTTTTTTTTTTACGGATTTGAGTATAGGGGAATGTTGTGCTATTTTTGCTAACACCTACAATCACTTTATAGTCTCCTCAGAGTGCAGGATGCCTTTATTTCTGCTTTATAATGTGCTTAATTGGTGCTCGCAGGACCTTTTTCCTGCAAGTAAGCTGCGGCTCGCTTTTAGCCTTGTAGAGAGGGTTCCTGGAGCAATAGAATAGCAACCGGGCGGCCGCAAGGGATAGCAAGGCGCCGGCCGCAAGCCTGCCGGAATCCCCGGCCTGAGGGGAATAGAATAGCCGAATAGCTTGCGGCCGGTCCTTGCGGCCCCGCATCTCCTACGGCTGTTAATAGAATGAGGCCCATAGTATTTAGGGTTGAAAAAAGACCTTCAGTCCATCAAGTTCAACCATTTGTAATTAATATACTCAGCAATCAATATGCTGAAGAGCTAACAATCGCTTTTGTTTTTCCTGCAGCATACAATGTACATTTGGACTGTTGCTGACCTGAGTAGAAAGTGTCAGCAATGTGGCAAGTGTGCAGTGTAAATAGGCTGCGTGCACGAGGCTAAACCATTTGTTTAGTTGTGTAAAGCAGCATTTTAGAATGTTAATGTTATTAGTTTTAAGTTAGTGATTGTCTATGTGTTACTCGGGTCTGGAGCATTTTCCTTCCTTCCTAATAGCGTATTTTGTACCTCATACATTCATGGGTAAAAGTTGTATGTGCCTGGCGGTGTTTTGATTGCTTAGAGGTCATGTAGCCTTGTTTTCATTTTTTTCGACACATCTTGTCTGGCAGTTTTAACCTTGCGTACCAACGTATTTAGGTTTCGCCAGGGTTTTCAAAAAAAGAGTATAAATGGTACAGAGATATATCATCCATGCACCCATGTAATTTGTTAAATGTTAACATATGTAAATAGCCTAAAAACAGACAAAGTATACCTCCAAAAAGCCACTCCTCCAAAACACCACGTGACAAACTACAGACAGGGTGGATACACAAGTGCTGGACTGTTCACGTTAACATCAAGAACAGCATTGACATTCTCGTTTTGAATTAATGAAACTGATTACTAACACCAATGGAACCTATCACATATAATAGTTGTCAAACTGCGAGTCGTCGTCACGCTTTGCGAGCTCGCAGAACTGCGTCCCTCACAAAGCGAGGGACGCAGTTCTGGCCGCAAATGCGAACACCGCGAAGCAGTAGCCGCATTTGCAGAGGTGGAGGCTGTACGGCGCCTCACTCGCGGTAAAAAAACAACCCAGAAAAGAGTGACTTTAAAAAAAAAATATACGCCGCAGGACCTAGAAAAAAAAATACGTCCCTCGCGAAAAAATTTTTTAACACGGAATGAGGAGATACTGCCCGAGGTCCCAAAAATATGAAGTTAACGTCAGAAACGCGTACATCAAAAAACAACAAAAACACTACAAAATACAATCAAAACATTTTAAAAAATCACACACAACATGGGGGGACAGCCACAACATCTGCCAGTGAGGTTGCACGCTAATTAAAGTCGAATTTAAGGTATTTCAGAACTTGAAAATCGGCTAAACGAGAAAAAAAATAGCGAAAAAAATTAAAACCAGGCTACACGATCCCTAAATGTGCAAAACACCGCCAGGCACGTATAACTTTTGTCAGGGACGTACGAGGTACAAAATTACACAGATAGGAAGCACGGAAAATGCTCGAGATCCACGTAGCACATAGACAAACGACGCCATTTTACATCACTCACTTGCAACTAATAACATTACGAATCTAAAATGGCGCTTTACACAAATAAACCAACGGTTTGCCCTCGCGCACGCTGCATATTTCTAATGAACAGTTGGGACACTGATGACACTTTCTCCTTAGGGCAGTAACAGTCCAACTGTACATTGTATGCTGCAGGAAAATAAAGAGATACTTACCGTATATACTCGAGTATAAGCCGACCCGAGTATAAGCTGAGGCACCTATTTTACCACAAAATACTGGAAAAAAAGAGTGACTCGACTATAAGCCGAGGGTGGGAAATGGGCTGCCCCATGTGTCCCTCTTGTGCCTTCTGTGTCCCCCTCTTGTGTGCCCTTTTCTTGTGTCCCCCCTCTCTCTCCCCCTGTGTCTTTTCTCCCCTCTCCCTCCCCTGTGTCTCTTCCCCCTCTCCCTTCCCTGTGTCTCTTCCCCCTTCCCTGAGTCTCTTCCCCCCTCCCTTATCACCCCCCTCAACCCCCATCCTCATCCTCAACCTCCCTCCTCAACCCCCCTCCTCATCCTCAACCTCCCACCTCAACCCCCCTCCTCATCCTAAACCTCCCTCCTCAACCCCCTCCTCATCCTCAACCCTCCCATCCTCATCCTTAACCCCCATCCTCATCCTAAACCACCCCCCTCCTCAGCCTCCCTCCTCAGCCCCCCTCCTCAACCCCCCTCCTCATCCTCAACCCCCCCTCCTCATCCTCAACCCCCCTCCTCATCCTCAACCTCCCACCTCATCCTCCCTCCTCATCCTCCCTCCTCATCTTCAACCCCCCATCGTCGACCCCCCCTCCTCATTCTAAACCCCCATCCTCATCCTCAACCCCCCTCAACCCCCCATCCTCAATCCCCCCTCCTCAACCCCCCCATCCTCATTCTAAACCCCCTCCTCAACCCCCTTCCTCAACCCCCCTCCTCAACCTCAACCCCCCCATCCTCATCCTCAACCCCCCCATCCTCAACCCCCCCATCCTCAACCCCCATATCCTCAACCTCCCCCATCCTCAATCCCCCATCGTCTCCAGAGCTTCTAATTGTAGAACAGTAGCAACTTATTTAGCTTATAAAGAATTGTATTCCAGTTTCACAACCTTTACTGTGTAGTGTATCGGGATGTCAAGTGCTACACTGAGGAGACTTGCCAGCTGAGCTGGAGATTGTTATTCAGGGACCTATGATCCTAGTTTTGTACTTCTTTTATTTCAACAGCTCAGCACCTGTAGCAAATTATCCTTCTTACATAGGGGCCCTGTTTGTTGGTAGTATCCTTGAAGAGTTGAGCTGAGATATGGAATTCAGGGAACTCTGATCAAGGTATAAACATTGTCAGTCTGCATTAGACCTCAGTTCAAATGCCAAGTTCCAATTCCGGCTCTGGGGTATTCAAGTTACTCTTGCTCTTGCTTTTGATCCCAGTGGTCTCAGTCAGACTCTCCCACCAGTTTCTATGAAACTACATAGAAGCGTCCTCACTGATCTGTCCTGCTTGCAGCTGCCATCTTGCTTGGTTAGTGCGCTATACTAACCCCTTCCTGGACGTGGCATAGATCACTCTTTTATTATTTAGGCATATTTATTTTTGATTAATAGTGGAAGTGTATGTAATTTTAGGATTTTCAGCAAAGGCAAAGCAATATATCACCACTATGGAAACAAATCACAGAAATTGTTAGCAAATCTAGTAAAGAATATAAATAATCACACATTTTTACTTCATGCAAACGTCAAACTCATCTTTGCTTTACTCATATGAACTAGACAAGGATAACTCCGATCAGGTCTTCTCTTCAAACTAGCCCTTGAACCTCTAGCATTCAAAATGAAAGTAATATCATCATGAATATGACCGAAACACCAGACTTCACTTAATTCTACTGTATATGGAGACAACCATATCTGACCCACTGTACACAGATTGATGTTCAGCATTGACAGATTTCAAGGCTTCACAGGGCACAAAATAAACCATGACAAGTTGGAATGTAAGTGACTGGATTATAATAGAATATTATAATACCTTTCCAAAAAGCCACATAATCTCTAAATTAACTTGGAATAATAATAACAAAAGACCTCAATAAGCTGTATGTTGGCAACATCACACACGAATATGCTGACCGAAAAGAAATTGAGTATATGAGGATGCACTGATCAGTAATTATTTTTCTAAAGTTAGCATACATAATGCAATCACTCCCATGTTTAATCTAAAAGTAATATGCCCAAATAATAAGAACCCACGGGGGTCCTTTTACCCACTCTGAAGCACCTCTCTTGTCCTGATCCGAATACTCCAGAGACAAAATGACCACAGCCAAAGGTAAAGTCAAAATGTCTTGTTTATTGCTTACAAAGCTTAGCATTATATAGGTCATAGTCCCACCTACTCATTGCATAATTTAGGATATGCACACATATCACATTTTCTTTGCAGAATTAAGTGAAGGTCACAGGTGGTTACAGATCATAAGATACAAACAGTTGTCAAAATACATTCTATTCTACCTTGTGATTTTTACACAGAGATAAAGAAAGCAACAGATGCAAGAAGTGTTACAAATTAGAATGTTTTGGTACAATGAACAACCCGTAATAGTGGTTTTTGCAAGGCAGTTAGCATAGCATGACGTTAACCTGTTATTATACACCAACAGTGTGGAAAAATATTAAGTAAAACCGACTATTTTTTCTGCTTTGAGATAATCTGTGAATAAATGAGCTTTAGAAAGACCTTCATAAGTGTCTTGTCACACTGCTGCACCATGGAGCCTGAGGCTTTTTTGCTGAACATATATTGTGCAATAATTATTGCTGTAACTTCATTTTTATGCTTTAATATAAATATGGGAACCTTGCCTTCAAGTTGTTGATTTTTGCCTGGATGTGATTGTGCCTGGTTCTGTGCTACCGAGCCAATATAGGCCTCCATGCTAATCGTGTTCTGTAATTTAGGGCACTACTGTAAATCGGCTGTGGGAGTTTTTTTCCCCAAGTTATATACAAATGTAAATATTTTGTTCCCCGAGATTAGGGCACTCAGCACACATCCATAAATCTTGCCTTAGCTGCAACAGATTTTTGTGTAGGGAGTACTCAAACCAAGATTTACAGATGAGATGCAGCTCTAGAAGTCAACATGAAATGCGAACACCATGAATATTATAATGAGTGTGAAGTGCTGTAATTGCTGCAACGAGAAATCATTTTTTATACATATATATATATATATATATATATATATATATATACACACATAAATATTAATAATAATAAATATTATAGATTTTAGACATTATCATGGTTTTTGACAATTAATATGGTGATATTATTAATATAAATAACCTTTACTAAATTAAAAATTACATATTTAAGATATATGCACATTTTGAATCTGAATTCTTTGTTGTTGTTGTTGTTGTTTAGTCATTCAGTTGCGTCAGACTCTCCGTGACTCTACGGACCACAGCACAACAGGTGCATCTCTCAGTCACTGCCCCTCTGAGCTCCAACAAGTTCAGGTACATTGCTTCAGTGACCTGTCATAAATTCCAATCAGACTATGTGTTTGGCAACCAACCAGAAACCATGTTGATGTCAGAGTTGTTAACCAATAAGAAAATTATATCTTGTTACATAGGCTTATTAATTGTCAATTATTATCTTGGAACACCAGATGGCGCCCTTGTACCTTCAAATTACAATCAACAAATTTAAATAAATATAGCTAAAGACCATTTTTATTTTAACTCATAAATGATCTGTATTAATATATATATATATTAATTACATTTTGACATTTCAATGTAGAACTGTCATGTTACATTCCATAGACACATTTATGAATTTAGAGCTAGACACTTAACTATAGAAAAACATTTTTATAGATGTGAACTGTTAGGTTGTATTAACTTAATCCATTAGCATTTAAGGAAGAATGAATGTCTCTTAACAGAAAGCAATTAGCAATTGAAATCCTATTTCAATGAGAAACTGGACATTCTTTACCCAGGAATTATCCAAATGTAAATGCATGCATATGTATATAAATGTACAGAGGTATATAAAGTAATATACAATGGATATAATATAAGGATATAATAGAAATATAATTATAATTATAATAACACCATAAAATTGGATTTTCAATAATAGAAAAATCCTGACAACACGCCATATCAAAGGGTAACATGAGAGTCCAATGCCTTACTTTGAGATTTAAACAAATTATGTGCCCACTTTATACGTTCAACTTGTAGCAGGCATATAACAGTGGTCACATTTACAAAGTCACTAAAATAAGTACAGGTTTCAAAATACAAAAAAAATAAAAAAAATGTTTGCAGAAATTGCAGACACTTCTGAATTCCACTCTGTTTCCTGAAAAATGTTTCAGGAGGTAGGTGCCACTTGTGGTTTTGGAGTAGACATTTCTCCTGACACAATGTCAGGATGGGGAATTGGCACTTGCTGTTGGGCAGAGGGGAGCATTTTTTAGAAGCTCATTTAATAATCCAGCTTGCAGATCTGTGACCTGAATACTTAGAGCCACATTCAATTCCAAACCAGCCACTCGATCGCAGACGGCGGAATGTCTGCAGGTGTGTTGGGGGCTCCCGTTCATCTCTGATTGCGATGCTATTCAATTGAGCAAGGGCACGAGTTACGAGCCACAGCAACAAGCCTGTAAATCCCTCCCGCGGCTCAAAAGTGTTAAGATGAGATCGTCCGCTACGATCCAACCACGGTATAACGTAATGCGACACATGCCTCTCAGCCAATAAAAAGCTGCAGATGATTGACAGAGGGAGATTATAACTTTGCGGTCCACCCTCCCATGCGTTGACTGCGTTGTATTTTCTTTTGAAGTAGCACGCAGGTCCCGGAGTTAGTAGGTTTTGAGAGTCAGAGAGAGAGTAGGAGAGTTTGTAGAGAAGTATTTTGCGGTTTGGTTTATTTATATTCTACTGGCGTGGAGATTGCGGTTAAAACGTCTTAACCTCGATCTCCACGCCAGTGTGCTGTTCGTTACTTTACAGACATAGCTTAATATAGACCGATAAAGATTGATATTAAGAAATGCTCCATGGGAGGCTAAGTAGCACAATCAGGCTCTAATCATAGAGATTACCAAAGACAAACAAAATAACAAATCTGAGAGGAAAAATGCAATACCATCAGCACTTTATAAGCACTACTTCAATATTTGAGTCGGACATAATTCTGATTCCCTATTAGCACTTTATATCTTTATTTTAGCACTTGCACTTTATTAATTCATGGCACTAGACACTTAGGGCCTCATTCAATTGTGATTTTGCCAATTGAATAGGGCTATAAATAAGCACATAGCATATATTTTTTAAAGAAGTTTTTAGTTAGTGAAAACCTTGCTTTTGGATAGATGTTTACTAACTAAAACTTCTTACAAAAAAAATGTTATGTGCTTATTTAGAGCCCTATTCAATTGCTCAAATAGCAATTGAATGAGGGCCTTAGTATTTGCGAGTTTGCACATCAGTTTATATTAATACATTTCCTAAAGAAAATGCGCGATGTCTTTTTGACATATCACATATTCAATGTTCATTACATACAAGTCTGAACCTAGAGCCACCAAACCCCCCCCCCCCTTTTTTTTTTGTAGCTTAATTGTAGACTAATAAGCGCTTTGGCGGAGGACTTGCAAAGTCTCACGTTAATGACAGCTAGCATTAATATATGCACTAATGAAGCATGTGATCCTGACCTAAATAGCAGTCTGATAACAGATCATAGGGTGTGATGTAAGTAACCGTGAATCTGGCTGCTGACCTTTGTGTCCTGTCTGTATTAATGGGTATTTTCCAATATTGCTGATTATCCAGAGACCTAGCTAATGAGTTGGTATATTGTTACAGTAATAGTCCTTAGCACTGTACTGTACTTGCATGTTGATTAGTTTTTTATCCTTCTCCGCCTTTTTTTAGTTGACCACTTTTTTTCAGATTTTTGTTTTTTCACAACACTGTATGTGGGAAACTGGATTTTATTACACAGTCCAGAGGTTGAATTATCTGTTTCATTGAGCAGATCTAGACAAGTTGTAAGTGCTATGCACATTAATGGTTTCTTCAATTAAATGGAGTGATTTCTGATAATCAACATAAAGGGTTAATACACATGCATATGTCCAATTAGTGATATTGTGGAGTATCATTATTCCCCTGAAGGCTAATAACAATATGACAGGTGATACTGGAGTATGTTGCCAGTTCCTTCTCTAGTGGACGGTAATTTGTTTGACCTCCCTGCTATGACGTGCCCACCTACAGTGGCCCTACATGGTATAGCTCACAGCTTCATTCAGGTACACAAGCCCCTTCACTACCACTACTTTGCAAACCACAAGGGGACCAGGGGAACACATCATAGCAGAGAGGTAAGACAAATCCCTGTCCACTAGAGAAGGAACTGGCAACCCACTCCAGTATCTTTGGTATGCAAACCTTGTGGATACGCAGAGACATTAGTAGGTGTGCTGCAGTCCATTGGGTCACAGAGAGTCGAGCACAAGTGAGGGACTGAACAACCATATGTGAAATGTTCGCCTGGTACTTGATATATGTAATGTGGAGGTGTCATTTGGCCACTATTTGTTGTCCCAATGTAGATGTGATGAGAGATCTGTATAGAAGATGATCTTTGTATTTGTAGGGTCCACATAAGAGCCGCTATGAGTGAGAAAGGGTTAATATGTCAGCCATTTGCATGCATTTTTTGTTGTAATTTAATGAGGTAGTGTGTCTTTAATAGCTTTCAGCATGTTGCAGCATGGCTTTTCATATTGGCATATGCATGACCATTACAACCTATGTGGAAAACTTTTGCAATATTTGATATTTGGGAGTTGTTGTGCATGTAATTGTAATACCTTCCATTGCTTTCCCCATGTTTTAAAGTGGTGTCTTTATGTTGTTATTTGCAGTGTTACCAACTAGTCTGTAAACACTTTGCGAGTCCTATTTGGAACCCGTAAGCTTTGGGCTGCCATTTACCAGCTTGATTGCGGCTGTGGAGTTGAGCGATTTTTGCAATTGAATAGCGATTAGTGATTTTAGTGATTGGAAGTCTTGAGGCCTTCAGAGATCAAAGGCTTCTGGAGACGATAAGTTACAAGTTTAACCATCACCATTTTTTCAAGGCCGTAACTCAGAAGCTGTTCAGAGCCCACAAAAAGACACAAATTGAATAGCAAATTAACTTGCAACCTCACTTATGGGCTACCAGATCACCCAAAACCTCAATTGAATATGGCCCTTAGAGTGTCTAACGGTCTTGCTAATTCAGGTAGTGGCAAATCAGCTCCTGCTGAATCTGACTTGTAGCTGAATTGTTTTATAAACAATCACAGCAAGTGTTAGGATTCTGACTGAAAAAGTATCCATGGGTTATCAGAAGAAGAGGGCCAGAGGCATAAATTCTGGTCAAACAGTCTGTGACCAGTGGCAAGCAGAACAGGTTAAAAAAGGGGAAACAAGCCAAAACTTCAATTCCTGTAGCAATACAAAAATGTCCAATAAACAAAGCCAAAGTCATAATCAGGAAAGGCAAGAGTAGGAATTAAAGAACATAGGAATCAACCCGGCTAAGTGAACTCTATGAACTCTGCTGGTGAATTTAAACCCAATGACAGGGAGGAGGGGAAGAGAGGGAGGAGAGGGGAAGGAGAGGGAGGGAGGGGAAGAGAGGGGAGGAAGGGGAAGAGAGGGAGAAGTGGGAGAAGGGGAAGAGAGTAGGAGGGGAAGAGAGGGGAGGAGGGAAGAGAGGGGAGGTAGGGGGAAGAGAGGGAGTGAGGGGAGAGAGGGAGGAGGGGAGAGGAGGAGGAGGGGTAGAGAAAGATTGGGAGAAGAGATGGAGGGGGAACGAGAGGAAAGAGAGGGGGGGGAGAGAGGAAGAGATAAGAGAGAGGGGGAAAAGAGAGAGAGGGAGGGGGAAGAGAGAGTGGAGAAAGGAAGGAGGAAGAGAGGGAGGGGAGAGGAGGGAAGAGAGGGAGGGGGAAGAGAGGGAGGGGGGAAGAGAGAGAGGGGGGAAGAGAGGAAGGGGGGAAGAGAGGGAGGGGGGAAGAGAGGGAGGGGAGAGGGAGGAGGGGAAGAGAGGGAGAGAGAGAATGGAGAGAGGAGGGAAGAGAGGGAGGGGAGGAGGGAAGAGAGGGAGAGGGAGGGGGAAGACGGGGAAGAGATGGAGAGGGAGGAGGGAAGAGAGAGGGAGGGGGAAGCGAGGGAGCGGGAGGGGGAAGCGAGGGAGGGGAAGGAGTAAAGAGGGAGAGAAGGGGAAGAGAGAGAGAGGGGAGGGACGGGAGAGATAGAGGGGAAGAGACAGGGAGGAGGGGAAGAGAGAGGGAGGGTTAAGAGAGGTAGGGGAGAGGAGGGAAGCGAGGGAGGGGGGAAGAGAGAGATTTGGAGAAGAGATGGAGGGGACAAGTGGAAAGAGAGAGGGGGAAGAGAGAGTGGAGAAAGGAAGGAGGAAGAGAGGGAGGGGAGAAGAGAGAGTGGGAGGGGGAAGAGAGAGGGAGAAAGGAAGGAGGAAGAGAGGGAGGGGAGAGGAGGGAAGAGAGGGAGGGGGGAAGAGATGGAGGGGAACGAGAGAAAGAGAGAGTGGGAAGGAGAGAGAGAGGGAGGGGGGAAGAGAAAGTGGAGTGGGGAGGAGAGTGGGAGGGGGAAGAGAGAGATTTGGGAGAAGAGAGTGGAGGGGGACAAGAAGAGAGAGAGGGAGGGGGAAGAGAGATGGAGAGAGAGGGAAGAGAGGGAGGGGGGCGGAGGAAGAGAGGGAGGGAGGGGAAGAGATGGAGAGGGAGGAGGGAAGAGAGAGGGAGGGGGAAGCGAGGGGAGGGGGGAGGGGGAGAGCGAGGGAGGGGGAGGGAGGAAAGAGGGGGAGAAGGGGAAGAGAGAGAGAGAGAGGGGAGGGACGGGAGAGATAGAGGGGAAGAGACAGGGAGGGAGGGGAAGAGAGAGGGATGGTTAATAGAGGGAGGGGAGAGGAGGGAAGCGAGGGAGGGGGAAGATAGAGATTTGGAGAAGAGATGGAGGGGACAAGAGGAGAGAGAGAGGGAGGGGTAAAAAAGTGAAGAGGAGAGGAAGAGGGGGAGGAGGGAAGAGAGGGAGGGGAGGAGGAAGAGAGGGAGGGAGGGGGAAGAGAGGGAGGGGGAGGGGGAAGAGGTGGAGGAGGGAAGAAATGGAGAGGGAGGTGGGAAGAGAGGGAAGAGAGAGATAGAGCGGAAGAGAGAGGGAGGAAGAAGAGAGAGGAGTAGGGAGGAGGGAAGAGAGGGAGGGGGAAGGGAAGAGAGGGGAGGGGGGGGAGGGACGAGTGAGGGGGGAAGAGGGGGAGGAAGGGGAAGAGGGGAGGAGGGAAGAGAGGGGGGTGGGGACGAGAGAGAGGGGGAGAGGGAGGGGAAAACAAATAGTGGCCTAATTACACTACCACATGACATATATATACATGACAGTGGACTTTAAAATATAGGGTAAACAATGAAAGACATTACAATTCATTGCACAACAATCCCCAAGTAAAAAATTGGCATTTTAAAAAAACATTATTGTTATCATATGTTGGAATGGTCATGCATATGCCAATATGAAAAGCAAGGCTGCAACATGCATAAAGCAATTAAAGACACACAGAGGCTTTAATGGGGAACCAGAAAATATAAATATAATTGCATATACATCTCGCTCATCACATCTACATTTGGAAAACAAATAGTGGCCTAATTATACCACCACATGACATATATCAAGTACCAGGGGGAACATTTTAGATGTGGGTGTTCAGTTCCTTCAGTCATGTCCGACTCTCTGTGACCCTATGGACTGCAGCTATGTCTCTGTCTCTGAAGTTTCACAAGTTTTGCATGCCAAAGATGCTGGAGTGGGTTGACCATTCCTTCTCCAGTGGACTGATCCATCTATCCCTCTGAACATGTCCGTTTCCTTGTTGGTCATGTACATGTGTAGTGAGAGAGAGGGAGAGAGTGGAGGAAAGGGAGGGGGAAGAGAGGGAGGAGAGAAGGGGAAGAGAGGGGGGGGGGAAGAGAGGGAGGGGGAGAGAAAGATTGGGAGAAGAGATGGAGGGGATGAGAGGAAAGAGAGAGGGGGAGGGGGAAGAGAGAGTGGAGAAAGGAAGGGGGAAGAGAGGGAGGGGAGAGGAGGGAAAAGAGGGAGGGGAAGAGAAAGATTGGGAGAAGAGATGGAGGGGATGAGAGGAAAGAGAGAGGGGGAAAGAGAGGGGGGGAGGAGAGAGTGGTGGAGGGGGAGGGGGAAAAGGGGGAGGAGGGAAGAGAGGGAGGGGAAGAGGGGGTGGAGGGTTAGAGAGGGGGAGGGGGATATGAGGGAGGGGGAAGTGAGGGAAGAGAGGGAGGGTGAAGAGGGGGAGGAGGGAAGAGGGGGAGGGGGAAACGAGGTAGGGGGAAATGAGGAAAGAGAGGGGGGAGAGGGGGAGGAGGGAAAAGGGGGAGGGGAAACGAGAGAGAGGGAAGTGAGGGAAGAGGGGGAGGAGGAAAGAGGGGGACAGGGGGAAGAGAGAGAGGGAGGGATGGGAGGATAGGAGAGATAGAGGGTAAGAGACAGGGAGGGAAGGGAGAGATAGAGGGGAAGAGAGGGAGAGGGGAAGAGAGGGAGAGGGAAGAGAGGGAGAGGGGAAGAGGAGAGGGAGGGGGGAAGAGAGGAAGGGGGAAGAGAGGGAGGGGGGAAGAGAGGGAGGGGAGAGGAGGGATGAGAGGAAGGGGGAGAGAGAGATTTGGAGAAGAGATGGAGGGGACAAGAGGAAAGAGAGAGGGAGAGAGAGGGGGGGAGGAACGGGGAGAGATAGAGGGGAAGAGACTGGGAGGGAGGGAGAGATAGAGGGGAAGAGAGGGAGTGGTAAGAGAGGGAGGGGAGAGGAGGGAAGAGAGGGAAGGGGAAGAGAGGGAGGGGGGAAGAGAGAGATTTGGAGAAGAGATGGAGGGGACAAGAGGAAAAAGAGGGGGAAGAGAGGGAGAGGGAAGAGAGAGGGGGAGAAGAGAGAGAGAGAGGGGGGAGAGAGAGTGGAGAGAGGAGGGAAGAGAGGGAGGGGAAGAGGGGGAGGAGGGAAGAAATGGAGAGAGAGGAGGGAAGGTAGAGGGAGAGGGAAGGGAGTTGGAGGAGGGAAGAGAAAGGGAGGAGGGGAAGAGAGAGGGAGGAGGGAAGGGAGAGGGAGGAGGGAAGAGAGAGGGAGGGGGAAGAGAGGGAGGGGGAAGCGAGGGAGAGAGGGTGAGGTGGAAGAGGGGGAGGAGGAAAGAGGGGGAGGAGGAAAGAGGGGGAGAGCGGTAAGAAAGAGGGAAGGGAAGGAAGAGAGAGGGGAAGAGACAGTGAGGAAGGGGAGAGATAGAGGGAGGGGTAATAGAAAGGAGAAGAGAGAGGAGAAGAGAGAGGGAGGGGTAGGAGGGAGGAGAGGGCAAGAGAGGTAGGAGGCAAGAGGGGGAGGGGAGTGAGGGGGAAGAGGGGGTAGGGGGAAAGAAAGTGAAGGGGAAGAGAGGGAGGGGAGGAGGGACGAGAGGGAGGGGAAAGAGAGGGAGGATGGAAAAGAGGGAAGGGGAAGAGGGGGAGGAGGGAAAAGAGAGGGGGAGGAGGCAAAAGGGGGGAGAGGAGGAGGGGAAGAGGGGGAGGAGGGAGGAGGGGAGGTAGGGGAAAGATAAATGGGAAAGGAGGGAGGGGGAAGAGGGAGAGGAGGGAAGAGAGGGAGGGGAAAAGAGGGAGGAGGGAAGAGATGTAAGGGGGAAGAGGGGAGGAGGGAAGAGATGTAAGGGGGAAGAGGGGAGGAGGGAAGAGATGGAGGGGGAAGAGAGAGAGGGGAGTGAGGGGAGAGAGTGAGGGAAGAGAGAGAGAGGGGAGTGAAAGAGGGGAAGAGAGAGGGAGGGGTAAGAGAGAGGGGAAGAGAGAGGAGGGGGAAGAGAGGAGGAGGGGAAGGAGGGAAGAGGGGGAGGGAGTGAGAGGGAGAGGGGGGGGAGGAGAAAAGAAAGTGAAGGGGAGAGAGGGAGGGGAGGAGGGAAAAAGGGGGAGGGGGAGAGGGAGAGGAAGAGTGGGAGGAGGGAAAAAGAGGGAGGGGGAGAGAGGCAAAGAGGGGGAGGGGAGGGGGAAGAGAGGGGGAGGAGGGAGGAGGGAAGAGAGGGGAGGGAGGGGAAAGATAAAGGTGAAGAGAGAGGGAGGGGGAACAGGGGGAGGAGGGAAGAGAGAGGAGAGGAAAAGGGGAAGGAGGGAAGAGATGGAGGTGAAAGAGATGGAGAGAGGGGAGAGATAGAGGGAAGAGAGAGAGGAAGGGGAGGGAAGGAGAAGAGAGAGAGGGAGGGAGAAGAAAAGAGGGAGGGAGAAGAGAGAGAGGGGAAAAAGAGAGAGAGGGGAGAGAAGAGATGAAGGTGAATAGAGGAAAGAGATAGAGGGAAGAGAGAGAGAGAGAGGGAAGTGAGGAGGAGGAGAAGATGGAGGGGGAAGAGAGGGAGGGAGAGAGGGAAGAGAGGAGGAAGAGAGGGATGGAAAAGACGGAAGAGAGGGGGGGAAGAGATGGAGGGGAAGAGGGGGAGGGGGAAGAGGAGGGAAGAGATGGAGGGGGAAAAGGGGAGGGGAAAGAGGGAGATGGAGGGGGAGAGGAGGGAAGGGAGAGGGAGGAGGGAAGGGAGAGGGAAGAGGGAAAGGGGGAAGAGATAGATAGGGGAAGAGAGAGGGAGGGGTAAGAGAGGGATGAGGGAAGAGAGAGGATGAGGGAAGAGATGGAAGGGGAGGAGGGAAGAGATGGAAGGGGAGGAGGGAAGAGAGGAAGGGGAGGAGGGAAGAGAGGGAGGGGAAGGAGAGAAGAGTGGGAGGTGGAGGAAGAGGGGGAGGAGGGAAAAGAGAGGGAAGGGGAAGAGGGGGAGGAGGGAAAAGAGAGGGAAGGGGAAGAGAGGAAGGAGGGAAAAGAGAGGGAAGGGGAAGAGGGGGAGGAGGGAAGAGAGGAAGGAAGAGAGTGAAGAGAGGGAGGGGGAGGAGGGAAGAGAGGGAGGGGGAGGGATAAGAGGGAGGGAAAAGAGAGGAAGGAGGGAAAAGAGGGAGGGGGAAGAGGGGAGGAGGAGGGAGGGGGAAGAGGGGAGGAGGGAAGGGAGGAGGGAAGAGAGGGGAGGGATGGAAAAGATAAAGGGGAAGAGAGGGGGAGGAGGAAAGAGAGGGAGGGGTAGAGGGAGAGGGAGGGGGGAAGAGATATGGAGGGAGAAGAGAGGGAAGGAGAAGAGAAAGGGAGGGGAAAGAGAGGGAGGGATAGACAGGGAGGAGGGGAATAGAAGGAGGAGGGGAAGAGAGGGAGGAGGGGGAAGGAGGGAGGAGGGGAATAGAGGGCGGAGGGGAAGGAAGGCAGAGAAATAGAGGGAGGGGGAAGAGAGATGGAGGGGGAAGAGAGGAAAGAGAGAGAGGGAAGTTAGGGAGGGGGGAGAGAGAGGGGGAGAAAAGTGAAAGGGAAGAGAGGGAGGGGGGAAGAAGGGGAGGAGGGAAGAGAAAGGGGGAGATGGGAAGAGAGGGAGGAAGTGAGAGAGGGGGAGAGGGAAGATAGGAAGATAGAAAGGGGGGAGGGGAAGAGAGAGAGGGGATGGAGGGGAAGAGGGAGGGAGGGGGAGGGGGAAGAGAGAGGGAGGAGGAAAAGAGAGGGAGGAGTATACGGAGGAGGGGAAGAGAGGGAGAAGGGGAAGAGAGGGAGGAGGGGAAGAGAGGGAGGGGGAAGAGAGGGAGGGGGTAGAGAGGGAGGAGGAAGAGAGGGAGGAGGAGAAGATAGGGAGGGGTAGAAAAGGAGGAGGGGAAGAGAGGGAGGAGGGGAAGAGAGGGAGGAGGGGAAGAGAGGGAGGAGGGGAAGAGAGGGTGGAGGAAGAGAGGGAGGTGGGAGAGAGGGGGAGGGGGAAGAGAAAGAGGAAGGGAAGAGAGGGAGGAGTGGAAGAGAGGGAGGAGGAATGGAGGGAGGTGGGAGAGAGGGGGGAGGGGGAAAAGAGGGAGGAGGGGAAGAGAGGGAGGGGGAAGAGAGGGAGGAGGGGAAGAGAGTAAGGGTGAAGAAAGGGAGGAGGGGGAGGGAGGGGGGTGTAGACAGGGAGGAGGAGAAGAGAGGGAGGAGGAAGAAAGGGAGGAGGGGGAAGAGAGGGAGGGGGAAGAGAGGGAGGGGGGAAGAGAGGGAGGGGGAAGAGAGGGAGGGGGGAAGAGAGTGGGGGAGAGAGATGGAGGGGAAGAGAGGAAAGAGAGAGAGGGAAGTTAGGGAGGGGGGGAAGAGAGGGGGAGAAAAGAGAGAGGGAAGAGAGGGAGGGGGAGGAGGGAAGAGAGAGGGGAGGGCGAAGGGAGGGGAAAAGAGAGGAGAGGGGAAAAGAGAGAGGGGGTGAGAGAAGTAGGAGGAGAGGGAGGGTGAAAGTGAGGAAGGGTTAATAGAGAGAGATGGGAAGAGAGAGAGGGGGATAGAGAGGGAGAAAGGGTGGATAGAGAGAAAGGGAGGCAGAGGGAGAGAGGAGGAGAAAGAGGGAGAGAGAAAGGGAGGGGAACAGAGAAAGAGCGAGAGAGGACCGAGAGCATATAGAGAGCAGAGAGAGACAGAGGGCACAGATAGAGAGACACCACACACACAGAGAGACATGTGCACAGAAAGACAGAGGGATCATGAAGAGAGGTAGAGGGCACAAAGACAGCACAGGCATTCACAATAATTGTCGAACTACGAGATGTTGTCACGCTTTGGGGTGGTGCGTACTGCATAGCAAGGCGAGCGTTGATCGGAGCACCTTAAGCCAAAGGCGCTCATTGCCGGCGAGCTGTTAAAACACTAAAACGGGTAGCACATAAGCAATGAGCGGCGAAGGCGCGCATTAACTGTGAGCTTCGCAAAGTGAGGCAAGCAGTGGAGGGTATGAAACACACGGGACTTAGCCTACAAACACTACAAAATGTGGCTTCGTATTAGGCTGCAAGTAGTTGACAAACGCAGGACTTAGAAAAAAAAAAACACGAGACGCAATACGACATACGAAAAACACGAAGTTAACGGCCGAACCGCGCAAACCAAAAAATCATCAAAAACATCAAAAACACAAAAAATAAACACAAATACAACAAAAAGTTCAACCGATAGCACGGGAGAACAGCCAGGGCGTCTGGACGTGAGGTGAAACGTGAATTAGGTAGTTTCAGCACATGAAAAATCGCCAAAGCAAGAAAAAAATGGCGGCCGAAAAAAATGACAACGAGGCTACACGACCCCGAACCATGCAAAAACACAGCCAGCGACCTACGTAGTAGAAAAATACTAATAGGAAGGACGGAAAATGAGCGCGTAAAGCGGAAAACGTAGTCTAACGTCGCCATTTTACAATACTAAACTTACACATTTACACATTAAGATTGTGAAATGGCGGATTTCCGCCTAAACCAACTGGTTTTATTTCACGCACGCAGCCTATAGAGTGGACATTTTCTGCTGCTGGATAATCCAAAGAGATTGTTAGCTCTTCAGGATACTGATTGCTGAATATCAAATACAAAAAGGTACAATATATTAATAATCATTAATCAATAATGAATTAATTAATTATTAATAAAAAAAAAGGATTACTTAAACAAATTGAGCAACCAAGAATTTACGCTTGATTTACATAGTTACATAGTTACATAGTAATTAAGGTTGAAAAAAGACTTTCAGTCCATCAAGTTCATCCTGTTAAGATTTCCTCTGATCCGCAATATGCGGATTAGTTATTAATTAATTTGTTGATTAAATAATTATTAATAGTATAGAATTGGAGGATGAATAAAGAGTTAGTCCCTCAAGTTCAAACTTTTTAGATCTCTATTGATCTTTTTAATGTGCACTATTTATTATTAATTGTTAATTGATCCAGAGGAAGGTAAACAGAAAAAAAAACCATTGAAACTTTGCCAATTGTCTCATAAGGGGAAAAAAAGCAAAATTCCTTCCTGACCCAAGAAACTGGCGATCAAATTTCTCCCTGGATCAATATTCCTTCGCTAGTTATCTAGGATAGCCTTGAATGCCCTCTTTATTCAAAAATATATCTAACCCCTTTTTGAAGTTGTCTATCGAATTCGCTGTTACCACCTCCTTTGGTAGAGAATTCCACAGTTTAACCACCCTAACTGTGAAGAACCCTTTTCTTTGTTTAAGGTGAAATCTTTTTTCCTCTAACCTCAAAGGGTGTCCTCAGTTGAAAATCTCTTGCTACAAAAACTTCACTTGATAAAGCCTTATATTGATCCTGGATGTATTTAAATAAGGTAATCATATCCCCTTGTAGACGCCTTTTTTCTAGCGAAAATAAGTTTAGTTTGGTTAGTCTTTCTTCATAACTTAGCCCCTCCATTCCCCTTATTAGTTTTGTAGCCCTTCTCTGTACTTTTTCCAGCTCTAAAATGCCTTTTTTATGAAGTGGTGCCTAAAATTGTACTCCATATTCCAAATGAGGGCGTATTTAGTTTAGCAATACTTTCATGCTTAGCTGTTTTTAATATATTAATTAATTGAATCATTAATTAATAATGTACTTTAATTTATTAATAAGTAATTAGTAATCTTTAAGAAAAAAACATGGTTAAAGTTCATTAATACATTAATGCAAAAAAAATTCTAAGACATTTAGTAATTAATGTACATTATTTTATTAATTAATTATTAGTAATCATTATGAACAACAAATATTCAATATTTTACAATGCCTATAGTTTAGGAATATATTAATGCTTAGCTCTTTACAATACATTTAGTCAGTGATTAATTGATTATTAATGTACATTAATTTATTAATTAGTAATGACATATCCGTGATGATGCTGATTGCCTCATAGGGATGAATCCAAAAATTACAAATGCTTTCCCTCTTATTTGACAGTTTCAGCATCGCTGCAGCTGACTCAACACAGAGAGTGACGTTTGCAGCCTTTGAAAACCATAAAGATCACCTTGACAGGTATATCCTTTAATTATGTAGTTAGGGAGCAAAAAAGGCTTCATTTTTTTTTTTTACATGGAAAACAGTTATTGATTAATTAACGTATCATAATATTTTTATTAATTAATGATTAGTCATCATAAAAAAAAATTGAGACTGCAATAAAAGTAATAAAAAATTTTAACAGGCACTTATATATCTGCCTTACTGCTCATTCATGTACATTGCTTTTGGAACTATTAATTAATATTAATATTAAAAAAAAAAAACAGATGGGGTTATTAGACTTAAACAAAAGATGTACATTTTACAAAGCACTTAAATATATGGACTGCTTATAATTGCCTGTCAGGGATAGGACCTTTAAAGCACTTCAATATTTCAAGCACTTTCGTACATTAGGACATGTGCTACATTTAAAATGTTATAATGATTTCAGTTATAAATATATTGATGATTATGCATTTATGTTTTATATCTATGCAAATTAAACATCATAGTTTCATTCAATCACGAATTAATGGAATACAGTGATTAAAAATTATTTTCATGTAATTTTACAGATTACTTATCTCTGCACCTGACTGAAGACAGAGAGTGAATTCAAAAGGATTTTTACACAAACAACAGCAATTTCACAGGTATATGATTTCATCATGCCCTTATGGTTTTGGATTGTTGACACTTAATGATTAATTCATTAAAACTATATTTATTTAGGGACTCATTCATTTGCAATTTGCAAAATTGAATAGGGCTCTATATAATGACATAGCATATTATTTTTACATAACGTTTTAGTTAATAAACATCTATCCAGAACTAAGGTTTAAAAAAATATATATGCTATGTGCTTATATAGTACCCTATTGCTTTGAACAACTTGCTTGCAAATGAATGAGGTCTTTAGTATTTCATTTGTCATTACAATAACAACAACAAATTAGCAATATATATATATATGCTTACCTAATTAACTTTTAAAGAACCTAAATTAGACATCATAACTAAATTAATTTCATCATTAACAAAATTACACATTATTTTAAGGACACATCTATACTTTGCTAATAGCTGTTTTCTGTTTGCCCTTCTTTTACAACAACATAATTAACTTTTTAGGTTTGCATTGATCTCAGTTATTGGTTAATTCATTAAAGTATATTCATTTAATAATTACTTAATAATTCATTAGTCCAAAAAAATGGTTTAATTTATTTCAGAGAAAAAATAAAAAATCGTTGCATTCTTTAATTAATGCTATTTACATTTGGATTGAGAGCAGCTACAAACAATATGTACAGAACAAAAAACATTACATCTTACACCTGTATTTACAATTACAGATTACAATGGCGGACAACAGAGAAGACACGATTGAACGCAAAAGAATATTGGCAATGGAAAGGAAGCAAAGGTGGAGAGATGCACAGTCACCCGAAAGTTCCCAAAGCTTAATAGAAGAAGACCGACAAAGAAATATGAGTAAGAAAGTGAGTGTGCTGGAGCTTCAAAGAAATGAAAAAGTAAACAAAAACATGTCTGTGAACCATTACCCAATGATCCAATATTGCCTCATGACACCAATGTTCATACGCATGACACCAATGTAGATATAGAAAGTTGTAGTGATATCTATGTTGAGGAAGCTCAGGATAATGCGTTTATTTGAGCACTAACAGTAGACACTCATTATTGTGGATTACTCAATGTTGTTTGTCAGTTTTGTGGGGCCTATCATTTTCTCAAGGAAAGACCAACTGACGGAGATTTCATTAGTTGCTGTCAGAAAGGAAAGGTAAGACTTCCACAAAGACACACATTTCCAGATTACTTACAAAGTATCATGAGTGATCCAACATTTCCAAATTATACAAGTTTAAAAAAAAACATAAGGTCTTTACTGTTTTAGAGTTCAAGGACAAATTTACCACCGAACTTCACATTTTACACCCACAAGAAGGAGAGCAAAGGAAATTTGCACAGTTATATTTCTTAGATACAATGGAGCTGTTGAACAACGGATGACGGTTCAAGAAAATAAACAGTGTTTGCCCATAGTTTTTGCACAGCTGGATAAAATGATGGCCAACAACCCATACAGTTAAGCATACAAACAATTAGTACAGGTGGAAAAAGAACAACAGCAACATGCTCAAAGACATCAATTGACTATGCCAAGAGTAAATATGGTGTTAAAAATAGATCGCAACACTGATCAAAGACGGCATATTTTACCAACAGTAAATGAGGTTGCCATGGTCTTTAAAAATAAAGATGGCGGGAGGAGGCGGAGCTAATGTCCATGTGTTTTGGGAGAGCTCCGGCCACAGGCTGCTAGATGAGGCCCAGAGACTGCCATCAGGGCCGAAAAGCTCCCTAAATACCTCAGGGGAGAACGGGGGGATCAGCCTGACACCCACCCCGAGACCCCGGAGTCCGGAGAAGTGGGTGCACACATCTCCCAAACGGGGAGCTCCGCCAGAGGAGGACGCAGCGCCAGACAGGGGCAGCACAGGCACCGAAAAGGGGGGACTGAGACCAGAGGTTCCAGGTGCCAGATTCTCGACTGTGGAGGTAGGAGAGGCGGCCGTGGGGGCCTTAGAAGGGTGGAAGAAGCCTCCATCTTGGGGCACGTGCGGTAAGGGCCAATATACCCCAGGAGACCCCCAGAGCACAGACGGAGGTGAGACACCTGCAGAGGGGCGATTGGAGGGACCGGCGGAGGCCTATAAAGCCCGTAGCCTGGGGCAGAAGGGAGCAGGTCGGCGGGAGCACCTGCGGGAAGACGGGAGGCCGCCATTTTGGGCCCCCACGAGGCAGGCCTGGAAATTTCCTGCACCAACCCCATCTCAAGCAAAGTCAGCTTAATAAATGGAGAGCTAGCTCCACAAGACTCAACACCCTCACATGCCCAGAACTACTGTAAATATCTCCCTAACCTGCAAAGGCTAGAAGACACCCTTGTGGAGCAAACACTGGGCCAGAGGGGCTGCTTCACTAGAACCCTCCACCCCCCACAAGCCCTATCAGGACACTGTTTTACCCTGATAGCACCCGACTCAGGAGCTGTGTGCTCACACCTTGACTGGGGACATTGCAACTTTAATGAGTCTGGACATTTTACCAGACTCAGTGACACAAACCCGTGGATCTACTTATACCTGTTTTAAAAGGCCAAGCCATCCCTGCAACAGAGTATTATACAAAGCTGCCTGCTGCAGCACCATGAAGCTCCACGCTACCATCCTGTGGCTATCTAGCAGAACTACACCTGACGTTAAACCAAGGAGCCTTTCTGGCGGGATTCCGCAGGACTGTCTATGGTACGGCCAAGGCACCGGAAAAAGGTGTGCTCAGCCGCTCTCTATACCCCTATTAGGGGAAACAGGAATCCGTATCTAGACTGGCCTGAATCAAGTTACCTGGGACTCTCTAATATGCAGTGGGGCCTGGACACGGTGATATTGGCTTTCTGTAATCTAAGACCACTGATCCACGAGATGTAAAGTTTGCCCATTGGGAGGCTTTGACTAACCTTGTAAGTATTAATTATCTACTGCTGAAGCATAGCTATGGAGCTTACCTGCTAGATGTGAGGCAACATCTTTAACATTTTTTTCTAGCTCACTCACAAGCAACTGGGATAGGAGGAGGAAATTGCAGGTATTCGGAAGTTCGTGAAACACTATTTTACAACATGAAGAAGGGCAAGAGGGAACACTTCTCGCCTAGGGGGGCCAAGCCTGCGTCTCACATAGACTCAGCTTCTGAAGGATAGGATTCGTCGGACCAGGTGGACACCTCTAAAAAAGTGAACCAGCATATAGACCTCTCTCCCAGATCCATAGCCACGATTGAGCAGCTCCTGACTAAGGCAATAGAACCGCTGTGGAATGATCTGAATGACCTGGGGCAAAGGACCCAAATGCTGGAGGAGATAGTAGATGAAGTCGGAGAGGCGCAACAGCACGACCGGCCATCGATCAAAATTCTTACAATATTATGGAATTGACTGACAAGATTGAGGACTTTGAGAACCGGTCACGCCGCCATGACGTCAGAATAAGAGGAGTCTCAAGATCCACACAGGACTTGGCGGCATATCTGAAGGAGACGTTTGCGGCAGTATTCCCCGACCAGGCAGAGACGGTCCTTGAGATTGAGCGAGCTCACAGAGCTCTTGGAGGGGCGAGAAACCCGGAAGCCCCTAAAGATGTAATTGTGCGTTTCCTCAAGCAACAGGCCAGGGATCTGTTACTGTCTGAGACTAGGAAGATGCAGACTGTTAAAGGTAACGACAACTCTAACCTGCAAGTCTATGCGGACCTGTCCCCCAACACGCTAGACAGGAGGAGGCAGATGAAACTCGCACTGGCGATCCTTCAGCAACAAAAGCTGCAGTACCTGTGGAACTTTCCTTTTGCCCTTACCTTCAACTATCAGGGCACTGCGCACACCACTCACACTCTGGAGGAATGCCTGGCAGTACTGCGCCAGCTTCGCCTCTGACCGGCGGACTTGCCGGTTGAAGAAAATAGTCGCCCTCCACCTCCTCCTATCCCGAAAAGGCAATGGACTCTAGTGGGACCGCAGTATCAAAAAGAGGATCCGCTCCCTCTCAGAAACCCCAGAGAACAGGAACTTGACCCGCAAAAGCCACAAAAGCCAAACTATCTACAGCTCTCAACGCAGAGGAGATCCGGCTCTCACCACTGAAAACTTGACAATAGCACGATCAAAGTGACAGCCGGCCCAGTAGCTGGAAGTCACACCGAGACTCTTCTTAAATTCTGGACTATTTGCTACACTCCTGATGAAGGATAATTAGTGTAGAATAATTAAGTTTAAGTATGCAATAGTCAAAGCCTTAGATGTAGGGACAGTTAGAAGTAGACACGAGATAAAAAATTCTCAGTTTCACTTTGACTAGTTGTTATGTTGTTTAGTTTTTGTACTATCGGTTATGGAGAAAGGGAAGAGCTAAATATGCTAGAGCAACAGACCAGTTATCAGGCAGCAATAACTAAAGAGACTCCAGTAGCGGAGGTGCCCCAGTTAATAGAAAAATATGCAGCTCTCGGGTTTACTCGCAAATGAAGGAAACGAGTCTTAGGCAGCCGGCATAAGTTAGCTCCAGGAGCTAGGTCTGCAGAGAGTATAGAGGTTCTGGTTAAGGATAGAGTTCTACAAACTGTATCACTAATGTTATGTTTTTCTGCTTTTTCTTTGGTTTGACAGCGACCAGACTTTCCAGCATCAGCAGACTCCTTTGTAGTCAAATTAACAGAGTCAGATCAGATCTAGATGGGGTACTGTCTTACCATACGGAGAAGGCTATGAGGAAAACAAAGCACTTATACTACTGGAAAGCTAACAAAACAGATAGGATGCTAGCCAAGAGACTAAAGTCTAAGGAAGTCCAATCTAGGATAACCCAGATTAGGAGATCGAACGGTAAAGTTTCCTGTCGTCCGAAGGATATACAAAAAGAGTTCCAGTCCTTCTATCAGCAGATATATTCATCTAGAATGCAGACTGAGGGGCAGGACCTTGACTCCTTTTTAAGAATTATAGATCTCCCCTCAATAAATGAGCAACAACTAGCTAATTTGAACCAAGACATTTTTTGCCCAATGGGAGGCTTTGACTAACCTTGTAAGTATTAATTATCTACTGCTGAAGCATAGCTATGGAGCTTACCTGCTAGATGTGAGGCAACATCTTTAACATTTTTTTCTAGCTCACTCACAAGCAACTGGGATAGGAGGAGGAAATTGCAGGTATTCGGAAGTTCGTGAAACACTATTTTACAACATGAAGAAGGGCAAGAGGGAACACTTCTCGCCTAGGGGGGCCAAGCCTGCGTCTCACATAGACTCAGCTTCTGAAGGATAGGATTCGTCAGACCAGGAAGACACCTCTAAAAAAGTGAACCAGCATATAGACCCTCTCTCCCAGATCCATAGCCACGATTTGAGCAGCTCCTGGACTAAGGCAATAGAACCGCTGCGGAATGATCTGAATGACCTGGGGCAAAGGACCCAAATGCTGGAGGAGATAGTAGATGAAGTCGGAGAGGCGCAACAGCACGACCGGCCATCGATCAAAATTCTTACAATATTATGGAATTGACTGACAAGATTGAGGACTTTGAGAACCAGTCACGCCGCCATGACGTCAGAATAAGAGGAGTCTCAAGATCCACACAGGACTTGGCGGCATATCTGAAGGAGACGTTTGCGGCAGTATTCCCCGACCAGGCAGAGACGGTCCCTTGAGATTGAGCGAGCTCACAGAGCTCTTGGAGGGGGCGAGAAACCCGGAAGCCCCTAAAGATGTAATTGTGCGTTTCCTCAAGCAACAGGCCAGGGATCTGTTACTGGCTGAGACTAGGAAGATGCAGACTGTTAAAGGTAACGACAACTCTAACCTGCAAGTCTATGCGGACCTGTCCCCCAACACGCTAGACAGGAGGAGGCAGATGAAACTCGCACTGGCGATCCTTCAGCAACAAAAGCTGCAGTACCTGTGGAACTTTCCTTTTGCCCTTACCTTCAACTATCAGGGCACTGCGCACACCACTCACACTCTGGAGGAATGCCTGGCAGTACTGCGCCAGCTTCGCCTCTGACCGGCGGACTTGTCGGTTGAAGAAAATAGTCGCCCTCCACCTCCTCCTATCCCGAAAAGGCAATGGACTCTAGTGGGCCCGCAGTATCAAAAAGAGGATCCGCTCCCTCTCAGAAACCCCAGAGAACAGGAACTTGACCGCAGAAGCCACAAAAGCCAAACTATCTACAGCTCTCAACGCAGAGGAGATCCGGCTCTCACCACTGAAAACTTGACAATAGCACGATCAAAGTGACAGCCGGCCCAGTAGCTGGAAGTCACACCGAGACTCTTCTTAAATTCTGGACTATTTGCTACACTCCTGATGAAGGATAATTAGTGTAGAATAATTACGTTTAAGTATGCAATAGTCAAAGCCTTAGATGTAGGGACAGTTAGAAGTAGACACGAGATAAAAAATTCTCAGTTTCACTTTGACTAGTTGTTATGTTGTTTAGTTTTTGTACTATCGGTTATGGAGAAAGGGAAGAGCTAAATATGCTAGAGCAACAGACCAGTTATCAGGCAGCAATAACTAAAGAGACTCCAGTAGCGGAGGTGCCCCAGTTGATAGAAAAATATGCAGCTCTCGGGTTTACTCGCAAATGAAGGAAACCGAGTCTTAGGCAGCCGGCATAAGTTAGCTCCAGGAGCTAGGTCTGCAGAGAGTATAGAGGTTCTGGTTAAGGATAGAGTTCTACAAACTGTATCACTAATGTTATGTTTTTCTGCTTTTTCTTTGGTTTGACAGCGACCAGACTTTCCAGCATCAGCAGACTCCTTTGTAGTCAAATTAACAGAGTCAGATCAGATCTAGATGGGGTACTGTCTTACCATACGGAGAAGGCTATGAGGAAAACAAAGCACTTATACTACTGGAAAGCTAACAAACCAGATAGGATGCTAGCCAGGAGACTAAAGTCTAAGGAAGTCCAATCTAGGATAACCCAGATTAGGAGATCGAACGGTAAAGTTTCCTGTAGTCCGAAGGATATACAAAAAGAGTTCCAGTCCTTCTATCAGCAGATATACTCATCTAGAATGCAGACTGAGGGGCAGGACCTTGACTCCTTTTTAAGAATTATAGATCTCCCCTCAATAAATGAGCAACAACTAGCTAATTTGAACCAAGACATTTCACCAGAAGAAGTGAGGGCAGCGATCCAGAGCCTTAAAATAGGCAAATCCCCGGGACCGGAAAAGAAGGTAGGGATGATCTTGCGGTGAAGAACTACCGACCCATATCTTTATTGAATGGGGATGTCAAATTGTTAGCTAAAATCATGGCAACACAGATCTCCAAGTTCCTACCAGAGATCATCCATAAGGACCAGGCACGGTTTGTACCTCACAGGCAGGCGTGGGACAATGTCAGACGTATCCTCAATATTCAATACTTGGCGTACAAAGCAGGCTCCCCTATGTGCCTCCTGGCCTTAGACATTGAGAAAGCCTTCGACACGGCCATATCTGTTTAAAGTGCTGGACAGGTTTGGTCTCAAGGGACGTTTTACTACCCTGCTCCGAACATATTATGAATCCCCGATAGCTAACCTGAGGTTACCGGGTGAACATAGAGCCCAAATTTGCATACAAAGAGGTACGAGAAAGGGATGCCCACTTTCGCCCCTACTATTTGCTCTGGCCATCGAACCGTTGGCACAAATCATCAGAGTGAACAAAGAAATTCAGGGGTTACAAGTGTGGTTGCAGCACTACAAATGCTAATTTTTTGCTGATGACATCTTATGCACCCTAAAAAATCCTGGGTCCTCCATACCAGCACTGATGTCGACTCTTGACAGGGTTAGTAAAGTGTCAGGACTTAAACTGAACTTGGGGAAATCAGAAGTCTTAAGCTTGGGCATGAGTCAGAGTGACATAGAGCTCCTGAAATCTCTATATACCTTTTCATGGCCGGCCAAACATATAAAATACCTAGGGGTAAATATTACACCCAAATTATCTGATCTTTACAAGGCAAATTACCCCCCCTATATACAAAAAATTAAATGAGGACTTGTTGAGATGGAGGATGTATCTGCTTTCGTGGACCGGCCAAATAGCGGCAATTAAAATGACCATACTGCCAAAGATTTTATATCTCTTTAGGACACTCCCCATGCCGATATCCCTGAAGGAATTGGACCGGTTTCAAGCTAGTATTTTTAGATACATCTGGACTAACAAGAAGTCTTGTATATCCAGGAAAATAATGTTCAGGCATAAGCAGGAGGGGGGGGGGGGGCTATCATGTCCCAACCTATGGGACTACTTTAAAGCGGCTAGACTCGCTCAATTGCCACAAGCACACTCAGTCAAGCATCAGGTAGGTTGGGTATTTTTAGAGCAACAAATGCAACCTCATAGTTGGGAAATACTATTATCGGTGCCTGAAGGTCTGAGCCCGATTAAATCCCATCAAAACCTCATAATAAATCTAACTATAACATCTTGGAGGTGGGCCAGGTACAAGAAAAGGCTTGATGTAGGAATTTCCCCCCTAACGTTGGTTCTTTCCTTCCCAGAAGTTTGGGTACGACGTCAAAACATTGGTGGGCTTCTAGGTGCTTAGATAAGTTAGGTCCTTGGTTTAGGGGGGGTCACTTGCTGACTTTGGAGAAGTTTGAGGAAAAATATGCACTTCCTTTTCGAAGAGTTTTACAATTATTTGAGGATAAAGAGCTGGGTCAGTGAGATGTTTAAAAAATGTGGGCCTCCGAAAACCTCCTGGTTCTCTGTCATATGCAAGAATCTCCCACTGGCTAGAGGAGTAATAGGCTTGTTGTATGATATATTTTCAGAATAAAAAAATATAGAGAAACCAACATACATCTGTAAATGGGAGAAAGAACTTGGAAGGGAATGGGAATGGAAAGAGTGGCAGAAATCGTTCTCGAATCTAGGGCGAGCAACCAGTAATTATTCACATCTAGAAACATCTGTCAAAGTTCTCCAGAGGATATATTGTACCCCCGATAAACTCCACAAATATGAACCCAGAGTGAGCAGTAAATGTTTTAGGGGCTGCCAGCAGACAGGGGATCACATGCACACTTGGTGGCTGTGTCCGGTGGTCCATAGGCTGTGGGAAGAATTGGCATTACTGTCTGCGTCATTGTTTGAAACTACTGTTTTGGCAACCATGGAATCCTGCTTGTTGGGGACTAAACTCCCAAATTTATCACCAAGCCAGAATAAGTTGTTCCAGATAATGGCAGCGGCTGTCAAAACACACATTGCCAGTCAGTGGAAATCGGGGACTTTAGATCTGCAGGAGGTTATTAGGAAAGTTAATTATATAGAGCAATAAATGAAAAGTTAACAAGTGCTATATTAGACCCTATGCCACAATTTTATAAAATCTGGAACCCCTGGTTGGAGTCGTCTCTTAGCACGCTCTTGACTTGATCTGAATTAATTGGGATTGCAAAGATATCAAAACTGAGCTGGAGGTAGACCTTGAGCGGAGGAGGCTCGAGAGGGGGTCCTGGAAACTCTGGTTCATGTGAGCTGCTGTACAAGAGGTGATTATATTTTACTTAGCCGTTAAAGTAAAGACCTGCAATATTCTGGATGTTGGTATACTGAAATAATAGATTAGCTAAGCTGCTTAACTTGAATATTTAATTTGACATTAATGAAAAATAATTAATCTATATATGAAGTATTGCTAAGTTTAGATCTCTGGCTCGGTTAAGGAACCACCTAGGTATAAATACTCAGTTATGCCTTGGTCCCTTGGCTTCTTCCTATCTCCCTAGTTATTTATTTATTTATCTATCTATTTAAATCTTTAAATTCCATATATTTAATTTTTTGTTCTTATTTACGTTTTCCTTGTTCTGTTTAAAGGTTACTGTTATAGTTTCATAATAATAGAAAAGATAAAACTGAGGGGTATGCTGAGCTCAGAACATAAAGCATCTATGTTTGTTGAAAATGTAGAATGTAAATGTTATCTCTTACTTTATTATGTTGGAACGTTGTATATTCCCTTCAATAAACATTATTTAAAAAAAATAATAATAATTATATATTTGTATCACAACAATCATCTGACTAAAATATAAATATATTATAAGTATAAAAAAATAAATAAATAAAGATGATGAACCACCTTTTCAGCGGGATATTAGAATATATCCACACAATGAAAAACATAAATATATTAAGTTGTAATTTAGATCCAATCACAAATCCCATTTTCTTTCCAAATGGTGAACCTGGATGGGAACCAAAATTACAATTGCAAAGTTATCCCAATAGTAAAGTTTGTTTTAGCTGCAATATTTCTATGCTGGAATATATAGTGGCAGAAACTGCTATTCAGGATTCTTTTATCCTATTTTATGGGGGGGGGGGGGCAAACTCACACAACAATGGATTATTGATTCCTATCTACAAATCAAAGCAAACAACCTGAATTTTATAAAATTTCAACAAAATAAGCTTTGAGAAGAACAGACTGGTGATTTGATTGGATTATGTCCCTGAATTAGCAATCATTTTGCCATCCACTTTCCAAGGAACGCCTTGCAATATGCAAGAAAGATATAATGATGCCATGGCTATTAAATTTGGAACATGCTCACATACTTTTAATCCTGCAGGAAAAAGATAAGTTGAATACTGCAGAGAGAGTGGAATCAGTAATTACTGCTGAATTGCCAGATCCAGAAAAATATTCCAAACTTTTTGAGATTGTAACACACAGAATGATTCATGGGCCATGTGGAGATATGAATCCAAATTCACCATGTATGGAAAATAAAAAATGTACAATACAATGTCCAAAACAATTTCAAATGCAAACTTATGCTAATTGTGATGGATACCCTTTATATAAAAGAAGCCAAGGACAAACAGCTATTATCCTTGGACAAAAGGTTTATAATACATATGTCGTTCCATACAATCCACATTTGCTCATTAAGTACACTGCACACATAAATGTGGAAGCTTGCACTTCTATTAAATCCATCAAATATGTGTATAAATATATATACAAAGGATATGATGCAGCAACTGTTGTTGTGCAAGGTGCAGCAAACGAAAAGGAAAATCCAATTTTACATGACTAACGTTCTAATTATTTAGATGCTCGATATGTCATTTGACTTTGTGGCAAATGTACAGCTAATCGATACACAGCATGTGTCAGTGTGTTTACTTTACTGCAGGAAATGAAAAAAAAACTGCCTTAGCTCAAAGTGAACACAGAGAAACAATACTTACTGCATGATTTAACTTAAGCAGCCAGGTCATGCAGGCCAGACAAGTTTTATACATTGAGATTCCATATCACTATGTATTTGTAAATGGTCTATGGCGACAATGAAAAAGAGATACGCATTAAAATATACCACAAATTTATACTGTCAGTCCAAGAGACATTGAACGTTTCAGTTTAAAATTACTTCTTTTACATGTTCCCGGTGCACAAAGTTTTGAACATTTCCGCACAGTGAATGACATAGTTTATGAGACTTTCCTATTAGCTGCCTGACATCAAAACTTCATAGCAGATGATACAGAATGGGAGAGGTGTCTGGAAGAAGCAGCACTATGTCAAATGCCAAAGCAAATGAGAGAACAATTTGCATTCATTTGCATCTTTCGCAATGTACCTGATGCATTTACTTTGTGGAAAACATTTAAATTAAATATGTCGGAAGACTTCTTTAAACGTTACAATGAGCCAATACCACTGTTAAAAACTTTAATGGAAATTCAATAAATATTTCTTGCTCATGGATTAAATTGTGCAAGTTTTAATTTGCCTGATCCAGGCCTTATAGATGACATTAACTTTGATAATTATGACACTGAGCTTCAAAAACAAAAAACAGAAGGAAAACTGGCAACTTTAAATACTTTACAATTGCAAGCATTTAATGCCATCACAAATGCTACAGATGATGAAATGGTCAAAGACCATTATTTCTATCTAGATGGCCCTGGTGGATCAGGAAAAAACTTATCTGTACAAATGGCTTGATGAGTTACATTCGAGCACAGGGTCAAATAGCAATGTCATTTGCAACAACTGGAATTTCAGCACTTTTGTTAGAAGGTGGTAGAACTGTGCATATATTATCTTTAAGCCAAAAAAAATTGTAAAAAGTAAATTAACTATCATAGACGAGGCAACAATGATGTCATGTCATGCTTTGCAATGTATTGATAGATTCTTAAAATTAGTGATGGATAATAATTTGCCATTTGGTGGAAAGGTGATGTTGTTAGGAGGAGATTTTAGGCAAACATTACCTGTTGTGCCACATGGAAATAGAACTGATATCATTGAAACATGTATCAAGACAAGTAAACTGTGGAAAATATTTACACACCTCCAGTTAGACTTAAATATGAGATCTGAAGGCCAAAACGAATTTAATGATTGGCTCATTCATGTTGTAGAAGGAAAACATCCCCAAATATATGATTTACCCAATGATACCATTGAAATTCAAATACAAATGGTTTGAAAGGAATCACTCATATCGGCAATCTTTCTAAACACTCTGAATAACGACAATTACTCAGACACTGCAAACAAAGTGATATTAACATCAACAAATATAGATGCCTTGAATCTAAATAACGAAATTTTTAAATTCATCAACGCACCCCAAAAGAATTATCACAGTGCAGATTCAGTTCTGGCTGATGATAAAGACAGTGAATCTAATTTTAGTATAAAATTTATTAATTCTTTAACCCCATCTGGAATGCCACCACATGTTTTGCAATTGAAAAAAGGGGCAATTGTCATGCTATTGAGAAGGACTTTGTAATGGGACCAGATTAATTGTGCATGATTTAAAAGATAATTTCATACATGCAGAAATTATGACTGGGACCCATAAAGGTGAACGAGTTTTTATACCAAGAATTGATTTGGCTCCAAGTTAGAATGGTTTGCCTTTTGTCCTTCAAAGGAGACAATATCCAGTTATCATGGCATTTGCCGTGACCAAATCCCAAGGACACACTTTTAAGTCTGTGGGTATTTTTTTTTTTTAAACTGTTTTTGAACATGGACATCTCTATGTTGCTTTTTCAAGGTGCACAAATTCAGATGGACGTATTTTTACAAAAAACATTGTTTACTATGAGGTTTTGTAATCAGAGAGAATAGTGGTTTCATTGTAAGTAAGACATTTAAGGTCACTTGGCCTCTTCTTAGAGGACCACTATTTCACTTACAAAACATTATCTACAATTTGAGAAAAATACAGTAATAACCAACAAAAAAGGAAGAAAGGAAAAACAGAACAAAAATAAAACAGTGGTTACATCCCATAGACACAAATAAAAATCTGCTGGGCTCTTTGAAAGGGAACCACTTTCACAGACAAAAAAATCGAATGTCTTGGAAGTCACTTTTGCCATGATTGGCCCCACAAAACAGTTAGCTTGCATTTTATTACCTTTAATGTTTCCGATATAATAAATTTCTTTCAGGTTTGTAATCTTAAAATTCTGTTCGAAAAAGACTGAAAGGTTGATGCATTCTATGGCCCTCATTCTATTATCGGCCGTAAATCGGCCATTCCTTGAGGGGCTCCCGTTACCTTGCAATTCAAATAGACGGCGCAGCAAGGCTATCCCCTTACGGCCGGCCGTATATCTTGCAACCGGCCGTAAGCTCAGAAATCTTAAAAAGCAAAAATAAATTCAAGACGGCACTGTAAAGCTATGTAAATGCTAGGGATCATAATGGGGGACATGAGGATTAATAGCAACCCCCTCTCAAGCTTGCACATCAGCCCAAATCCGAGATTACATTAACTGTTTATTTTCCGGCCGCATCGTGGGCGGGTCTAAGGTGCTCCAAGCCCTCTGGACTTTTTACATGGATATGTGACATAAATTAAAAAAAAAATGATTTACGGATTTGAGTGTAGGGGAATGTTGTGCTATTAATGCTAACACCTACAACCACTTTATAGTCTCCTCAGAGTGCAGGATGGCTTTATTATGGCTTTGTTATGTGCTTAATTGTGTTCCTGCAGGACCTTTTTGCTGCAAGTAAGCTGTGGCTCGGTTTTAGCCTTGCAGAGAGGGTTCCCGGAGAAATTGAATAGCAACCAGGATTTTCTTGCGGACGAAACTCTTGCGGCCGTTTAAGATCAAAGGCTTTCCTCCGGCGCGTGCAGCCACAAGGGATAACAAGGCGCCGGCCGCAAGCCTGCCGGAGTCCCCGGCCGGAAGGGAATAGAATAGGCAAATAGCTTGCGGCCGGTCCTTGCGGCCCCGCATCTTCTACGGCCGATAATAGAATGAGGCCCTATGTATTTAAGGTTTAATGCTAGTAGCAGCATCATCATTTGTGGAAAATTTTCAAATGTTTCATGATATATACATTATTGATCCAGGGAGGAATCCCGATTGCCAGTTAATGGAGTCAGGAAGGAATTAATTTTTGCCACCACTTTCAACAAATTTACAAATTTGAAAAGTGCTTTTATTGCATTTGCCTTCCTCTGGATTCAATATTCAAGATCACTATAGTTTAAAAAAAATTCAGGTTAAATGTTATTATCTTACGTTAAGGTTTTCATTTTTAACGTTGTATTTCACAAGGTTTGAAAAGTTAAGTTATTGAATGTTAGTAAAGATTTATGTCATTTGCAGCATAAACATTTGTTAACAAAATTCATTGTATAATTAAATAGCCAGGATTCATCCATGGAGTAATCCGATCACCATTTTAATGGGGTGAGGAAGGAATTAATTTTTTTCCCCTTTTGAGACAATTGGAGGTTGCAATGGAGGTTTTTACTGTTTGCCTTCCTCTGGATTCAATACCTATGTGCTTCACCAGGAGTTTAAATACATGTTATATGTTAATAAGCATTCTGTCATGGTTGAAAAGACTCATTTGGACAAAGTTCAACGATTTGATGTTAGTATTGTTAAAAAAAAATTCATTCACTGTTTACAACATAAGTTGCATATTAGAAAAATGTATGTAATGATTCACAATACGTATGCTGAGAAATGTTATGGATTGTTATATTATTACTAGCAACTTGCCTGTCAAAAAATGACGGCAATAAAATTGTAAGGTAGGTAATGCTGTTTGCCACAGCCATAAATTTTTTTGGTGGTCTGAGATCCTTCGGCACTCATTGCGAGCCTCTTGGTTGTTGTATTTTTTTTTTTTTTATCAGTGGCTCTTTTGCTGTCATTGTAAGGTCGTCGCTGATCTGTTTTTTCGCTTATTGCAAGCCTGTCCCCTCGTGTAGTTTGTGTGCTATGAGCAGCGTTGGCGTTCGTTGTGAGGCGCCCAATGAATGGGTTTTGCGTTTATTGCAATAGTTTTTTTTGTATATATGTATTTTTTTATGCTAATTAAAAAAGTAATAAATTAATATACTTTACCTATTTGTAAGTAATATATGCAGGAAGCATTGTGCTGAAGAGCTGACAATCTGTTTTGATGTTCCTGCAGCATACAATGTAGGTTTGCACTGTTGTGGAGCTGAGGTGTAAGTGTCAGCAATGTGTGTAGTGTAAATGCTGCGTGCGCAAAGGGAAGCCATTAGTGTATTTGGGTACTTCTGCATTGTGTGAGTTAGTGTTGTAAAATGGCGGCGAATGTGTATGTGGTATGCGGGTGCGTATGATGAAGCGTCCTATGGTGTATGTTGTAGGTCGTACAGGTTTTTGTAAAAGCAGTAATTGCTTTGTGGTATTTAGCGGCTTTAGGGGTCGTGTAGCCTTGTTTTAGTTTTTTTTCGCCAGCCATTTTTTCTCTTGCTTGTCTAAACTTTGTAAATTTGACCAAATTGGAGGTTTAAGCAGTGTTGTAGAGGTCCTGGGTGACCCCCCCTGGTGTGGGTAAGGTTTTTATTTTATTTTTGTGTGTATTTTTTTGTTTTTCCATGTTTGCCACTGTGCGCGGGTTGTCCGTTAAGGTTGTATTTTTGCGTATTTTTGCGTATTTTTTCGAAGGCCCGCGGCTCTGATTTTTATGAGTAAGTCCGTAGTTAGTCATTGCGTGTTTTTTTTTTTTAACTCACGCTTGTGTGGTCATTTCTAAGGGGTTGTGAGGCGACGTAGAACTTCGCGAGGGTCCACATTTGCGGCCCGAAATTCGTAGGGGGTTCATCTCCACCAGCGCAAGGAGCGCCTTTGGCGCGCTTTGCCAGCATCTGTGACGGGCTCGCTGTGCCAGCCCACAAGCGTTAGCAACAGCCCGCATTGCTGACAACTATATATGTGACTAGAGTATTGCCCGTCAAAAAATTACGGCAATGAAATTGTAAGTTAGCTAATGCTGTTTGGTGTATAATAATCAAAAAAAAAATACATATATAAATTAATATACTTTACCTATTTTGAAGTAATATATGCAGGAAGCATTGTGTTGAAGAGCTGGCAATCTGTTTTGATGTTGCTGCAGCATTAGTGGTATGGAGCTGCTGTGTAAGCGTGATGAATGTGTGTAGTGTAATAGTGTGCATGGGCGAGACAAAACCGTTAGCGTAGCTGCGTACTTCCGCATTGTATAAGTTATTGTTCTAAAATGGTGGCTAATGTGTGGTATGCTTCTGTGGTGGAATATCCGTAGCTGTTTTGTGGTGTTTTGCGTGTTTCTGGTGATGTTTTGCGTGTTTAGAGTGCTGTAGCTTCGTTTTCGTTTTGTTCGGCGGCCATTTTTTCTCTCGCTTAGAGAATTTTTTAGTGTCTAAACTCTTTTATTTTGAGTTAAATTGAGGTGTAACTTCATTTGTTGAGGTCCTGGATGCCCCCCTCTTGCTGTAGGTAAGCTTTTTATGTATGTGTTGTGTGTATTTATTGTGTTTTTCATTTTTTCAAGTCCGCGGGTTGCGGTCGATTTTTGCGAGGTCGTAATTGGTCGTAACGTGTCTCATACCTTTTTGCGAGGGCCGCAGTTCGCGAGGGTCGCATGCTCACAACTATATATGTGATTCTATACAATTTAAAAGTTTTATATGGTTTAACAGTTCATTGTTAAAAAATTAAAAATAAATAATATAAAATGTTGTTTAGAGAATCACATTGTGTCACAAACATCATTTCCAGCTTTAAAATGTTATTGACCGGCATTTTTTGACTAGTTAAACTTAACATATATGACACCGTCATTCATGACGGGCAAGTTACTAGTATAAAATATACAGTAAATAGTTTTGCAATTTATATGGACTGCAAAAGACTGAGACTCTGAAGAGACTAAAAAAATGTTATATACACTAAAAGAACAGTAGCGCTCTGTACTATTACTAAAGTACTATTTAGCAGCCCAACGTTCCCAAATGCTTTCATTACCTAATCTAACAGATTAAATTTGGTTAAAATAGAAGAACTGGCCTACCCTATCCTTGTTACCAAACTTATGTGGATCCCAAATATGGATATATTCACAAAAGCACACATAAAGACACTCATTACATATATAGCACAACACAAGATTCAGATACAAATTGACATTGCTCAATACCACGACTATGGTAATTTTACACAATTACCAATTCCTTTCAGGCTTGCATAGCACAGCTTTTAAAGTATGGGCCAGAAAAGGGATATATAAAATCTGTGACTTGAAATTAACAAATTGATATATTTTTCATCATTACAGGAAACGTAGATCAAACTTTATTTTTTATTTTTAAATGAGTTTTATTAAGAGCAGACAACATAGTATACCTTAATACACCTTAGTTTGGTTACAAGAGTCATGAGTCCGGTATGAAATGTCATATAATAACAGTCAAAGCAAGTTAGCATGCAAGTTTAGCAAAAACAGTGGTTATGACATCATTAAGACATACAATCTAAGTATTTCCTCCTTACCTCCCATGAAGAATGAGCGAAATTTGATCACTAAGTAAAAAAAAGTATTTAAATGTATAACTGATTGTCTTCTCCAAAGAAGTTCTACTTTCTCATTCAATAATGGATAACATATACATCCAAATACTATCATACCATAACAAACATTGTTAAACATATGGTCTAATAAAAAGTATTCTTATTAAGATACACGTCCCATTGAGATCTCATCTTTCCTGCTTTCCTCCTCTGTCGGTTCCGGGTCTCCGGCTCAGTACTCCATTATGCTATCCAATATGGAATAAAGGCAATCTAAGCAGTATATGATATAGATAGATGTATAACTGTATGTTCTACAAAGGAGCTCCAGGTTTCCAAAAAGGTGGGAATTATATCAGCTAGTGAACGAGTTATCCTTTCTAAATAATTTAATTTCCAGTTTCTGGCAATGTGGCTTTTTGTGGCCAGGGCCAGGAACTGTAGGAGTCTATTCTAAGGTTTAGAGAGAGATCTAATAGGCACCCCCAAAAGGCAAGTTTCAGCTGTTCAATTATTAGGAAGGTGGAGTAAGTTGGATACTACTTTACCAAATCCTTTCCAGATTTGTTGCACATCTGTTTGTTGGGTATCTCCATCACACATGGATAAAGGACTCTACGTCCGGGCAGCCTCTGAAGCAGTTTGGGCTTTCTGCTTCCATTCAGCCAGCCTATCTGGGGTAATGTCTGGGGTTTAAGTCTTTTTCCCACTCCAAAATATATTTATCCTTAATGGTGTGAGCCAACAATAATTGTAGTGCTCATATAAGGGAAGGGCAAATTCATCTCTAAGCACCTCGAGGGAGGTAATATGATCATCTCTCACTCAAGAGCCTAACCTGTTTAGATTTTTTGATTTCCAGCAATGATGAGTAGAGACGGTCAAGTTTGTTGGGGCCATTTGGTGCGTGAGTAACGGGGTAAACTAATGCGAGGTAGAGAAAAGTGTAGTATAACGGTGAGCCCACCTCCAGCATGAGATAGTATGTTTAATCATGTGATATATTGTATTTAGGGTGGGATATTATCTAACCAAACAACTGTGTCCCATGAGTGAGGGTGCATGGGTACAATTGTTTGGTTAGATAATATCCCACCCTCAATAGAAAATATTTAAAATCCCATGATTAAACAGGGTGGGGTAATTTTGAATGGGCTAATGGTATAAAGGAAAGTTAGGCCGCTTTATAATATAGTTTTAGATTTGGGCAAGATACTCCCCCTTTAGATTTAAGTCTGCGCAAGATATAGTCTGCTAGATGAATCGAGATATCAGTCTTTGAAAATATATTAGTTCTTTCATATTAATCGAAATGTGTAAGGCTCTAAAGGGATACATTAATAAAGGAAGGACATTCATTTTCACAGAATTAATCCTCCCAAGCCAAGAAAGGCGAAATTTGGATCAATTGTTTAAGTCTATATAAAGTGGGGTATAGTTGGCCCCTATTGGGAGTTAGATTTATCCCTAGATATGTAATGTATTTTTTAGACCACACAAATTTTAATCTATAAGTGAGTGTTTCTTTCTCAAGGGATGGAAGATATATCGCCAGGGCCTCTGGTTTTTCTAAATTTATTTTCAGGCCTGAGATAAGACTAAAATCATCTGGAGCTTGCATTAAGGCTGAGAGATCAAACTTTTTGTATATATCAAATAAAAACACTGTATTAAAACCAACCTTATGTCAAGCTTATTATTAATCCACCTAGGCAAAACAGAATCACTCTTATCTATTATTTACTCAGTCAGTTAAACCCAAGTCTTCTCTTAAAGCTTCAAAGTCTGTATGAATAGGATATTAATTTTATTATTTTAGACAAAGCATGGCACCTGCTTAGGAGCAACAAGCATGATGTTGTAGTAATTATGTTTTACTGAAAAACAAATCAAAAGTTTTTTATGGTACTTCTAGACCTTACAAAATTACACTTACAAGGTACCCAGGTTGCAAACCTCACTGTTTTCGGGGAACAAACAATGACATGTTTGAGAGTGTTCAGAATCTGAAAATAATTCTATATCCTAAACTATGTATTCAACAGACAAATCATACCAAGCAAGACTTAGGTCTCCTTGGTCAGACTGCATATTTTGTTGTTGTTCTTCATTTAGTCATTCCGTCTCACTGTAAACACAGCACACCAGGCACATCTATCATCCACTGCCTTTCTAAGCTTCCTCAAACTCATGCTCATTGCATCAATGACCTCATCTATCCATCTCTGCCTCTGCCGCTCCCTTCTTTGTGTGTGTCATGTCCAGAAGGGCCAACCACTAGACGTTTGGGGTTAATCATAATTATCATAGTTATCATATGTGTGTGTGTATTATACAGGGCAGTGTGTGGGACCTTAACAGGCTAGAATTATTGTCTTATTGTGTGCATGTTTTTATGTGAATGTGGTACCCAGGCATGTTTAGTATCTAAATGCTGCATTTTCCCAGGCGAGTTTTATAAAACAGGTTATGTGGAGGCTTCCAGGAAAGGAGCCATGAATACAGTACCCAGTAGAGGGGTCTGTAAAGGTCCCATAGTACAAAGGGAAAACCTGTGGAGACACCTTGTCTACAAAAGAGATATTTCCATTAGCACCCCAACCGTGTGGCTTTCCTGTCAAAGGAAAGCCAGATAAATGACACTAATGTGCTAGTGGCAGGACTAGAGACAGGAAGGAATATGGCAACTGGTCACATTCCTGTAGACTTACAATCGCCTCACCACAGGAGGTAGTTAATAGCACACTTGCCACGCTAGTGACATGATTGACAGACAGGCCTCCTCAAATGAAAAGGACTGGATTGTATATATAATGAGACCAACTGGAGGCAGGTAATAATCTTGTGCAGCGCAAGTCCCTGGCCCCCAGTTATTTGCAGCTGAGTAGGATAAGGTGTCCAGGAGGTTCCACATGTGGAGTAGTGATATGCCAGATCTAACCACAGATCAGTTGGTGATCCTCCGGACACGAATAGTGCAGAATTATCCCCAGTGCAGGCAGAAACCTTCTACAGACATGGAGGAGACAGAGAGGAGGCGAGCCAGGTGTCAGGGGAGGCTAAGGACTGCAGGGGAATGACATTCCTGGGCCTGTGGCAGAGCTATGAGCTGTCAGGCTGACTGGGGGAACTAGTATGAACAGAGATTTCCCTGGAGGATAAATATGACAAGTGGGCAAAATCTGTTGGTGCCCCTAGATGAGATCCCTATTTTCATTTGGAGTTGATGGAAGAACTTTGGGAAATATTGTATGGGGATCCTGAATTTGGCCTAGCGACTGTAAAGAGGCAGAATAACGTGTTTTTTAAATGCTTTCAAGGGCAGGGACTAAAATCATGGACCCGGGAGGCTAAATGTCTGCCACCACTGATTCAGCAAGAGTCCGAGTCCCAGAAGGTAATGGCAGGCCTGTGAAGGAGTCACCATGCTCCCAGGTTCTGGAAGGACCCAGAAAGGGACTGTGAACCAGTAATGGGGCTCCAGTGGATAACTACTGTCTGGGGGTCATAAATCAAGTAGCAGTAGGAGAGAGCTGTGTGATCCTGCCCGAGAACAACATGACCAGGGATCTAGATGAAGGAGAGCATTGTTCCCAGATGATGGCGCCAGAGAAAGGGCAATGGGAACAGCTATTCGCAGTATCATCCCAAGAAATGGAGTCTCCTGTTCAGATACCATGTACGGGCGGGTATGTTCTTCTTTGGAAATATTATTTTATTGGACACCCAAGGAAATGTTGGGCGGTGGTTTGGTGATGCTACAGTGGGAACTGCCACCAGGATTGGTTACCCCACTGAAATTTGTTGGGTTGAGCGTGCAAGAAGAACCAGTGGACACCCCTGAGTTCAAAATATGGTCAGGAGAGGGAGCGGACTTGGGGAGTGGGACCTGGTTACCCACTTGTGGTTCCATAGACCCATGGACTGTTTTAGATTCCTCCTGGAAAGGACTATCTCAAGTTACCCCTAACCTGGAGGTAACCATTGCTGGTAAGTCCCTACCATTTTTGTCTTTTGGCATGCCCACTTTGGAATGAAACCTTACCTTGGGATCACCAATTTACTTTATTATTATTATTGTTTATTTATAAGGTGCCGACATATTCCATATCGCTGTACATAAGATAAGTTCAAGACATAGATAAATACAAATTAAACATGGCAAAGCAAGGAGGGCCCTGTCTTTGAGCATTGAATCCAGTGTCCATAGTGCTTTCCCCAAAGCACCTTGTGAGATTGAAACTCGCAGACTTACAACCTAAAGGTATTGTCTATGGTAAAGGAGGGAGAGAGAGGTGAGTGTGTGTTAGGGTGGAAGGTGATACGCTTCTTTAAAGAGTGTGTTTTTAGAGAGGTTTTAAATGTTTTGAGGCAGGAGGATAATCTTGTGGAGCGAAGCAAGGAGTTCGAGAGAATATGGGCAGCACAAGAAAAGTCCTGAAGGTGAGAGTGAGAGGAGGTGACAAGAATTGTGGAAAGAAGAAGGTCATTAGCAGAACAAAGATGGCGGGTGGGGGAGTATTTACAGATGAGACCAGAGATGTATGGGGGTGCGCTATTGTTGAGGGCTTTGAAAGTTAGGGTCATGATTTTAAATGTTATTCTGGAGGCTAAGGGAAGCCATTGGAGTGATTGACAGAGAGGTGATGCCGACACGGAGCGTTGTGTACAGAAGATGAGTCTAGCAGAGGTATTCATAATGGATTGAAGTGGGGATAGTCCGGTGGTGGGTAGGCCAGCAAGAAGCGAGTTGCAGTAGTCGAGTCGAGATATGATGAGAGAGTGTATTAGGATTTTGTGTCTTGCCTAAGATAGTGTTGAATTCTGGAGATGTTTTTTAGATGGAGAAGACAAGATTTAGTTAGTGACTGTATGTGAGGGATGAAAGACAGTGCGGTTGTGGTAATGATGTTGTTGTTGACAGTGAGAGAGATGTGAGGAATTGACACTGTGGTAGAGGGAGGGAAGATAAGGAGTTAATTCTTAGACATGCTGAGTTTGAGATGGTGGGTGGACATCCAAGAGGATATACTAGAGAGGCAGTTGGAGACGTGTGTTAGAAGAGAGGGGGATAAATCTGCATAAAGATGATACTGAAGCCCAAAAGAGTTTATATAAGGGTACCAAGTGAGGATGTGTAGATGGAGAAGAGGAGGGGTCCTAGGACTGGGGTAAGCCAACAGACAGGTGGTAAGGAGAAGAAGAGGTGTTGGAGAAGGAGACACTGAATGATCAATTTTGTAGGTATGATGAGAACCATAAGCAGTGTCTCGAATACCGAGGGAGGAGAGGATATGGAGTAGAAGTGGATGGTCAACTGTGTCAAAGGCAGCAGAGAGGTCTAGAAGAAGGAGAATAAAAAAATGACCTTTTGACTTGGCGGTAAGCAGGTCATTAATGACTTTAGCAACAGCTGTCTCAGTGGAGTGGTGTGGCCGGAAGCCGGATTGGAAGGTGCCAAGAAGGGAGTTGGAGGAAATAAAGCTGGAAAGGCGGTTATAGATGAGCAGCTTAAAAGCCTGGGGAAGTAGAGAGATAGGGCGGTGGTTAGATGCGATGTCAGATAAGGTTTTTTTGAGGGAGGGTGTAATTATGGCGTGTTTTAGAGAAGATGGAAACCTGCCATTATTTAGGGAAAGGTTGGAAATATGTTTTCTCCTTCTTACATCACTCCTTAATGAATGTCTTTTCTTGTTGAACTCTGGAATTTTGCATTTAGTTGGATACATCTTTTCCTATCTCCACTACCTTTTACTTTCCTTCTTTACTTTCAAAGGCATAATTCTACCATTCTCTGACCGGCTGCATTTTGTACTCCAAGGCAAAACTTGCCTGTTATTTCAGGTGTCTTTTGGTTCCAATAAAACATAAATAAGCCTGTTCTTAATGTCTGGGCTATTTCCTGTTATACACCCACCAGCAGCGGCAGTCAGGTGCCACTAGATGGCACGACGGTTGTTCACCGAATTTTTATTTTTATTTTCTTATTAGTAGGTTTAACCATAACCCAAATCCCCTAAAGGTCCTGTTTCTGCTTTACATTATTTGACTCATCTCTTTAGAAACAGATCTGAGAGCTTTTGATGGTGTCTTATTATTTTATTCTTAGATTGTTTTATGTTGCATTCTCATTTGTTATATTATAAATTGATTTGAGACTCTTGTAGATGAAACTATATATACATATCATGATTTTCTAAGACAGTTAATCCAAACTGACATAAAAGTTCCACCTGAAGCAGCAATATATCTCAATACATTTGCATACTATAGTCTGTGGTACTCCGCAGCAGCCACCAGAGGCCGCATTTTGGAAGTTACAGGTTGCCAAAAACAAACATGTCTGATCCTGCATCCACATGACGCCCACATTCACTTGACGCGTTGGTTCGCCTCCCTTTGGTGACGTCAGGAATGAGAGGTTTCTATTGGAGACATCACGGTCAGGGATGGCCACGCCCCCATAATCAGCTGACGCTGCCTTGGTTGTGTTGTGACAGGAAGGCGTCGGGGAGATCGGAGACGTGAGAGCTGGTAACACCCTGCGTACCGGGACAGGGGCTGTACGGGATGTGGATATGGTGGAGGGGCTGGGATTTGTACACGGGTGGGGATCAATGGATTGGGAGGCTGGAGGCCATAGTGTCAGGCCCTGCACTGAGCAAACGAGGCTGTGACCCCAGGTACTCGGCACTGATTAACAGTACACCTTCCTGCTAACTACCCCAGAACAATCCCTCCTCTCCCAGATATAGCCAAGCAAATAGCCCCCCAAATACTGCCAGTAACTAGCCCTCCTCCCCCCAAATACTGCCAAGTACCTTGCCCTCACCAACATTGTGCCAAGTACATAGCCCTCCTACCCCCTCAAATGTTACCAAGCCCCTAGCCCTCTCCCCACTAAATATTGCCAAGCGCCTGGTCTTCCTTTCCACAAATTCTGCCAAGTATCTGGCCTTCCTCAAATATTGCCAAGTATCTGGCCTTCCTCAAATATTGCCAAGTATCTGGCCTTCCTCAAATATTGCCAAGTATCTGGCCTTCCTCAAATATTGCCAAGCATATATCCCTATCCCCCCTAAATATTGCCAAGCACCTGGCCTTCCTCCCCCCAAAATACTGCCAAGCACCTTGCCCTCTCCAACATTGTGCCAAGTGCATAGCCCTCCTACCCCCTCAAATATTACCAAGCCCCTAGCCCTCTCCCCACTAAATATTGCCAAGCGCCTGGTCTTCCTTTCCACAAATTCTGCCAAGTATCTGGCCTTCCTCAAATAATGCCAAGTACATAGCTCTCCCTCAAATATTGCCAAGCATATATCCCTATCCCCCCTAAATATTGCCAAGCACCTAGTCTTCCTCCCCCCAAGATACTGCCAAGTACCCAGCCCTCCCCCCAAAATACTGCCAAGTACCCAGCCCTCCCCCCAAAATACTGCCAAGTACCCAGCCCTCCCCCCAAAATACTGCCAAGTACCCAGCCCTCCCCTTGAATATTGCCAAGCACCTAGCCCTCCTCCTCTGTCCATAGACACAGTGTAGGCCCTACAAACTAGTTCCACATACTGATTACACGTTCTATATCACAGAACTCCTTGCCCCTACACAAAATATGCACACAGGGCTGATATTACACTATTACTACCTACTGATACACGCTGCCAATGGGAAACATTTCTGATTACTCAAATCCTCAGCAAATACAGTAGTTGTCTGGCTTCTTTCTGTTTTCTAATTTGCCATTACTAAAAACCACTGACCACTTGTCCGGCTCCGACTGTTACCCCGGCACAAACCCTTCCTCTGCCTCTGTACAATCTCTCTGATGTGTTTGCCCTTCCTGGTAATTTGTCAAAGATGCCCCCTTCTTCTCCTCATTGGCAGTTCTGAAGCCTATTGTTCTCCTGACAGTTTCCCCTGTTTGCCCCCCCACCAGCCTGCCCTGTTATTGATATAGCCTACCCTTACCCTACTAGCGTGGTCTGTCCTAGATGCTCAACACAGCTCTTCATATCTTTGGTTCTTTGATGCTCCACTTCCCAGATTGTTCACATTCTGTATCCTCTCCATTACCTCAATCATCATTATTATCGTTTATTTGTAACGCGCCAACATATTCTGTAGCGCTATGCAGGGGTTGTGATCAATGCAAAACAGAATTAACACATTACAAAATGGAGGGCCCTGTCTTTGAGCTTAGAATCCAGTGTCCATAGCGCTTTCCCCAAAGCACTGTGCAAGATTGAAAACTCGCAGACTTACAATCTAAAGGTTTTGGGATAATAGTCTACTGCTGACAACACCCCCAAACAATTTCCAAATGTATAGTAGGTTCTTTTGAAGAAATTCATTTGATAATGTGCACATTTTGTTTTTTCAAAAGTAAACACCACCATTTATACATTTATTATCTAGTTATAGTTTTTTTCTTAACCAGATGTGTCACCAGGCAGGAGATTTTGGATGCAGATAAGGTTTCTATTAAGTACTATTGAAAAATCTGCCGCAAAGACGCGCATCTTACAATCAGATCAAATGGATCCTTGAAAGAATGCATCAAACAGTAGAAGCACACTCTAAGGTGACAAACCAATGTCTGTCCCAGTTCAGAATCATTGCATAAAACAGTGTTTACAAGTAAGGCTGTAATTTTACTTTCTAAAACATTTTTGCACATTATCAACACTAGTTCTTTAAAAAAGTACATGTTAACATTTGTCCTTTAAATGCTTATTTTCTGCCTGTATTTCCACTGGGTCTTCTCTTTTCCTAACGTGCCTGTCTTGCTTCTCCTTTCCACATACAATGCCATTGATGCATTACTCCCTCCCAGTATAGTCTTTGTCCTTTTTTCTCTTACTGATATCTCCACTTACATAGCCTTTCCACATAGATTATTCAAGATGTTCCCAATAGCCAATGACAGATATTATAACTACCCTTCCTCTGATGTTTTCTTTCATTAGTTTATAACTGATACGTTCACCCACTTTTCTCTCTGTGATTATTCTTTGTGCATCTTTTCCCAACCACCCTATACTTCTACTAGTTAATCCCTTTTTCTTCTTCAGACCTCTTTTCTAGTATCAGGAAATGAGTATTCTAATCTACAATACCTGTCACCCCTTCCCCCTCGTAGTTCCATAGTCGCCAGACTGTCAGTTCTTCACATTAATAGGAAAAGGGCCCTCCCCCACTAAATTCCCACACCTCCCTATTGCAGTCTGCCCCATTCTCAAATTCCATGGCACCTCATCACCCAATCAGGCGCCCATATTCACAGACAGCTGCCTCCAACCCCCACACTTAAGAGTTTAACTGTGAAACCTCTGAGAACAATATCAGAGACAGTAATAATTATCTGCCTGCCTTTATTCTGCAGAATGCATTCCCTATCTTATCAGATTTTTAGTAGTGCTGATTTACTACAGCAATATCTCTAGCTTTTTCCTTTTATTTAAACATTACAGGTAACAAAGAAATCTATTTTCACTAAAATAATATTTTGTCACTTTGATTATTCCAGTCTAGAATCTATGCTACTAGAATAATGCCAGTGCTGCTGTACAGTAACAATTTGATCTTTTTTTATTTCAGTTCCAAACTGTTGGCAAATTAATTATAATTTGTATACCAGGACTGAATATATCCTAGCTGTCATCAGAGGGCCACAGTAACTAGCTAATACATACTTTTATTTTAAATAATATTTATATTTAAAAGCCCCTCTCTACCTCATAAGTATGTCATACTTCTGAGTTGAATATAAATAAGTATATCCCTTTTGTATAAACTAACATTTTTTATGTCACAATATTTAAAGCAAGATCTGACAAATCCCAGAAGGTAGGGAACTACAGCTCCTAAAAAAAATATTGTGGTTTCTAATTTTGTCATTGACTCTACATATTTCTATAGACACACTCCATTCTCTGTTTCCTAACATTTTTTTTATTTGATCCTCAGTAGTCTGGCTAGCTCCTAAGTTTGATTAAAAAAAAATATTCAACCCTAGATTTAAAGACTTTAAAATTGAATTAATTCATATTGGTCCACTAACCTATATAACAGTACGCACAGGACACTGATGCATACATCATTTAGTATTAAAGATAGTAGTTTTGGTGATGCAAAATGTTGTGTGTCTGTGTGCAGCTTTATCAAACATGAAGCAAAGTATCCAAATTAGTTATAACTACAGCTAAATTATATACTAATAAGTTACACTTAAATACCAAGTTTAGGGTTCAACGTCCTTTGCCATACTTGATTTTTCCATTTTAAACTACGTTTATGCACGAGGGCCATAAGCCAAGCTATTTTTCACCAGTTTTTCTTAAAATACTCCTTCAATGTATGCCCCTCTGGCACTAATCCGGTTAATGTTTTCATGTCTCTGCCCACTACGTCTCATGGAAGCCCATACAATAATGGCTTTCACTCCAGTCTGAGTCACTGTTGTGTCTGATGGGAAATTGCAGTCTCCCTGGTGTGTAAGTTGGGGTTTCCCTGCCCCCTGGCTCATTGTTTTTTATGTGATTGTTTCAGATGTGAATTGAGATGGAAGGCTCAGGAGAGAAGCAGCCCTGGGGGAAGCTGAGCCGATTGCTGGGAGCTGACACAGAAGCAGAGTCCGAGCTCTTCCTCTTCAAAAGGGAATGGACGATTGGGAGGAAGAAAGGTAACAATCAACCTAGAGTTTCTTAAAAATGTACAACAGCAGACAGCTTACTTAAGTAATTACCTGTTTTTGTTCCTACTTTAGCACTGTCCACCACATCTAATGCTTATCATTCTTTTATGTTCTTTACTGAGACAAGTACATTGTGTTACAAGGAGCGATTCACTGAGTATTGCTGGGGCAATGATCTGTTTTGCAGAGGGCTACAATGTTTGTTTCCTATGGGAAAAGTGCTGTTGCAGCCCCTGCAATCGTTTAGTGGATCAACATAGTTTTATTGAAGATATTGTCAGCACAATAAATAGATTTTTATTACTTTGTTTTTTATACAACATATGCTGCTACAATTTTATGCACAACATTTGAATTTATAAGCACAGTATTATGCAAAAATTTGGCTTTAACATGTATTGTCTTTTACTATTATTTTAAGTGAAAGAATTTCATTGTTTGTAAACAAACATAAATGCTTCTTTTAGGTTACAATATAAACTTTGAGTATTTTTTTGTTTATGTAATGATGTATCTTAATATGCATGGAGAGTGTATATAGCACAGATATAGTTTACTTTATGGTATTCAGAATAATTATCCCAGTTGAAACTGGAATTTGCATGGTGTCCATACCGGTAAACTTTAAGAGTTTGAGAATTAGACTAGTTGTGAAATTGGACACTATTGTGTTCTTACTTACGGACTGCCTATTACACTCTGTTCCTCTGTTTTTAGACTATTCTGGGAGATGTAGTCCTACTACTATTTTTAAAGGCTTGAAAACTACAAGCCTTCTGTAAGAAATAGTCTCCGTTTTATTCCCTTTCTTTATACAACAACACTGTTTCTACATTGTGTTCTCTTGAAAAGTTCTCAGCTATGTTGTTTGTGTCTGAAGAGTTACCAATCTGCATTGGCAATATTAGAGTCTATCACCTGGGTACAAGAAAAGGAAATATTTAAAAATAATCATACCAAAAATGGCAGAACATTTTTCCATTAATTTGCTCTGTATATGTTACTTCTTTTACAGTAGATGATTGTTAAATCTATGTTTAGTTCATTATTAGTTAACATTAATCCTTTCTGGAGTGCTACCTTGTCGTGGTGAAGGGGCTTGTGTACTTCAATGAAGCTTTGAGCTATAGCACTGGAGAATGAACTGGCAACCCACTCCAGTATCTTTGCCAAGAAAATCCTATGGATACGCGCAACAAGAAACACAGGCAAATGTGCCTGGTGTGCTGCGTCCATAGAATCAGTCATGACTGAAAAACAATTAACATTACAAAACTAGCGACTTGCCTGTCAAAAATAACGGCAATAAAATTTGAAGGCTGGCAATGCAGTTTGCTACACTCATTGCGAGCCTCTCTCACAGTCTTCTTTATGGGCCTCGGGATGAGCGGCTTTGGCGCTCATTGCGATCCTCTCCCACAGTCTTCTTTATGGGCCTCGGTATGAGCGCCTTTGATGCTCATTGCAGGCCTCTGCCAACCCGCCACTTTCATGCTTTGCAAGGAGCACCTTCGGCGCTCATTGTGAGCCCAGCGATGAGGGCCTTCGGCCTCGCAATGAGTGCCTCTTTCCCCCCCCCCCCCCTTTACTTATCGGGTCTCGCGATATGCACAACGAAGGCTCATTGCAGGCGTCCTCCAAACCGCCGCTGTTGTGCTTTTTTTCTGAGCGTCTCTGGCGCTCATCTCGAGCCCAGTGATGATCGCCTTCTGTGAGCCTCTCCCCACTCTGTGACCCGTGTGTCTGTTTCCCCATCTCCCTTCCATGTGTCTGTTCCCCCCCTCTTCCTGCCCTTTCTTCCCCCCTATGTTTCTTTCCAATACATTTGAAAATAAAGTATAAACATTCATTGTTTTTGTTGTTCAGTCATGTCCCACTCTGTGACCCTAGGTCCCAGCATGTCAGGCGCATCTTTCAGCCACTGCCCCTCTGAGCTCAGTGAAGGCTGTAATGTAACACAATAGGTAAAAAGGCAAGGGGGTGAATACTTTTGCAAGGCACTGTTTATGGGTCTCTGGCAAGAATGCTTGATCCAAGACCACATTTGTGAATATGGATTCATATGTGTTCCAATATATCACTTGTCTGTGTTGTGCCTCAGAGACAAGTTGTAATTTCAAAAAAATAGTTCTATGGGGTTTATGGTTCGGAAAGTAAAAGCAAAATATATAAAGGTTTTACAAATATTGGTAACATTTGTATTGGGTATAAGAGTTTTGGGAATATTATCTATATCAAGTGTCCCCGGCCTAAAAAGTTCAGCAGTACACTCAACCATTTTTGAATGTCTTAAAAAAATGTTTAATGATTAATATACAATATTCCAATTACAAAATATTTTTCCTCAACATATACAATTTTATATTTCGAAGATGGTTTGCCCATTTGTATAGGAAAGAATATGTTCAGTTAAGTTTCACTATGCGTTTTATGGCAAGGGCCTCTTCTTCTTTTTTCATTGATTTTGAATCCTGCAAAACTTCCAAAGTAATTTAGTAATGTTTGTAAGTGATTTTGTTGGATTTGAAAGGAAAACTAAAATTGTCATGTGGAAATGGGGAAGAATTCTGTTCCAAATTACCTATTTTATTCCTATTATATGGTCAAATAATTTTTATAGCTTTTCATAAGGTTATAATGAGCCTCTCCTCAAATTGAAGGAGGGGGAATAAAAAAAAAAAAAAGGAAAACTTTCTATTTTTTACCACTAGTATAACATTGTACTTTTGTAGGAGGATCATGTCATATCCCTGCAGAACTTGGTGTATTGGATTATTTTTTATATGTAATTTATTTGCTGATGGCATCATGTTCTCACTGTCCTCAATAATGACATCAATCTTCTCAAATTAAAATCTAAAATGTTAAGTTATATATTAAACATATATTTGTTTAAATATTACGGAACTATTTTGGTTTGTTTCTCTCAGAATGTATTGTTTTCTCCTCCACTTGACCATATTATTTGATACAGATTTGCAATTTGGCAATCTATTATATATTTTTAGATCTGTGTTCTATTACTACTTTTTTCAATGACAAACTAGCTAAAAACACAGATGTGCTGCACTGGGACACTATTATTATCTTTACTTGTAACGCGCCAACACACTAGCACTTCCTCCCAATTTGTTTCAGTTTAATATTTTTAATATAATGTATTTTTCCTGCATTAAAGCTAACTTTTTATATATAAAACTTGCTCTGTTGAATCTATTATAGAAAATTTGGGAATGAAGTGTCCCTTTAAGGTTGACAGTCGATTTAGGAGAGCATCTTCCCTGCTCTCCTCTCCTCTGTTCCCATGAGCTCCTCTCCTTCCTCCAATCACTATCTCATCCCTCCCCTAAAGCTGAAAAGCAGAAATGCTCCTGTAAGTCCTATTCCCATCTCATTTTACTCTCTCCTTCTTTTAATGTCTTGTGGAGATATATCCCCTAACTCAGGCCCTTCCCTCATTCCCACCTGCTGTCAGCCACGCAGAGTCCCCAGGGCAGCAAAGACCCCAAACCCATAATCTAATTCCCATCACTTGTCACAAACCATCTACTTTGCCCTTCTCCTTTGCCATCTGGAATGCAAGGTCTGTTTGCAATAAACTTACCTTCCTTCATTCATGACCTCTTAATTTCCAACTCCCTCAACCTACTGGCTATCACGGAAACCTGGCTCACTCCATGTGACTCTGCCTCCCCTGCCGCACTCTCTTATGGTGATTTACACTTCAGCCACACTCCTAGACCTGGGAACAAACCAGGTGAAAATGTGGGCATACTACTATCCTCGCGCTGCACTTTTCACTGCATACCCCCTGTTCCCTCCCTCCCTCATCTTTTGAAGTCCACACTATCTGCATCTTCTCTCCCATCCATCTGCGAGTAGCTGTGATCTATCGCCCGCCTGGATCACCCTCTCAATTTCTGCACAACCTTGCCGCCCGCCTCACTTTTTCTCCTCCAATATACCTTCACTCATACTTGGCGATTTCAACATTGCCACTGACACACCCACCTCCCCAACAACCTCAAAATTACTTGCACTTACCTCTTCACTTGGCCTCTCACGATGGACAGATTCTGAAACTCACCATGGTGGACACTCCATTGACCTTATTTTCACCAATCTCTGCACTATCTCCAACCTTGACATCTCCCACTTCTGCTATCTGACCACCACCTGCTAACTTGCAACCTCACTTCATCTGCTGCTCACCACCCTTCTTCAATTCCTGCCACCAGAACCCACAGAATCCGGCTTGCACTAAACCCACAACAATTTTCAAATGTACTAAAACCCCTTCTCAGCCCCCTCCCCACCCTTGCCTGCCCTGACATTGCCACTTCACAGTACAACACTACTCTAACCTCCACCCTTGCCCCCATAATCACAAGCAAACGCCCTCGCTCTCTTCCACAACCATGGCACACTACACAAACACGCTATCTACAGAGATGCTCATCTGCATAACGACTATGGAGGAATTCTCGCACTTCGGCAGACTTTTTCCACTACAAGTTTACCTTGCGTTCCTACTTCTCTGACCTCAATTTTGCCAAACACTACTTCTCATCACTAATATCAAACCTGTCCTCCAACCCTAAATGTTTATTTGCTACATTCAACACCCTCCTTTGCCCACCCCCACCTCCTGCCCCTTTTTTGTCTCACTGCGGATGCCTTTGCCAGCCATTTTAAAAATAAACTTGAAACCATCCGAAATGAGCTCTTCTCCCAGCTTGGCCCCATCCCACCATCCTCTCCACAAACCGACAACACCCAGCCCTTACCCTTACCCAATCCCTCCACCAATATGGACTCCTTTGACCCTAACCTCTCACCTTACAACAAGTCCACATGATCCTATTCAATCAAAGCTAATCCCTCCCCTATCCACCACACTTATCTCAGCTCTCACACATCTATTCAACCTCTCCCTAAACACTGGCAAGTTTCCATCCTCTTTTTAAAACATGCCATAATTACACCCATTCTCAAGAAGCCCTCCTCTGACCCAGCTTCTGCCTCCAACTATAGCCCTGTCTCACTACTTCCCCTGGCTTCTAAACTGCTTGAGCGGCTTGTTTACCATCGCCTCACTCAATTTATTTCCTCCAATTCCCTTCTTGACCCCTTCCAATCTGGTTTCCGGGCCCAACACTCTACAGAAACAGCCCTCACAAAAGTCACCAATGACTTGCTAACCGCCACTTCTCTATTCTAATTCTCCTTGATCTCTCCTGCCTTCGATACAGTTGACCACCTTCTAATCCAAACTCTCCGCTCTTTTGGCATCCAGGACACAGTTCTTTCATGGTTCACATCCTATCTAAAAGATTGTACATTTAGAGTCTCCTTCTCTGGCACCTCTTCTTCACCTCTCCCTCTGTCTGTTGGCGTTTCCCAAGGTTCTGTCCCAGGCCTCCTCCTCTTCTCTATACACCTCCTCCCTTGACACCCTTATAAAATCCTTTGGATTTCAGTATCATTTATATGCAGATGATTCTCAAATCTACCTCTCTGCACCCTATCTATCTCCCTCTCTTTTAGCTCAAGTTTCCAATTGCCTCTCTAGCACATCCTCCTGGATGTCTGCCCGTTAACTTAAACTCAACATGTTTAAAACTGAACTCCTAATCTTTCCACCCTCTACTACAGCTTCCACTCTCATATCTCTCACTGTTTACAACACCATCATCACTCCCACCTCCCAGGCCCTTTGGGGGTTCTACTGGATCCTGCCCTCTTATTTATTCCTCACATCCAATCAATAAGAACATCTTGTCAGTTTCACCTAAAAAAAACATCTCCAAAATTCGTCATTATCTTACAGAAGACACAGCTAAAATTCTAATACACTCTCTCATCATATCTCGACTACTGCAATTCACTCTGTTCTGGCCTACCCATCTCTCGTCTGTCTCCCCTCCAATCCATAATAAACGCCTCCGCTAGACTCATCTTCAATACCAAACGATCAGTGTCTGCAGCTCCTCTCTGCCAATCACTCTACTGGCTTCCCAGAGCTTCCCAAATCAAATTTTAAACCATGACCCTAACATATAAGGCCCTCAACAATAGTGTACCCCCTTATATCTCTGCTCTTGTTTCAAAATACTCTCCCAACCACCCCCTTCGTTCTGCTAACGACCTTCTTCTTTCCTCCTCTCTCGTCACCTCCTCTCATTAATGTCTTCAAGACTTTTCTTGTGCTGCCCCTACTATTTGGAACTCCTTGCCCCGCTCCATTAGATTATCTTCCTGCCTCAAAACCTTAAAAAAATTACTAAAAACCCTCCTGTTTAAAAAATCACCCCCAACAGACTTAACATGTACAACTGCACACTCCACAAAAAACACCTACACCCACAATCTACAGTACAACACACATACACCTCCTCTTGACTGAACAAATTGCTTTCACATTGCCATCTTGCATTTGTCACCCTCTTGTATCGCACCTAAACCCTTAGATTGTAAGTTTGTGAGTTTCCAATCTTGTGTCAGTGCCTTGGAAACAAGCTATATGTACATTTGATTCTAAGCTCAAAACCCGGGACCTCCATTCTTTGTAAGGTGTATATGTTGGTGCAATATAACTAAAGATAATAATAATGGTTCCCCCATTTTAAATCAATATAATACCAGAGAATCTTTAACTTCCTTTTTCAAAACTATAAATGAAATCCACTGTAATTTGATAAAAACATGTGTGTGAAATGTGTAACAAACTAGCACCTTTTAGCAGACATGCAGACCGGAACATATAAATGTATTTTAGAGAAAATCTTATATTTAGCGGACACAGTTTTATGTTGTGGTGGACCCATCTTAAACGGACAATCTGTCTATAGCTTCAGGTTGAGGATTGTCCTATGGGAGCTTACTTTTGCACGGAGTTCTTTCTATCGTCAAGTGTACTATTTGAAGAATTGAATAAAAAATCTGTCCTCTCAGTTTCCTAATCCTGTTAGAAACGCATAACATATTTGTCATTTTCAATTTTTTTTTTACAATTGTTACAAATGAAAGGCTGTATTTATTTACCTTAAATTTGTATTACAAATTGTTTCCCATTGTTAAGTTCTTCAAGCGAATACTATATAAATATGATACTTCAGTGGTACTGTAACCATCTTGCTTATAAAGTATGTAACAAAATATTAGCAGATATGCAAGACCGAAACATTAAATATTTTATTGAGAAAATGTTATATTTAGATTGCTTTGAATCATGAAGATTCCAGTTTAGATTGCTAGTCTGTCTAGAGCTTTAAGGGAGGGTTATATTATATGGTGTGACTATGCACCCGAGTTCTGTCAAGAGAATATTTTCAACCCGGTATATGCTAATGACGTGGCGCGCATGTGACGTCACGGCATTAGCATATACCGGGTGCCGGCACCCGGTATATGCTAATGCCGTGACGTCACATGCGAGCCACGTCAAGACGCCAGAAAATTGTCCTTAAACAAGTTTTTTTCCAAAAAAGGAGATAAAAATGTATCAGAAGCTATGAATTCTAAAGTCCTTAGAGATCTTGAGAGTTTATTGGCAAAAAATGAGGACTTTCAGTCCCAAGGCTCTTTCTCTTGTTTCAAAACAAAAAGTAAATACACGCCACCATTGAGTATTAGCCTCAATATTGAACTTTTTCTAAGCAATGTAATTCGGGACATGGAAAAGTTATCAAATACTGTGAATGTGCCCCATAATTTAACTAAATCTGAAAAAAAGGCTTTAAAACATTTACAAAGTAACAATGATATTATCATCAAAATTTCAGATAAAGGTGGGAATATAGTCATCTTCGATAAAAGTGACCATATCTTGCAGTGTGAGAGACTCTTAAAAGACAAGAAAAGTTATAAAAGACTAGAAAATCTGAATAAAATAGTAAAAAATTGAAGGCTGTAATTCTTTTTTTTTTGAACTGTAAAAACATTCTGCACATTATCCAGTAAAGTTCTTACAAAACAGCATACTATAAAGATGACATTTCAGTGGTCCTTTAATTGCAACGCTTGTAATCTTAGATTTCCCTGATGCAAACATTCTCCTGCTAGGCCTGTGTGGGAGAAAGTGTCTATTTCAGTCTGACCCAAATATCTAACAAAGCCTTTGGACTTCTCCCTGATTTCTCATCTGATACGTTACAAAAAGCACTCATGAACTCATGAACGTGAAGAAGAGTAACCTCGAAACAGTTACTATTGTTCATTTTACTCTGAATAAATATTCATTTTGTCTCCTCTGTTTTTTTTTATTTTTATTATTATTATTATGGCTGGCATAATTACCTCAAATCTCCTTCCCCCCCCCCCCTCCCCCCCCCCCCCCCCCCCTCACATACCTTCATTCTAAGGTCTCTCTCCCATTCCTCTCTAACTCCCCTCTCTTCCTGTACTGTCTGACCCCAATCCATTCTCTATTTCTTTCAGTGCAAATCCACTCTGCTTCAAGGCCTACTACATCTGTGAGATACTCAGAATATTGCCCTCCCACCCACCCCAACTCACCCACCCCAACTCACCCACCCCAACTCACCCACCCCAACTCAGATTACATTTATAGAGCCATGGAAAACACCTTGCAGATATATCATCTCAACACTAGGGGTCAGCCAACATACTAGTCTTTCACCTCAGATCCCTCCCCTCTCCCTCTAAAATAAAACTCTTTCTATCTTTCACTTCCTGACCCTTGCTATTCCTTATTTGTTACTCTTCCCCAGTTCTCTGTCCTTTAATTCCCTTTAGATTGTAAGTAGCGAGTTTCCAGTCTTGTAGGGTGCTTTGGGATAAAGCACTTTCTGCTAAGATTCTAAGCTCAAAACAGGGCCCTTCAACTTTTGAATTTGTTAAACTTGTATTTCCCCAGTTCTTATCCCCTGTACAGCGCTACGGAATATGTTGGCGCGATACAAATAATAATTATTATTATCTTTTATTAATATTATTATTTATATACTGACTGTGCTGTTTGATATTGTTTATAGACCCTTTTTATATTTATGAATATAACTATACTTTCATCAGTACATAGTTCAATTGTGTCTAGAGCTGGTATTTTATCTGAATTATTTCTTGTTTTTTCAGCTTGTGACCTCTCCTTTCCTGGCAACAAGCTGGTATCCGGGGAACACTGCAAAATCACTGTGGATGAAGAATCTGGGCATGTTTCATTAGAAGACACAAGGTAACAAAAAGCTGGGGCCTGTCTATCTATGGACCAATGCAAGATTTCCAGTACAGGTAGATTATACAGTATGCCTACTGTTAAAAACAAGCCTGTTACATTAGTCACATTTTATTTATAAAGCACAAGCATTTTTTGTAGAACTGCTTTCAAATTAGAGTAAAGTACAGTGGGTACAATTGGCAAATTGTAATGATATAGAAAAGTGTCAACGTAAATAGAAATACAAGTACACATACAATACAAATATGAGACAAATGTCAGCAGGCAGCTTGGTGCAACAGGATTGAGCTCCCCACACTAAAGTACAGAATATTGATTGCATGTGTTTTTGTCTAGTAAAGCAGGAAGGATACTGAAATCTAGCAGCTAATATCCTCATTAGATCAACTGTTTTCAAAATAGTTTTAGAATGTTCTATAACAAAAACTATATTCAGACACTTGATAATATCTACAAAATATCTGTGTAACATTCAATAGAGCTTGTTCAAAGTGGCTAGTTGAAAGAAAAAAACACTTTATTTGTGGTATCTGAAGGAGGATACTTATGGTATTTAATGCTGCTTATAACTTTTCACAGCACATATATTTTACAATCAAAAAAGGCCTGGTGTCAGACTATGGTGGTGAAACTGTACATAATACACATGTACAAACTGCTCCAGGCTTTATATATATATATATATATATAAAAAAAAAAAAAAACTTAAAAGACAGTTACTGTTTTCAAATCTGGTACCCAACTGTCCGTCTTAATCCCTTAATTGCTGGTTATGTTAGAAGATTTAGTATATACAGCTCCTGGTTTATGCGACTTCATCTCCGGTTTCCTGGCATTACAGGCAGTCACAATATAGCAATATAGAATAACATTGAACACATTTAACCAAATCCTTTCCATCATGGCTGCAATATCCATGTGGCAATGATCCAATACTTTTAGAATGGCAAAAATGACACTGTACAACATTACACAGTGTTAACCATTGCCAGCCTGGAGACCATAACATTGTAACAGTTCTAATGTCCAGTGGTCCTCCTGTGCATTACCGTATCCATACCTGTACAGCTGGGTTGTGATTTTTGAGCAGAATTTGTGAAATGCTGAAATAGGTTCAAAAACTAAATATGATTGCCCTTGATAAGCAACTGAGAGTGATGATTATAGATATCTGATGTGAATAAACGTGGGTGATATAGGTGGAATGCATGATGATATTAATGGGATTGGTTACTTATCTGGAGTACAGCTGACTTTGATTAGCCCAACCTGGATGTGCAAAGAGTGACTTCCTAGAAGCAGTGAGAGAGTAGGAAGAGGCTCCCCGGTCTTCCCTTCGGATCAAATGGGCGTAGCCAGGGGTATGAGACTGGGGAAAGCCTTATATGTATGCATACATACAGGAGATCCACAGGTAACAGATGACCCATTCTTAAGAATTGACTCCCAAGACTTTTTTTGTATGAGTTTGTTTTTATGTTTTGTTTGTTTGAATTGAGAGAGCACAGTAGTTTCTGAAAACGTATTATTACAGTACAGGGATAGTATTATCACAGTATTATACTGTATTATTATTATTACCACATATGAGCCATTAGAGTATTGTTATTATTGGATCAGAGTTGCAAACAAATCTCATAGACCTAGCAATTTATTATTATTGGTGTGTAAATTGGGATTAGTGGTGCATAATGGTCATTTTCGGGTATTTAGTTAAACACCATCCTCTCATTGGTTTCATTTATTATTTTGACTCCCTATAGATAAATGTAACCTGTGTAAATACACAGTTGATTAGCTGATCTAAGTACTTTTTACCATAGACTGATCTTGATGTACCTATTGCTTCTTTGGGTCATTTTGATCTGGTTTTGAGAGTTAAATATTATACTACTATTGTACCACTTCTCTCTTCAGCACAAATGGCACAGTGATTAACAAGCTGAAGGTGGTGAAGAAACAGACCTGTCCCTTGCAGAACGGAGATGTTATCTATCTTGTTTATAGGAAAAATGAGCCAGAGCAAAGTAAGTTTATTTTAGTCCTTTCATTCTAATTCTGAAAACTGGAGTGTGTGTGCAGTGATGTGGGTGTAAAATATGAGTATTGAGAGTACAGTGACACGATTTGTATTGGACCAAATGTTCCATTCAGGTTTTTGAGAAACATAATTATTTATCTTTTCAAGCAAATGTTGCACATTATAGCTTTACAGGTGTGGAGGAGTTAAAAAATGGTGAAAAATCAAAAAATAGTCATAATTGCTAAATATTTTTTTTTACATGTTCACCCTGGGTCAGCTTTACTGTGTGGCTGCAATCTATGCAATGGCAATACAATGTTTTGTGTTTTTAAGGGTCCATTAGTTTTTAGGAAGCCCAAAACTACTCAGAATAGTGTGAAAGTCCATATTGGGAAAATCGTTTTGGCAGTTACAAAAGTATGAGTGGTAAAGCAATACCTGCTTTGATTTTTGGATCATATTTGTTTGCTGAAGGTGTGAATAGAGATATCTAATATTAAAAAAAGAAGATACACTTCTCTAAAATAGGTGTGTTGTGTATTTGGTTGCTGTTTTTGTATATAAAAATGTATGTTTGGCATTTTGGAAAGTTGTATATAAATGCAGTATGATAGTGATGTCAGCCTAGAAAACAAATCTAATAAAATGTTTTTTTCTATTTTCAGATGTTGCATATATGTATAAATCATTGACTCCATCACCAGGCAATATGCAGGAACCAGCGGGTATGTCAGCATTTGCGACAAGAGAGCATTTGACTGCATATATACTAGATCAAATGTGCTTATGTGGTATATTACACCCCATGCAACTTTAACTTCAACTGATACTACACCTGTAGTCATTTAGAAATCTGACATATGAATGTATATTGCATAAGTAATATCAATAACATGTGCTTCTTGAACACATTTACCTATGAATAAATGTTTGTTTTTGTGTGAGTTCAAATTTGTTCATATTTAGTCTCTCTTCCTCCATTTTTGAGCACTGCTGTTGGGATTGTTAAAAGTTTTGCGAACTTCTCCCCAGATACCTCAGGTGCCAATGAAAATGATGAGACTCAGCCATTGACATCTCCACAAATCACTCAGCTGCCCTTTGAGGATCCTCTGCCTTCCACTTCCACATCCAACCTATTCAGTACACCCACTACCTCTACTAATGAGCTGACCTCAAAACCGTCCATCACAGGTGAGAGGACAGGACTTCACCTATATATACACACTAGTCATTTGCCTGGGATAATATTTGATGTATCTCTCCCCCCCCCCCCCCCCCTTCCTCTTCCATCTCCCTCCCTCCCTCTTTCCCTTCTGTCTGTGTCTCTCACTCCCTTCTGTCTCTCTGTCTCTCACTCCCTTCTGTCTCTCTGTCTCTCACTCACTCCCTTCTGTCTGTCTGTCTCTCACTCACTCCCTTCTGTCTGTCTCTCACTCACTCACTCCCTTCTGTCTGTCTGTCTCTCACTCACTCCCTTCTGTCTGTCTCTCACTCACTCCCTTCTGTCTGTCTCTCACTCACTCCCTTCTGTCTGTCTCTCACTCACTCCCTTCTGTCTGTCTCTCACTCACTCCCTTCTGTCTGTCTCTCACTCACTCCCTTCTGTCTGTCTGTCTCTCACTCACTCCCTTCTGTCTGTCTGTCTCTCACTCACTCCCTTCTGTCTCTCTCTCACTCACTCCCTTCTGTCTCTCCCTCACTCACTCCCTTCTGTCTCTCCCTCACTCACTCCCTTCTGTCTGTCTCTCCCTCACTCACTACCTTCTGTCTGTCTCTCCCTCACTCACTACCTTCTGTCTCTCTCCCTCACTCACTCCCTTCTGTCTGTCTCTTCCTCACTCACTCCCTTCTGTCTGTCTCTTCCTCACTCACTCCCTTCTGTCTGTCTCTTCCTCACTCACTCCCTTCTGTCTGTCTCTCCGTCTGTCTCTCCCTCACTCACTCCCTTCTGTCTGTCTCTCTCCCTCACTCACTCCCTTCTGTCTGTCTCTCCCTCTCACTCACTCCCTTCTGTCTGCCTCTCTCCCTCACTCACTCCCTTCTGTCTGCCTCTCTCCCTCACTCACTCCCTTCTGTCTGTCTCTCTCCCTCACTCACTCCCTTCTGTCTGTCTCTCTCCCTCACTCACTCCCTTCTGTCTGTCTCTCTCCCTCACTCACTCACTCCCTTCTGTCTGTCTGTCTCTCCCTCACTCACTCCCTTCTGTCTGTCTCTCTCCCTCACTCACTCCCTTCTGTCTGTCTCTCTCTCCCTCACTCCCTTCTGTCTGTCTGTCTCTCCCTCACTCACTCCCTTCTGTCTGTCTGTCTGTCTCTCCCTCACTCACTCCCTTATGTCTGTCTGTCTCTCCCTCACTCACTCCCTTCTGTCTGTCTGTCTCTCCCTCACTCACTCCCTTATGTCTGTCTGTCTCTCCCTCACTCACTCACTCACTCCCTTATGCCTGTCTCTCACTCACCTCACTCCCTCCCTTCTGTCTGTCTCTCACTCACTCCCTTCTGTCTCTCCCTCACTCACTCCCTTCTGTCTCTCCCTCACTCACTCCCTTCTGTCTCTCACTCACCTCACTCCCTTCTGTCTGTCTCTCCCTCACTCACTCCCGTCTGTCTGTCTGTCTGTCTGTCTGTCTCTCCCTCACTCACTCCCTTCTGTCTCTCACTCACCTCACTCCCTTCTGTCTGTCTCTCCCTCACTCACTCCCGTCTGTCTGTCTGTCTGTCTGTCTGTCTCTCCCTCACTCACTCACTCACTCCCTTATGCCTGTCTCTCACTCACCTCACTCCCTCCCTTCTGTCTGTCTCTCACTCACTCCCTTCTGTCTCTCCCTCACTCACTCCCTTCTGTCTCTCCCTCACTCACTCCCTTCTGTCTCTCACTCACCTCACTCCCTTCTGTCTGTCTCTCCCTCACTCACTCCCGTCTGTCTGTCTGTCTGTCTGTCTGTCTCTCCCTCACTCACTCCCTTCTGTCTCTCACTCACCTCACTCCCTTCTGTCTGTCTCTCCCTCACTCACTCCCGTCTGTCTGTCTGTCTGTCTGTCTGTCTCTCCCTCACTCACTCCCTTATGCCTGTCTCTCACTCACCTTACTCACTCCCTTCTGTCTGTCTGTCTCTCCCTCCCTCCCTCCCTTCTGTCTGTCTCTCCCTCCCTCCCTTATGTCTGTCTCTCCCTCCCTCACTCCCTTCTGTCTGTCTCTCCCTCCCTCACTCCCTTCTGTCTGTCTCTCCCTCCCTCACTCCCTTCTGTCTGTCTCTCACTCACTCCCTTCTGTCTGTCTCTCACTCACTCCCTTCTGTCTGTCTGTCTCTCACTCACTCCCTTCTGTCTGTCTCTCACTCACTCCCTTCTGTCTGTCTGTCTCTCACTCACTCCCTTCTGTCTGTCTCTCCCTCACTCACTCCCTTCTGTCTGTGTCTCACTCACTCCCTTCTGTCTGTCTCTCCCTCACTCACTCCCTTCTGTCTGTCTCTCCCTCACTCACTCCCTTCTGTCTGTCTGTCTCTCCCTCACTCACTACCTTCTGTCTGTCTCTCCCTCACTCACTCCCTTCTGTCTGTCTCTCCCTCACTCACTCCCTTCTGTCTGTCCCTCCCTCACTCACTCCCTTCTGTCTGTCTCTCCCTCACTCACTCCCTTCTGTCTGTCTCTCCCTCACTCACTCCCTTCTGTCTGTCTCTCCCTCACTCACTCCCTTCTGTCTGTCTCTCTCCCTCACTCACTCCCTTCTGTCTGTCTCTCTCTCCCTCACTCACTCCCTTCTGTCTGTCTCTCTCTCCCTCACTCCCTCCCTTCTGTCTGTCTCTCTCTCCCTCCCTCCCTCCCTTCTGTCTGTCTCTCACTCACTCCCTTCTGTCTGTCTCTCCCTCCCTCACTCCCTTCTGTCTGTCTCTCACTCACTCCCTTCTGTCTGTCTCTCACTCACTCCCTTCTGTCTGTCTGTCTCTCACTCACTCCCTTCTGTCTGTCTCTCACTCACTCCCTTCTGTCTGTCTCTCCCTCACTCACTCCCTTCTGTCTGTGTCTCACTCACTCACTCCCTTCTGTCTGTGTCTCACTCACTCCCTTCTGTCTGTCTCTCCCTCACTCACTCCCTTCTGTCTGTCTCTCCCTCACTCACTCCCTTCTGTCTGTCTGTCTCTCCCTCACTCACTACCTTCTGTCTGTCTCTCCCTCACTCACTCCCTTCTGTCTGTCTCTCCCTCACTCACTCCCTTCTGTCTGTCCCTCCCTCACTCACTCCCTTCTGTCTGTCTCTCCCTCACTCACTCCCTTCTGTCTGTCTCTCCCTCACTCACTCCCTTCTGTCTGTCTCTCTCCCTCACTCACTCCCTTCTGTCTGTCTCTCTCCCTCACTCACTCCCTTCTGTCTGTCTCTCTCTCCCTCACTCACTCCCTTCTGTCTGTCTCTCTCTCCCTCACTCACTCCCTTCTGTCTGTCTCTCTCTCCCTCACTCACTCCCTTCTGTCTGTCTCTCTCTCCCTCACTCACTCCCTTCTGTCTGTCTCTCTCTCCCTCACTCACTCCCTTCTGTCTGTCTCTCTCTCCCTCACTCACTCCCTTCTGTCTGTCTCTCTCTCCCTCACTCACTCCCTTCTGTCTGTCTCTCTCTCCCTCACTCACTCCCTTCTGTCTGTCTCTCTCTCCCTCACTCACTCCCTTCTGTCTGTCTCTCTCTCCCTCACTCACTCCCTTCTGTCTGTCTCTCTCTCCCTCACTCACTCCCTTCTGTCTGTCTCTCTCTCCCTCACTCACTCCCTTCTGTCTGTCTCTCTCTCCCTCACTCACTCCCTTCTGTCTGTCTCTCTCTCCCTCACTCACTCCCTTCTGTCTGTCTCTCTCTCCCTCACTCACTCCCTTCTGTCTGTCTCTCTCTCCCTCACTCACTCCCTTCTGTCTGTCTGTCTGTCTCTCTCTCCCTCTCCCTTCTGTCTGTCTGTCTGTCTCTCTCTCTCTCACTCACTCCCTTCTGTCTGTCTGTCTGTCTGTCTCTCTCTCCCTCTCCCTTCTGTCTGTCTGTCTGTCTCTCTCTCTCTCCCTCACTCACTCCCTTCTGTCTGTCTGTCTGTCTCTCTCTCCCTCACTCACTCACTCACTCCCTTCTGTCTATCTGTCTCTCCCTCACTCACTCCCTTCTGTCTGTCTGTCTCTCCCTCACTCACTCCCTTCTGTCTGTCTCTCACTTCCCTCACTCACTCCCTTCTGTCTGTCTCTCACTTCCCTCACTCACTCCCTTCTGTCTGTCTCTCACTCACCTCACTCCCTCCCTTCTGTCTGTCTCTCACTCACCTCACTCCCTCCCTTCTGTCTCTCCCTCACTCACTCCCTTCTGTCTCTCCCTCACTCCCTCCCTCCCTTCTGTCTGTCTGTCTGTCTCTCCCTCACTCACTCCCTTCTGTCTGTCAGTCTCTCCCTCACTCACTCCCTTCTGTCTGTCTGTCTCTCCCTCACTCACTCCCTTCTGTCTGTCTGTCTCTCCCTCACTCACTCCCTTCTGTCTGTCTGTCTCTCCCTCACTCACTCCCTTCTGTCTGTCTCTCCCTCACTCCCTCCCTCCCTTCTGTCTGTCTGTCTGTCTGTCTCTCCCTCACTCACTCCCTTCTGTCTGTCTGTCTCTCCCTCACTCACTCCCTTCTGTCTGTCTGTCTCTCCCTCACTCACTCCCTTCTGTCTGTCTGTCTCTCCCTCACTCACTCCCTTCTGTCTGTCTCTCACTTCCCTCACTCACTCCCTTCTGTCTGTCTCTCACTTCCCTCACTCACTCCCTTCTGTCTGTCTCTCACTCACCTCACTCCCTCCCTTCTGTCTGTCTCTCACTCACCTCACTCCCTCCCTTCTGTCTCTCCCTCACTCACTCCCTTCTGTCTCTCCCTCCCTCCCTCCCTCCCTTATGCCTGTCTCTCACTCACCTTACTCACTCCCTTCTGTCTGTCTGTCACTCACTCCCTTCTGTCTGTCTGTCTCTCCCTCCCTTCTGTCTCTCCCTCCCTTCTGTCTCTCCCTCCCTTCTGTCTCTCCCTCCCTTCTGTCTCTCCCTCCCTTCTGTCTCTCCCTCCCTTCTGTCTCTCCCTCCCTTCTGTCTGTCTCTCCCTCCCTTCTGTCTGTCTCTCCCTCCCTTCTGTCTGTCTCTCCCTCCCTTCTGTCTGTCTGTCTCTCCCTCCCTCCCTCACTCCCTCCCTCCCATCTGTCTGTCTGTTTCTTTTTCCCATGCTCCCCTCCTTTCCTCCACATTTCCGTGTGTTGCGCAATGTCGCTCATCCATGCGCATGTGCCACCAATACGCTTGCGTTACACACAATGAAGACTGTTGTTTAGTCCTTCAGTTGTCCGACTGTGACTTTATGGACTGCAGCATTGCTTCAATGACCTTGTCTATCCATATGCCTCTGATGTCCCCTTCTTGTGACTTCAATCTTTCCCAGGATCAGAGTCTTCTCCAGGAAATCCTGTCTTCTCATAATATGGCAAAAATATTTGAGCTTCAGTATCATGATCCTGCTGTCCAGTGAAAGTTTGTCTTGATTTTGTGTAGTACTGATCTATTGGATTCTTCTTGCTGTCCAAGCCACTCTAAGCAGTTTTCCCCAACACCACAATGCAAAGGCATCAATGCTACGGAGCTCAGACTTCTTTATGGTCCAGTTCTCACATTTGTATGTTACTACTGGGAATACCATAGTTCTAATTTTGCGGACCTTTGTAGATAGTGTAATATCTCTTTTTATTAGCTTGTCCAAGCTTGCCATAGCTTTCCTCTCTAGAAGCAAACCTCTTTTAATTTCATGGTCACAGTCTCCACATACCACTGCACAAATATATATGAAAAATATAAATGCGTGAAAACCTGAAGTCTGACTTAGAGCAGAATTAATCAGGAACACAATCCTACAGATTGTTTTTTTTTTTTTTTTTTTTCCTAATTAAAATCTTACATCTGCAGGTCCATGTATGCATGCATTCATGGTTGTGTGTGTCATCTACATTTCTGGAGAGCTATGGTTACACTGAATAATGCAAAGTGCCTGTTTCTAGGCTGCTAAGGCGAAATGGTGTGATGTGAAATCTCAAACAAAGGCTCTGGAGTTCTGCCTGTTCCATCCTTTCTCCACAGACAATTACACACTCACCATGTTCTAGCTCTCAGGATGTGATGCAACAAACACAGCAATTTAGATTTGTATACCAGTTGCTAATATTGTTAGCTTGGTATATATACATAAGAACAGTTCTAAGAATAGAAAATACTCTTATGTTAGGAGATAGATGTAATGGTTTGATCTCTACACATATTTAATGAAGATGTTAAAAGCTTAATACTCTGTATGAATGTAAGCTTGCTTTTTGTACCTTTCAGTAAACTTTGATTTTCCTGTAGAATTAATTTTAGTATGCAGTACATAGATTTCAAACCTAGTTTTTCTTCAGGTTTATTACGAACATATCCCTGGCCCAATTTGACTAAATTACTTGTCATTTCACAAAAGCTAACCATCTCCTTTTTTGTAATTTTTAAATAAAAAAAATACACTGGGATAAATAGCATTTTCACCAGTTCCTTATTTGTTTAAGTTTAAAATGTATGTGATTATTAAAACTAAAGCATATCTTTGGGTCACGCTCTTTCTGAGAGGGAAAGCTACTCCCTTCACACTGCAATTTTGTAATTATTTGCCATGCTCCAAAAAACTTCTGTCATTTTTGATGTCATTTGTTAATTGCCTTTATTTTTTTATCCACACTGCAGAACTTGAATGTGCATTGACTGCAGCCCAACATGGACAGAGATTAGAGGCAGACTTGGGAGGACATTGTTTCTCACCAGAGTTAACCTTGCCGTCTTCCAATGAGGAAGCTTTGCACCCGCCAAGAAAGAGAATGAGAGCAGGTTAAGTTTGATTAAGTGACATTAGTAATCATGTTCTCTAAGGTATGCACGTAGTGTCTGGAAAACATTTCATATTCTCATGCTATATTAAACACAAAAATACTTGGATTTTATATGTGTGTTTTAAATAGAGTTGGAGGATATATAATGGTGTATTTTTTTGCTCTTAACCGCAATTGCTGTTCTGTAATGACTTGCCCAACGCGTTAAATGCGACTCAGTACAGGTCAGCATATGGCTCTTTTTGCCATCCCAGATATGAGTACATCAGTTTGTTAAAATTTGGCTGTTTGATTTATTTCATCTGTATGTTCTCAACAGCTTAAATATCCCTATCGAATACTAACTTCTTGAAAAATAAGATAACATAGGCAATGATGTCTTGGAAATATTGACTTATTTAAATGCCATTTCTCATATACTGCCTCTGATTATCTATTTTTCTGATATTTTACTTAATTTGGGTCTTTTAATTATTAAAGGTTCTATTTTCTTTATGATACTACTCTCAGAAAGTAACAAATTGGTCTCTGGTTTATGTAGGAAGTTATTTAGTTGTTCTTGAACCTTTGCATACCGAGGGATGTATTGGTATCCAATCCTCTGATTTGTTCATTTATTTTCCTCAGATGAAGACTGGTCAGGCACCCAAACTCCCACGTTCTCCGAAGGCTTAAAAGTAGTTCCTGAAGCAAAAACAGCAAATGTAAAACCAGACAAGATGGAAGAGACTCTCACCTGCATAATCTGTCAGGAGCTGCTCCATGACTGTGTCAGGTAACAATATAGTCTTTTTTTTTTTTAAAGGAACATCTATGATGGTAAAATAAAGTCTTGCTAAAAAGTTAAGTAACTTATTCTCCTACAGGAAATATTGTTGACCCCGTTATTTTCTGCAATTGAGAAATTTAATATTTTCTCCCATTCAATCAAATTGCTATTTTTCCTTTCAGAATTAAAATGTTTTTTTTTATTTATTTATTCTGCAGGATAGATGCTTTAAATAGAGTTGGCAATCTAAAATTATTTAGTTTTGTACTCTTAAGCATAATGATCTCATTTTTATATAACTACCAAAATTCATTACCTGAAAATTAATGTTTTTGCTGTAAACATGATAATGATTTCATTTCTTCTGGGACGTCTGTGTCCCAGAATATCTCTGTTGGACTATTAAATGATATCTAAAAATAAAGTGAGAAAAATCTACTCCTCATATGTTTCTTCATGCACAGAGCCTTCAACATAACAGCACATTATCAGTTGAGTAAACGTAATAACAACTACTTAACCTCCACGGGATCTTCTACCACACATTAATTAACTGGAAATAATAGTGAGATAGTTACAACAAAAATATTGTAATTTGTTTTCACTATATAAGAGGTGGATGTGAAATCTGCAAATTACTCATTTTCATCTGTTGGCAAACATTACAAGTGCGGTTATTTTATTGGACTTAGCTGAACTACCTCAACGAAATGGGGTTTATTGCACCAATAAGCTAAGGTTATTATGCATAAAAATATTGCTTGCATACAATGTAAAATGTGTGTCTTGCCAAGCTTCCAGCTTTAATTTTTTTTTTTTTTTGTCCATCTCCTAATGTTAACTGAGTGTAGTGTACCTAAATAAATTGTTCTTCAGTTTGCAGCCCTGTATGCACACATTCTGTGCCGCCTGCTACTCTGGTTGGATGGAACGCTCCTCTTTCTGTCCCACTTGCCGCTCTCCTGTTGAACGCATCTGCAAAAACCATATCCTGAATAATTTGGTGGAAGCATACCTGCTGCAACACCCAGGCAAGTAACAAACTGATGATGATTATAATAATCATAAACTATTTGTTCCTATATATGTGTAGCACTGTATACAGCACAATGTAGAAAACGTCCTTGCCCTATATAACTTTGTAAGTGTAATTGTAGACAGCAATGTAATGGGAGAGGACTTCAACTTTGCTTTCCTTCTTCAGAATGAGCTCTATTTTTATGTTATGTGGCTTCACCATTGAAATAAAATGTAAGCTATCATATTCCTTTGTGCAAGAGAACTGTAATAATTTTACATTTATAGAGAAACAGTTAAAATGAACAGACTATTTGTGTTGTAACTGCTTCTATCTTGTACTGCTAATTGTCCTGTAGACTGAGGGTCAGGTTATCCTACTGCAACATGCTCTTCTCTTTTATGCTATCATAATCCAAGGTTCCTGCTAGGGCTCTCATCTTGACATGAACAAAACCAATTTTGCTTTAATAGTGGCAGACATTTATATATCAAGTCACATGCTTCATGTTATATAGAAGTAGAAAGTATTGGTATATTCAGCTGCTACTGAATTATTACCGATATTTAGAATGCTCAGCTGCTTGACCAGACTTCTTTGGAACTTTGTATAATTTAATAGTTAAACAGACTTAGCGCAAACACATTCAGATGAAGCTATATTGATTGACTTTTATGTTATGTTTATAAAATAAGTCTCTTTTTTTTCCCTGTGCAAAGAACAGCTTTTATGAAGTTTGAATTGTGCTATTTTAAATACATGGCAGGATATTTGGCCCCTTCTGGATAGCTATATTGCGGTGGTGAAGGAGCTTGTGTACTTCAATGAAGCTGTGAGCTATATCATGTAAGGTCACTTTGCTAAGATAACTTGATGGACAAGCACAACCAAAGACATAACAACTTGGCACTGGAAGATGAGCCCCTCAGGTCAGAAGATGCCTACCACATTACTGACGAAGAGCAGTTTGTGACATTATTCAGGAAACGGCAGCAAAAATCATCACCAAAACAATGAAAACTAGGAAGTCAAACTGGCTGTCAGAGGAGGCTTTGAATGTAACCCAGAAAAGAAGAAAACCAAAAGGTAGTGGAGACAGGAAAAGATTTGTCCAACTGAATGTAGAATTCCAGAGGATAGCAAGAGAGAAGACAAGGAGTTATTCTACAATGAGAGATGGAAGAAAACAGAATGGGAAAGTCAAGATATCTCCAAGAAAATCAGCGATCTCGATGGATCCTTTCATGCCATAGTCTATGAATAGTCTATGAAGCACAGTCTATGTGCTTCATAGACTATTCTAAAGCCTTTGACTGTGTGGATCACAACAAAATGTGGCAACTTCTTATAAAAAAAAAATGGTAGTACCAGATCATCTCCTCCATCTCCTGCAGGAATCTGTATGTGGACTAAGAAGCCACAGTTAAAACTGAACATGGGACAATCGAATGGTTCAAGATCGGGAATGGTATGCGACAAGGTTGTATATAGTCACCTTTTTTTTTTCCATGTATGCGCAGAATACATCATGCTTAAGGCCGGGCTGGATGAATCCAAAGCTGAAATCAATATTGCTTGAAAAAATATCAACAACCTCAAATACACCGATGATACTACTTTGATGGCTAAAAGTGAGGAGGAACTAAAGGACTTCTTGATAAGGGCAAAAGAAGAGAGTGCAAAAGCTGGCCTGCTGCTCATTGTTAAAGACAAAAAACTTGGCAAACCACAATCTCAGTTCCTGGTAAAAAAAGATGGGGAAGAGGTAGAGGCAGTGTCAGATTTTATTTTCCTGGGATCCAAACTCTCTTCAGATGGTGACTATAGCCATGAAATAAAAAAAAAAAGTTTGCTTCTGGGGAGGAAAGCTATGGCAAGCTTGGATAAGCTAGTAAAAAGTAAAGATATTAAACTATCAACAAAGGTCTGCATAATTCGAACTATGGTATTCCCAGTAGTAACATACAGATGTGAGAGCTGGACCATAAAGAAGGCTGAGCGGCATAGAATTGATGTCCTTGAATTGTAGTGTTGAACACTGCTTAGAGTGGCTTGGACAGCAAGAAGCATACAATAAATCCATATTACAGGAAATCAAGACAAACTGGAAGGTTTGATCATGAGGCTGAATCTCAAATATTTGCGCCATATCATGAGAAGACTGGGATTGAAGGCACTCTAAGGGGGAGGCAGAGGCGGAGATGGTTAGATGAGGTCATTTAACCTATGAACATGAGCTTGATGGAGCCCAGAGGGGCATTGCTGACAGATGTGTCTGGTGTTCTGCATAACGTCAAGGAGCATCAGACCCGACTGAACAACAAAACAAGAAGATATTCAGGATTACTATGTCCCTTCAACTGTAAGCATTTATAGATACAAGGTGAAATACATACCCCCTTCTGGATCGCTACCTTGTTGTGGTGAAGGGGCTTATGAACTTCAATGAAGCTGTGAGCTAAACCATGTAGGGTCACCCAAGATGGGAAGGTCATAGCAGAGAGTTCAGACAAATCCCAGTCCACTGGAGGAGGAACTGGCAAATCTACTCCAGTATCTTTGCCATGATAATCTTATGGATTCGCACAAGATGTGTCTGGCATGCTGCGGTCCATTGGGTCACGGAACGTCGGACACAATTGATTGAATGACTAAACAAACTAAATACGTACATTTTTAATATAGGTTTAAAAAAAAAAATGCTGTCCCACCCATTGTACAGCTCATTCCATAAGTTTTACCAAGAAATAGTTAAAAATTCCAGGCGCTGGATAATAAGTAAATGTTGGCATAATGCCACTATATAGCTTTCTGAGAGTTCGTTGCTACATGTGTATCATGCCACAAATCTAAATCGGCAAACTGTGGCTTGAAACAGTCAGAAACGTTTGTATTTCAAGATCGTAACAGTTTAGTTTTATTAAATTACAGGCAGTCCCCGGGTTAAGGACAAACTACCGGATTTGTATGCAACTCCGATCCCTGATGAATAATAATACTACTATAATGGCTCATATGAGGTAATAATAGTACAGTGTAATACTGTAATATTAATAATACCCCTGTACTGTAATAAGTTACAGAACCTGGGGGCCACCTGTAATCCTATATTACATATAAGAAATGGGTCCTGCCAATGTAATAAATCTATGTAAATATTTATGTATGCAATTTACTTGCTTCTAGAAATATTTATGCTCAAGTTGTCTAATACATTTATATGAGGCATGACGTAAAAAAGTATTTCACAGTATAGTCAGAAATAACCAGCATTCCCTCCACCCGCCCAGATAAGTCATAAGCTACTGTAGTGAAATACATAAGTGATGCATTTTCAGTTTAACCTAATTGTTTTTCTCTTGCAAAGTACAGATAAGTGCCGCACTGAGGAAGACAGACGCAGTATGGATGCACGGAACAAGATTACACAGGACATGCTGCAGCCAAAGGTGTGTCACTCATTCTCAGATGAAGAAGGGAGTTCTGAGGACCTTCTTGTGCTTTCGGATTTTGACAGTGAATCGTCTGACATCAGGTAAAGGACTGTAACTTTATTATGTAACAGATTTTAGATTTCACTCCAACATAGCAACTTTCAACAAGCTGTTCCTTTTTTTTTAAAGAAGACCGCAATCTTAATTTGTTTTTAAAATGAGTTTCAATAATTGTTTAGATGTTTGATCTGGCTGTCGGAGCAGCCCAGCAACTTAACTAATAAGCATTTTTGTAAGGCAGTAGGAACATGTTGGCTTGGCTTACCTCATATTAGGGATTGACTTCACTCCTTCATTAATGCACTCTATCCTTGAGTTTCTCTTAAAAAAATAATAAAATAAAAAAAAATAAAACTTGTATAATAAAATGTGGTCGCATTTGTCTTGGTTTTGCAGCCAGCCTTACACTGTGTGCCGTCAGTGCCCAGGTTACCCAACTTACTCACCAGCCCCACCTGACTCGCCAGCCCTTGATATAGAAGCATCAAGGGCACTTGGGGATGCCCCTTCTACCTCTGCAAACTTTCCTGCAGGTTGGTTTTTCAAACAGTTCCTTCTTTATTTCTTCACATTCCGAGCAGGAAATTGACTTACGTGGAGTGTTTAGCCCTCTGTGTACAAACGTAGATAGAGGAGGTTGTTTGAATGAGTAATTGAATCATTTGTAACTACATTTCCAAATGACGTTCAGTAAACATACTGCTATTTTCAATGCTCTTTATTAAAAAAGAATTGTTGTTGCCCTGAACCTGCTGTCGAGAAACACTATTGTTGAATACCATGGACCCTTGGTTTAACCTCCTGCACATACGTGGAGAAGTATGTGACCACATTCTCCATCATACTCTCATTAAGGCTCTAGAAATAAATAGTCTTACCACCTCTTATCTTTTTTGCAGTTGTCCAGGAATATGTCTGTCCTTCCCAGGGAAGTCACGTGATCTGCACTTGCTGCTTCATGCCAATGCCAGACCGGAGGGCAGAACGGGAACATAACCTACACGTGGCACCTCAGCAATGTATGAACAAGTGCTCTCACTGTTATACCCATTAGTTTTTCAGTCTTTTTACAAGCAAGAGTTGCACATTTTGTTGGGGAGAATTGGTGTCATAACATAACTGCCTCAGAGCAGTGTCATATCCTCAAATTTAGTATAAAATCTCTTATGCAAAGTGTTGCTTTTTGCTTAAAAGTTGGCTAATGCCAATAGTTTTGTTCTGCAAAGAATTGAAATTGATGATGATTTCATTGACAACTTAAAATGCTTATAACAAAGCCAAATATGATGTAAAATCACTTTTCAGTTTGATTTTTTGCAGTTTTTCACTGCAGTTTGGTGTATTCATTACCACCTTACCTGTGTTTTGTCCTTCTGCCAGTAATGAGTTATAGCTGCACTCCTAACAATTAAGCCAGAAATATTATATAGAAATCAGACATGCTATTTCTAGGAGCATGGAAGGAAGCCCTTCAAAGAGATGCATTATACTTTGGAACAATATGTAGGAGCTAGCCAAACAAATTTTATATCCCTGGCCATACTGATTACTGCATACTTAAGATTACATTATTTGTTCTGCTTCTCATTGTTAACCAGTTTGGATTCTGAATCCACACTTATTAATCTTTTTTTGCTTCCACAGGCACTATATGTTTGCAACCCTTCTGTCACATGTACTGGGGGTGCTCCCGAATCGGCTGTTATGGCTGCCTGGCTCCATTCTGTGGTAAGCTTGCATAAACTGGATGCACCAACAGTTACAATAAGTAAGCAGCAGTAGCAGTGCAGCGACCAACAGCTAGATGGCACTGCCGATATTTTGCAGCGCTGTCAATATGTTAGAGAAGTTGTAAGCTTAGAATGGTAGCCTAATCCTAACCCTCACCCTAACAGTTTACCTAAACCTTGTTCTATGATATGACACTGGAATATCAGACGCGCCATCTGGAGGTTGGTCACTGCACTTCAGCGGCGGACTGGTGCCGTAACCATAACGGTAAAGGACCAGTTCACATTCTGGGTATTTATTGGATTTCTTTCATCTTTAACACATTTTTGTCTTCCAAAATATTTCTAATTCTTCTTAGTATATTTGCCTCTTTTCAGTTAAATTACATGCAATCAATCAAACATCCTTTATGTATATTGATGCTCCCTGGGATTTCTTATAACTAAACAAATAATGAGATATGCCAGCTCTAGATTATTGTGTATATTTCATCTTTGTGTGTTATATGCATTTTTGTTGTTTGGTCATTGGTGATTTATTCATGCCTTTTTTACGGAAGATTTTTATTTATTTTTATCTGTCACGCTGTCTCACACAATCACTTTGGTTTCCCCCTGTTCTTGCACAGAGATAAACCTTGGAGAGAAATGCTTGGATGCGGTGCTAAATAACAACAACTACGAGTCTGATATTCTTAAGGTAAATCCTGTAACTATGCAATGCCATTTATCTAAAGCACAGATGTAGTTTTTTGAAAATTTAATTTGTGTGTGTGTATATACAATATTATCAATGGCCAAAAATATTATTATTATTAGCGACCTGGTAGGAGGATATTGGTTAAGGACTAAGAGACTTATTAAAATAGGGAATTGTGAGAAATGGAGGAGAAACATAAACAATATAGAGTACTGGGTGAAAGGGTGAGAGGAAAGGCTGATAATGGTAGATGTCAGGTAAAGAGAAGAATACGGATAATTACTGTTCTGCAAGTATTTTTAGCAAGGAATTTAATCACAATTCTCTTTGTCACTGCTATGAAAGTGTATGTAGTAAAATGTTATTTAATCACTACTTTGCCATTGCTTATAGCAGGAAATGTAGATGTGGTGGAAATATTTGCTAAACCAAAGCCTTGTGGCAATTAAACTGGACTGAGAAAATATTAGTAGTAGGAAGATATATAAGAATTGCACACACTGTTAGCAATAATTCAGTTCCCCATTTCTTTTAAAAAAATGTTTTTAAAGTGTATTCCATTATTAGCCTTAGGTCAAAATTTAAAAATGTTTCTTTACTGTGGACAGCGCCGCCTTATTAAAAGTACTAAGTATCCCCCCTTAAGCTCCATTATCCTAAATTAAACTATTAAATGACAAATTTTTACTGGGTTTCCTTCAAGAACCACAATATTTTATACAAGTGACAACTCCACTGAGTTTGCGCCCATGTTTCAAGCATTTTGATGCAGGAACACAATACAGGCTGTTTATCCTTTTCCAAGTTTTACTGTGATGTAAGCAGTTATACAATACAAAAATAACAAAGCAAGATTCATCAAAGAAATAATAGGCCTAACTTTCACTGAAGCACTACTTTAACTAATATACAGCTCTCATCCAGCTAAACCTGGATGGGGTAAAACAAATGGTCCAAGAGTTTCTTAAAATCACTGGCCTGTAATTTCTTCAGATTTCCATGTCTCCACTTTCCACTTTCCTCCAAGCGGTTGCTTCTCTCTCTCACTATCAATGTGGGAAGGAGAAATCTGTTACAATTGAGAATAAGAAGATTTACATCAGTGTCTGGGTTAATGAACGAAAGATGACCATCTTTGTGGGATAAGAATATTAAGACATTTGCATTTATCCATGCTCAAAATAAACTTTTAGAATGAAAATATTGGCTATTCTAGCATTATTCCACCAGAAGCAGCAGATATGTATTGTGTACTGGTTGTCTGAAGGGAGCAAGAAGGTACACTGAATTTCCAAATTTACAGATTGCTGTTTTGAAGTAGAACTAGAATTAACTGAGATGTACTGTGTATAATATAATAGTATAGACGGAGACAATTTTTGTAAAATGACTGGCTCACCGCCAAGTCAAAACGTCACTTTTCTATTCTACTTCTTCTGGATCTCTCTGCTGCCTTTGACACAGTTGACTATCCACTTCGACTCAATATCCTCTCCTCCCTCGGCATTGGAGACAGTGCTCTCTTGTGGTTCTCATTATACCTAAAAGATCAAACATTTAGCATCTCCTTCTCTGGCACCTCTTCTCATCACCCTCTGTTGGCATACCCCAGGGCTCAGTCCTAGGCCCCCTCCTCTCCATCTATATATCCTCACTTTGTACCCTAATACACTCTTTTGAGTTTCCGTATCCATCTCTATGCAGATGACACTCATATCTACCTCTTGGCACCATATTTATCCCCCTCTCTACTAACACATGTCTCCAACTGCCTCTCTAGTATATCCTCTTGGATGTCCACCCACCATCTCAAACTCAACATGTCTAAAACTGAACTCCTAATCTTCCCTCCCTCTACTACAGCTTCAATTCCTCACATCTCTCTCACTGTCGATAATGCCATCATCACTCCCACCTCCCAAGCCTATTGTCTTGGGGTTCTACTGGACCCCACCCTCTCTTTCATCCCTCACATACAGTCACTAACAAAATCTTGCCTTCTCCATCTAAAAAAACATTTCCAAAATACGCTACTACCTTACACAAGACACAACTAAGATTCTAATACGCTCTCTCATCATTTCTCTTCTTGACTACTGCAACTTGCTTCTTGTTGGCCTGTTCAGCATTGGCAGCACCTCTCTGTCAGTCACTTTGCTGGCTTCCCTTAGCCTCCAGAATAACATTTAAAATCATGACCCTTACTTACAAAGTCCTCAAAAACTGCGTGCCCCCTTACATCTCTGCTCTCTTATCCAAATACTCCCCCAACCGCACTCTTCATTCTGCTAACGACCTTCTTCTTTCTACCACTTTTAATCGCCTTCTCTCACTCCTCGCCTCGTTCCACCAGACTACCCTTATGCCTCACTTCACGCTTCTCCTCCCCTCCTGTACACCCTCCTGTACCACACACAAAACCTTTAGATTGTAAGTCTGCGAGTTGTCTTTGCCTGGAAATTAACTTATGTATAGCGATACGTAATATGTTGGTGCGTTACAAATGAACTATAATAATAATAATTTTGCAAATATTTTCAAAAAATTGTTTCACTGTTGCAGAATTACCTGGCATCCAGGGGTTTGACATGGAAGGATCTTTTGAATGAAAGTCTTGCCGCAGTTCAGAGAGGAGTTTTCATGCTTCCAGGTGAACCTTCAACTTGTACAAGTTCTGTGTGGGTTCCCAAACTGGGGTCTAAGGACCAATGGTATTACACACAGTGATAAAAACGAGTAGAAGTTCATAAAAATGCACAAAATGTATGTATATATATATATATATATATATATATATATATATATATATATATATATATATATATATATATATATATATATATATTTTAAGTACACACACTATATTCCAGAGTCTTACCTATATTCAAGTGGTTCACTTTTCTAGCCTATTGCATTCTGAGAGCTGAAATGCTCCTTATTTCCACTAGGTGGTGCAGCAGCTTCACAATTTCTTTTTCACTTGTGTGGAACAGTGTAGTTCCACACTAATATCATTTATTTAAAATATCTGGTTATCAACCAGACATTTTTATAAGCTGTAACAGAAAATTAGTGGTATGATGAGATTGTTGTTTTTTTTTTTTTGTTTGTTTTTTCTCCTTTGTCCTAACCTTTTATGGGATAGTGACAGGGTAACTTGGGATTCTTCTGTTCATCCATTAGATCGTGGTATAATATTTTGGAATCTAACAATATAAAAATACAGATAATGGGGCTTACTAGGACACAAGAATAACATTTCCTTATAAATTAGTTTCAATTCACCAGTAACATTTCTCTTTCTTTGGTATCCATTTTCTTAACTTAAAATAACATCATATTTTTGTGCAAAAGAAAAAATCGGCTATATATATTAAAAAAAAAAAACAATAATAGTATGATCATGGTTCTTGTTATTTTATGATTACATAAAATATGAACACATTACATATTCATTTCTTGTTTTGGCTTAATCCAGCATCTATAATGCCTTATTTAGCTCTATTGTATCACCTCAGTTTTTGGTCAGAATCACAAATTACCGTAGTTATAACTAGTACAGTAACATTACCACTATTAAAATGGGACAGATTTGTGATGGGGAATAATTATAGGAAAACACTATTGTCCATCTAAATTGAATTCATTTAATTAATTATTTTTAAATAGAACATGAAGTAAGAATTCATTTTACCCTTACCTTGTAAAGGAAAAATATTTGTACCTTTATGAAGAACCTAAGAGTAATCCTGTTGAAAAATGTGCTGCTGGAATTTAATCCTAAATTTAGCGGTATGAAATAAACATAATGACTACTCTGCCCCTTCCATTACAAAGCAATTGATGTAATGAATGTATGCAGACTCCACTTTAATCATTTTATGTACAGTAAATTGTAAGACAATCAAAAATGTAAATTAAATTGGGATGGTATCCTATATGACATTTGTAATTAATATACGGTACATTGGTTATTTCTTATTTTGACTAGTATTTACATTTTATAGTATTATTATTAGCTTTTATTGTAACACTAATATATTATTACCATGTTTAGCAACTATTTCTAAGTAAGTCTGTTTATATTTTTATTTGGATTAATCTACTTCTAGATATCCTGAATGTCTGTCACGATCACAGGATCTAATTCTAAAATAGCTTCCTCAAAACCATCTAAAGTCTGATGGGTAAATACCCTTCTGTCCCTGAATATCAATACTAAATCATTAACATGATTCCGACACCACAGCATTTTTTTTATATAACAGTGCCTTGGCATTCCTAGCACTACAATCAAATAATCAAAACTAATAAATATTTTCTGACCAATGCAAAAGTATTTAAAAATAATACCTAAATAATCAATTCACTTTTTGGTTAATTAATAATCCTATTCAAATGTAATTTTAATGATGTTTGTATAACATGATGATGCAACACCTTATTAGGGCAACTGAAAGTTCCAGGTATACATTTTTTTATTTGATTGAAAAATGGAAGCTCTGCTCTTTTAAACTGTGTTATTTATGCTCCTCACACCATGTGCAAATCCTTTTTCTTCCCAATACATGGCAAATTGAGCAGTGCTGAGTCTCTCCCAGGATCAGAGCCTCGGTAGCTGTGCTTTTGCCCTTGGTATGGCATTAATCGGATTTAATGCTCTTTCTGTTATTTTTCTCCTGCAACACTTGACCTTGTCAGCATTTTTAATTCCAGCTACTAACTTGTCATTATTTTTGTTCCCACAGATTACAGGATAAGCGCAACCACGGTGCTCTGCTACTTCTGTGGCTTACGCAACTTCAGAGATCTAACCTACCAGTATAGGCAAAACATCCCAGCAACTGAGTTACCAGGTACAGGCATCATAACATACAAATCAGACACACATCAGCACTGTCTTTTTAGTCCCTGTTATTTCAAATTATTGCATTTCATACTAGGTTAGGTTAAAGTTAGTGTTCTCTTTCACATAATAATTTTCAAATAGCAGTGAGAATTAATCACTAGATCTAAATTGCATGGTAACATGTATTTATTTTTTTCTCCCTACGCCAGATTTTTAGCTTATTGAGATATTTAATAGCATGCTGATAAACGGGTGTTTCAGCATTAGCCTTAATTTATATATAGTCTACATTGATTCACAAATTATCTGGTTTTATTTGTAATTCACAGTGGCAGTGACATCTCGGCCTAACTGCTATTGGGGACGGAACTGCAGAACTCAGGTCAAAGCGCACCATGCCATGTAAGTACTGCAGTAGATTGTGTCCCGCAGATAAATAACTGACCCAGAGGATTCAACATAACATCTAAAGGAATCTGCAACTCATCTTTGTCAGTCATGGATTTAAGGTTTCAACGTTACATGAAATAAATCAATCTTGTGGCTTCATACTTTTAACCCTTCCTGCAAACTGCAGCAGGCAGGATAGAAAGTTACATAGTTACATAGTAATTGAGGATGAAAAAATACCTTGAGCCCATCAAGTTCAACCCTTTAAAGCTCTCCTCTGATCTGCAATATGCAGATTAATTTTTAATTAATCCAGAGGAAGGCAAACAGAAAAACAAAAAGGTAAGTGAAACTTTGTCTCAAGGGAAAATAAAATTAATTCATTCCTGACCCAGATCCTCCCTGGATCAATACTCTAGTTACTCTCTAATGAACCAGGATAACCCTGAATGCCCTTTTAATTTAAATATATATTCAATCCCTTTTTAAAGTTATCTATTGAATTTGCTGTCACCACCTCCTTTGGTAGAGAATTTCACAGATTAACCGCCCTTACAGTGAAGAACCCTTTTCTTTCTTTAAGGTGGAATCTTTTTATTTCTAACCTCAAAGGATGTCCTCTTGTCAGTTGAAAAACTCTTGGAACAAAAAGCTCACTTGACAAAGCTTTATACTGACCCTGGATGTATTGATATAGGGTAATCATATCCCCTATTAAACTTATTTTCTCTAGAAAAAATGTGGTTAGTCTTTCTTCATAACTTAGCTCCTCCATTCCCCTTATTAGTTTTGTTGTCCTTATCTGTACTTTTTCCAGTTCCACTTTTTTTATTAGGTTTATAAATTGCATGGCTATTTTTCCTTCCCAAATGCATAACCTTACATTTATTCGTATTAAATCTCATCTGCCATTCAATTGCCCATTTCTCTAATTTATGCAAATCCCTTTGGAGGGAAAGTGCAGTGGATATAAAAAGTCTACACACCCCTGTTAAAACGTCATGTTTCTGTGCTGTAAAAAAATGAGACAAAGATAAATCATTTCAGAACATTTTCCACCTTTTAATGTGACCTATAAACTGTACAACTCAATTGAAAAACAAACTGAAATATTTTAGGTGGTTGCCTAAGTCTGCACACCCTCCTATAACTGGGGATGTAGCTGTGTTCAGAATTAAGCAATCACATTCCAAATCATGTTAAATAGGAGTCAGCATACACCTGCCATCATCTAAAGTGCCTCTGATTAACCCCAAATAAAGTTCAGCTGCTCTAGTTGGTCTTTCCTGAAATTGTCTTAGTCGCATCCCACAGCAAAAGCCATGGTCAACAGAGAGCTTCCAGAGCATCAGAGGGATCTCATTGTTAAAAGGTATCAGTCAGGAGAAGGGTACAAAAGAATTTCCAAGGCATTAGATATACCATGGAACACAGTGAAGACAGTCATCATCAAGTGGAGAAAATATGGCACAACAGTGACATTAGCAAGAACTGGAGCTCCCTCCAAAATTGATGAAAAGACTAGAAGAAAACTGGTCTAGGAGGCTACCAAGAGTCCTACAGCAACATTAAAGGAGCTGCAGGAATATCTGGCAAGTACTGGCTGTGTGGTACATGTGACAACAATCTCTCCTATTCTTCATATGTCTGGGCTATGGGGTAGAGTGGCAAGACGAACGCCTTTTCTTACGAAGAAAAACATCCAAGCCAGGCTACATTTTGCAAAAACACATCTGAAGTCTCCCAAAAGCATGTGGGAAAAGGTGTTATGGTCTGATGAAACAAAGGTTGAACTTTTTGGCCATAATTCTAAAAGATATGTTTGGTGCAAAAACAACACTGCACATCACCAAAAGAACACCATACCCACAGTGAAGCATGGTAGTGGCAGCATAATGCTTTGGGGCTGTTTTTCTTCAGCTGGAACTGGGGCCTTAGTTAAGATAGAGGGAATTATGAACAGTTCCAAATACCAGTCAATATTGGCACAAACCCTTCAGGCTTCTGCTAGAAAGCTGAACATGAAGAGGAACTTCATCTTTCAGCATGACAACGACCCAAAGCATACATCCAAATCATCAAAGGAATGGCTTCACCAGAAGAAGATTAAAGTTTTGGAATGGCCCAGCCAGATCCCAGACCTGAATCCGATTTGAAAATCTGTGGGATGATCTGAAGAGGGCTGTGCACAGGAGATGCCCTCACAATCTGAAAGATTTGGAGTGTTTTTGCAAAGAAGAGTGAGCAAATCTTGCCAAGTCAAAATGTGCCATGCTGATAGACTCATACCCAAAAAGACTGAGTGCTGTAATAAAATCAAAAGGTGCTTCAACAAAGTTTAAGGGTGTGCATGCTTATGCAACCATATTATTTTATTTTTATATTATTTTTATATTTTTTCTTCTCCCTCTACCTAAAAGATTTCAGTTTGTTTTTCAATTGAGTTGTACAGTTTATAGGTCACATTAAAGGTGGAAAAAGTTCTGAAATGATTTATCTTTGTCTCATTTTTTTACAGCACAGAAACCTGACATTTTAACAGGGGTGTGTAGACTTTTTATATCCACTGTACATCATTTTCTGATTTAATTACCTTGCACAACTTAGTGTCATCAGCAAAAATGGAGACAAAACTTTCCAGTCCTACTTTAAAGTCGTTCATAATTATGTTAAAAAGGAGAGGTCTTAATCAGATTATGTTCCATTTACCGCAGACCTTTGCTTCCTGTCTTTTAGCCAGCTCTCAATCCATGTGCATATATTTACTGCAATTCCTGTATGCCTTTGTTTGCATAATAGTCTCCCATATGGCACTGTATCAAAAGCCTTTGCAAAATCTAAAAATACTACATCCACTGAGAGACAGGGGCTAAGTGATTTGTAACGGATTAGTAATTCATTGATTATATACTAGCAGCTAGTGTAGCAACATATGAGATGGCACAGTTAATAAGGCTAATAGGTGTGGTGACAGGTCCTGGGTTCAAATCCACATAGAGACTATTTTTTTTCTTTACTGTTTAAAAATCAGAAATACGTATCTTAGTTTATGTAATAAAGCATACGTCAATATGAGGTAATTGTTGATTTTTTTTTTGATTTTTTTTAAATGATTTGAATAATTATTTATTATTAACTAGCTTGCATTTGTGTGTGTATATAATATAAATTACAGATATTTAAATGTGTTTAATAAGAAAGCATACAAGTTAAAGTAGTGTGTGCTGGTGTGTTTCATAAAATTTAGGTTTTTTTTTTAGCAAGTCATTCGTTCTGAATCAATGTCTTCCACTTGTTTTGTTTTTTAAATTGACTATTGTATATATGAACAAGTATGAGACTAAACTTAAATGACTACAAATCTAGGTCAATTCTTGGTCAATTTTAAAATGTAAATGTAGTTCTCACATGATTTTCCACCCTCTAGCTGATTGTGCAGAGTATATATGACTTTTGTGGTCCTTTAAAAGTGAAGAATAGCCAGAAATTAATTCATAGCTATGTTATGATGGTCATAACCGCTACCATTTTTTTTTCTTTAGGAAGTTTAATCACATCTGTGAGCAGACCCGTTTCAAGAACTGAAGCGCCCCTTGGTGTGACCAGCTCGAGCCTATCGTTCTTGGGATCAAAGCCACAAATGACTGTACTTCTAACTTCTCACTACGAGGAGTGTGATGGTTATCCTGTGCATCAGATTTTTAATCTCAGAAGATACTTTAACTATTCTTCCAATTTTGCACTTCCATGGCAGTCACATTAATCACGTGTAGCCAGTACATAAAAAGTGACATAAAGCAGCACTGGTGTTTGTATGTCCAGTACAAATAATTGTACCAATGGAGACCTGAGAGTGTAAAGAGGAGATGAACTGTTCTCATTTGACTGTCATAATGCATTTTTACTAGGCACTATAAGATGCTTCAGATCCTGTACTGTTCACATACAAGGGACAGTATAATGTACACTGGACAGTATGATCTCTTCAGTGTGAGATTTGAACTCCAATAAATGTTAACTTCTGCAATGCTGATGTGGGTGGATAATATACTGTTATACATACTCTTTGTCTTTTTAATATTTCTTTGATACGCACCATTTGTATTACAAACCTTGCTGGGAACAAGGCTCCCTTTCCTGTACTACCCCTACCTCTGTGTTACTCCAAGGAGTCTGATTTTTTTTAAAAAGAGAAGTGGTGGTTGTTGCAGAAGAAATAGGCACTACATTCACTGTATTATGTCACAAAAGATCAGTAGTGGCATTGCTTGGTATCACTGTGCCGCTGGAGAATTACTTGTGTCCTACTTTGCTAACTAGCGAGCATAATGTGATCTTTAGGGAGACCCTTCTATTAAATAAGGGATCAACAACGTATGGCACTTGTGCTGGAAACGGCATTGTAAGTGACAAAGTGACACTTTGGTGAGGAGTGAGACTTGTAACTAAGGATGGGATTCATTGTAATGAAGGTTATTTAATAATATTTTGATAAAATACAGGCGATTAGATAGGATTGTAGTGAAAAGTGAAGTGTGACTTTATTAGCTGGGGTGAGGGGCAAAAAATGAGTTACGTGTTAAACCGACTAAATGTATTTTGAAAATTGAAGGAAGTGGGATAGTGGTGTATGGGATCAAATTAACAAGATGACATATGGTTTAAAATAAAATGAATGGGGGAATTTTAATTAGATGGGACTATGAAGTGGCATCTCAGTATATTGGGATACTTTAGGCTACACAAGTTTCTATGTACACTGGGAACTCACTAAGGTAAAGCACGTGCAGCAATCAATCTAAAGGGTAAAATTTACCTTTCAATTAATTGAATATAAGATTTTTATGATATTGAATTTACATACTGCATAGAAATGTACATACTGTAAAACATCTTCTAAACATTAAAATATATTAACACCACTCAGTATCTTAAATTAAAGAAGACTCGACATCCAACTTAGAAACTGATACTATCTAATACAGGGGTAGGAAACCTTTTATAATACATAGGTAGGCCTTTTAAAAGAGGTTATGACTAAGAAATTGCATATGTAAGCATGTACAGTAGACTCTCAGTTAACTGGCACACATGGGGATTAATAGATGCCGGATAAATGTTGTTTCTGGTTGCTTGAGAGTTACGATTAAGAGGTTTGCGCATAGAATGCTCTGCTAAGCACTGTTTTATCGGCAGCAGCTTTCACTCCTCACTTACACACAGGTACGTTCAGCTGAAGGGTGCGGTGCTGAACCCCGGGGAATGTTACGTCAACAGTGCACTGGCTCAGTCACTCTGCCATTCAATGTTACCTGGAAGCAGATAGGCATGACATGTACAGTGGATGACATCTAGGTGCCTGTAAGCATTTTCTGGCATGACAGCCTGGCATTTGTTGAGCCCTGAAAATTATTTTTTTTATTTAAAGTACAGTGTTCAATTTTTGTTTCTGGTTGCTTCAGTTAAGGTTGACAGAGTCTACTGTATTTAAAAGAGCAAGTCTTAAAGCTGCACATCATATTTGTAATACTGTGAAAATATATACTTGTATCCAGGTCTCCCTCTAACTAGTTCTAATGAGAGACTGCCAATTTATTCTTCATAGAGAGCCACAACTCATCTGGTGCAGTGCTCCAACCTATGCTAAGTAGAGTGTGTAAAAGGTTTTACCATCCTTACAAATGCAGTCTGCAACTGGATTAAATGTTACATTTGTACACTTTGCAGTGGTCTGTTTTTAATGCAAAAATTCCAGCATGTTTAAACCAGTTTTACATATGTGCTAGAGAATGAGTTCCTTGTTTAACTATATGTAGGCAGAGCTATCTAAATGCTGGCAATGGTGTGTTTGTTCAGTGCTGTGCATTTCCTATGACTGTCCTGTGTATCTTATTTCCCTCAAGGATTACTTTTCTATTACTGTAACTGCTCTGAAATATGAAATGTTCCTGTGAGGTACTAAATTACCTCTTCTTACAAACTTCATCTTCTATTTAACCTGTTTGTAGCTCAGGGTATTTTTTTATTATTGTTATTAACTTATCACTTTACTGCCTGTTAAGTCATGTACACAGTTGCTGCTGTTCGGTCTATAAAAATATGAATGAGATGTATTTCTATTTGCTGCAAAAGGCTTCTGCTCCATTTCTCTGATCAGCTGGGATCAAAGAGTTTTGAAATATTAGAATAGAATACTTTCCAACACAAAATGTTTTGCCAAACAAGTGATGTCCTGTTGCTCTTGCTGCGGTGCTAAAATGAAAGCAATTATTAGTCATCCCTACCATACTCTTAACAAAGCCACTATCTTAATATTAATTTGTCTGGTACTAGTACTGTTTTTTTTACAGAATGTAAAACTAAATTGTTTTGGATTGAGAGCTTCTACAATATAATGGTTACTCCCTCTTTGAAGCTTCTTATAGCACTATAGATGTCACAGTCAAATGTATTACAACCCATGTTTCTTTACTACACACAAGAGTTTTTGAGTTACATCAACACTACAACCATTAATTTAATCCCCCCAACTTTGGAGAGCAGGATTCTTAGGCCCTCATTCAATTGCGATTTGGCCAATTGAATAGGTGTCTAAATAAGCACATAAAATATTTTTTTAAAGAAGTTTTTAGTTAGCAAGCATCTATCCAAAAGCAAGGTTTTCCCTAACTAAAAACTTCTTTAAAAAAATATGCTATGTGCTTATTTAGAGCCCTATTCAATTGGCCAAATCGCAATTGAATGAGGGCCTTAGTACATTATTCTGAACTACAGGACTGCAATGGTAGTAATAAACCAAATTTGAAAAACAAAGCAGTAGTAATATGTATATTGTCCATAACCGGTCAGAAATATGCTCCAAAAAATCATTCATATGTTCATGCTTTATCCCTTTTTCAGCAACAGCTGAGCTACCAAACATTCTTCCTGTAATATTAAAATGTGATGATAAACAATAAAAATAAAAGCGTTTAAGTTGAATAGCCTTCTTGCAATAATATCTGTAATATTTCCAATAACATCCTTTGTGACAGTACAATTCATCAACACATTTTCTACAGGGGAATATGTCAACAGCTGGACACCACCCAGAACGGGTACTGAAACATGTCAATTTCAGATTATTGATTGTAGTTGTAGCAGTATATTGCCTGCCCTTGCATGTCTTTGGGAGAGACACATCTTGGAAGTAGTTTGATTTACAAAAACATTGAGCATGAAGCAGATTTAAAAAAAAAAAAAAAATTCTATATTCCTCTGTTCTTTTATGTACAAACTTTTCTTTTAATTTTGTGAAATAACTGATATGCAAGACCGGCAAATTAAATACAAAGCATCCTCTTCACATCTAAATCGTTTGGACAAAAAAAAACATGGAAAGGGCATTTCCACCTAATGGTAGTTTTCTATGAAAGTATTCACTTAGGCAGGTTCATAAACATTTACATACATATATTTAAGTACATATTTTGCCATGGGTGGGTGCACAATGTTAATATGGCACCAATAACACCCAACAATGAAATAGCAGCTCCAAATCTCATCAGAGTATGAAATGCAAGTTAAACCTGGTCCATAAAGTTTACATCACAATTTACCAAACCTAAATTTTAGCCTATCTTTTTTTTTGTTTTTGTGTGACATAGTTCCAACACTTCACATCAGAGAATCCCACACAGGCCAGGGTTTATGGATAATATATATATATTATTATATATAGAGATCGAGAGAGAGATATACAGATGAGGTGTTTCAGTTTATATATTATCCAGGACAGATTGTACTAGTATAGATACCAAAGTGGTTTCCAAACCTCCCCTCAAGGAATAAAGATGAAACAATTAAAATCAGGTGGTTCCTCTCTAGTCTCTTGCTACAAAGTGTGAAGAGTTGACCGATTCATAGAGACGGTAAAGCTTTTTCTCTAGGTTTTGTATTACTTTTACTGGGTTATGTTAATATTAACCTGAACAAAAAGGAAGCAATAAGTTAACGTTACATATCTGATTGAGGGAGTGCAGAAATCCATGAATAGTTACTCTTACCGCAAATGTGCTTATTTAAATCTCTCATACAAAACAACTTTTAGGTAGGACTTCTCTTAACATTTCATTTCTGTACAGCGAGACTGTCTAGTTGCACAGAGTTTCCCAGGATGGGATGATGCAGGTGTATTGGTTGGGTTTGCTTCTTAAAAAAAAAAAAAAAAAAACTATATCATTTTAGGGTCAATCTCCATTTAAAGATCAGATTATATTACAACACCTTCTCCAATACTGCTCACACACGTTTTGGCTGCGCCCCATCATAGATGTCACCTACAGAGGGCCGTTCAGTGTGAGCTTTCTTGCTATGTGTTAGAAAGAACACGATTAAGCAGGCAATAGTGTAAATTGGAAAAAAAAGAAATTATATACAAACACAATTGCTTTCCAGGAGGCAACTTGAATAATTACAAAATAAAGTTTAGTAAATAAACTATAAATCTAATCCATTTTGAATACTTCCAGTTCTATGTCAGCGTTAGAAATCCAAGTGGTAGACCAGCAATCCTTTGTGCGTATGTGAATAAAAGGGACTCATTTTAACTTCTGTCATCCTTTGTGCGTTATATGTTAATAAGCAAATTATCCCAAAAAAAAAGTTGTGCGCATAAGTGCAGTGATTTCATCTGTGAAAGCAGTGTCTTCATATATATACACTTCCCTCCCACCCCATGTGAAAAAAAAGAATCATTCAGATTATTTAATGTAAGCAAGTAAATAGAAAAAAAGCATGTGGTTTTACTCAACAATAGCCAGTTGTGCAGAAACGAAGGTGAGTTTGTGAGAAAAGCATTTTGTCCAAAATTGAAATGCACCACAAACTGAATGTAAGCATCAGGCACAAGTCAAAAACGCCAATTAACAATATTTCCAGGTGCGTTCTCTCAAACTATGTCGATAGGCCATGTTATCATTGTCAAAAGTGAAGCTTATATAGAAAATGGAATTGTTCTATGAATCAGGAATAGCAATTGATAGTTTTTAAAAATCTAGTTCTTTAGGATTTGTTCATGGGAAACATTCATTAGTTGTAATTATGCATTTTAAGAACGTCAAAGTCTTAGAATCCAAATATATTGTACATCCAGTGCCCTAAATAGTGGAAAGAAGTGTGTAATTCCAAACACAAGTGGGTAAAGAATATTACAGATTGCCCTTTAATTTATCAATTTATACTGCTTAACTGCCCTTTAAGAGATCTCTACATAATGGGACTGGGTAATGGCTCTGCATAACTCTTTGTTAACCAAGAATGGGTATCACAAGAGTTTATTGCTCTGACCTGCATGGAATGCCAAATCCTTGGAATTAATCACATGTTGGCACTTACACAGGCTGCAAGTGTTCTAGGTACAGTCTGGCAGTAGCCAACCCACTCTGTGGTTGTCTCTCAACATTGGTGGTACACACATCACCGGGGTTCCCTGAAAGCATATTCTCTGTATATTGGTATCTGTAACTCTCGGTAGATTGTATCCAAGGGCTAAGATCAGAAAGAGATCTTGTAGATTTAACTGTGTGAATATCTGCCTTGCATCTGATTGATCTGGGTTCACTCACACAGTCTGAGCTGGGATTCAGTCTGTCATCAGATACCAGTGGTTGCTGATCATCTGCTTCCTCTGAAATGACAAACACAGTTTTTGGGGTCTCTACGTCCATAGATGGGTCTTTAACTCTAACACTTCTTGGCGTGGTACTTTTGGAGCAGCCAGTGAACTCTACTGCAGATTTTTGGCACAGATTGTGGTTCTCCTGGGAAGATATGTTTTTCCCATTTCGTAGACATTCAGATGAGCCATTTAGAAACCCAAAGTAAGGACTCGCAAAACGAGACTTCTTTAGATTGCAAGATGGCAGCTTGCGTTGCTCCTGTGCAGATTGGGTAAGTGGATAGGAAGCATTACTGGATGAGGATTCAGAATACAGACGACTACTCTCCATCTGGACAGCAGAGCCAGCTCTTCTAGGGTTCCCTGGACTTGGATTCCTAGGAGGTATAGTACATCTCTGAAAAAAACAGATGCCTTAACATAAATCTATATCATAGAACATTGTGATAAAAGATGATGGGGAGATTAGTAAATAACTTATTAATCCAAGGTGGCAGTTCTCAATTGACTATAGTATTATAACAATGGAAGAAAAGAAAAGGGACCCTTTTAATAGTGCACACCTATGAATCTCAATAGTGTAAGAGACCCAGTTGATTAAAACTTAGCTTTTAATAATTTACTTTAAAAATAGATGCTACAAAAGCTACAAATATGGACGCTGCAATTTAGAACAGGAGGTGGGAAAGGATATGGGGATATGATATAACTGGATTATAATGGGCACAAATACGCCTTTAAATATTGTCTTTAAGGTGCTGAAAGGTGCTGTGATTCTAAAGTGCTATAATAAAGTGCTGAGGGTGCTTGCAAAACAAATTTTGTTTTGCCCTGTTAAATAAATATTGCATATAACTTGTGTTAGCTTAAATACAATCGTGATGAATTGTATTTATATATAAACAGGCGTCTCACGTTGCTGCATCTCTCCCGACGCACGTTTCTCAATTTCCAACCCCTGAGGAAATTGAGAAACGTGCGTCGGGAGAGACGCAGCAACGTGAGACGCGTGTTAGTGACGTCATCGCAAGGCGTCCTAACCGCGATCTCCATGCTTTAGGAGACAAACAGATTATCAGGGACACAGCGATATATCTAAATGCCCAACTAATACTAAGGAAAGGCTCCTGAGTAATCTAGTCACTCCTAACAGGAGTTTAACAAAAAGGGAATTAAAGGAACAATATAGTGGATATACCGCAACTAAGTATTAGGCAGTCCTATACTCCAGCAATATAGCACAACTCAGCACTTTATAAATACAATTCATCACGATTGTATTTAAGCTAACACAAGTTATATGCAATATTTATTTAACAGAGCAAAACAAAATTTGTTTTGCAAGCACACTCAGCACTTTATTATAGCACTTTATTATAGCACTTTAGAATCACAGCACCTTAAAGACAATATTTAAAGGAGTATTTGTGCCCATTATAATCCAGTTATATCATATCCCCATATCCTTTCCCACCTCCTGTTCTAAATTGCAGCGTCCATATTTTTAGCTTTTGTAGCATCTATTTTTAAAGTAAATTATTAAAAGCTAAGTTTTAATCAACTGGGTCTCTTACACTATTGAGATTCATAGGTGTGCACTATTAAAAGGGTCCCTTTTCTTTTCTTCCATTGTTATATATGTATATTCGACCCTTAGTGGCACCCTAAGTAAAAGGTCATTATACCCAATTACATCTAGAGCCACCAAACCTTTCTTGTTTCTGACTATAGTATTAGCATTAAAAAAAATAATTTCCCATTATCTTTAAATTTATTTTTTCTCCTCTCCTTATCACTGATTGAGTGTGATAAAATCCTCTCACTAATGATGGCCTTTACAATTTTAAAGTTCCTTAACACAACTCTATTAAAACTGTAAAACAGGTTCATGACATTTACAGAGTTTTAGAATAATGTATTCCTGAGACACTGATACAATACACTGTACTGATGGGTTGGGGGGACTGAAAAGTGCATTGAGAGTTAACAAGGAAAATGTAATTTAGTTTAATATCCAGGGTAGCCGATTCATATCCCTTTATTTGCCCGTCTGCTGTAAGAGTAGTGCATTTATCAACCACCTATTCATAAAAAAGTACTCCTATAGTTCCCCCCCCCCCCCCCCAATTCAAATAATTGCTCTTTGTTCAATTATGCATTTTTCTGATAAATACTTCCCACGCAGAGATAATGATAATTAAAGGGGTAAAGATTTTCCAAGATTTTACTAGGCATTTAACATACCTATGTATCCATTTACTTTTATGGACTTTACTTTATTAAGAGGCGCTTATAATCTCTGTTTTTAAAGCCTAATATCAAACAAATAGTCCCTGTATGGGCCAGCCACTGCAGCATATCTAGACACAGACTCTGTAGGGTATGGTGTGCATTAAAGTATCCTAGCCTATCAGGGACAACATCGCAGCAGCATGTTGCAGGATATTACTGAGAGATGGTCACTGACTGGTTAGTATGAAACACTATTCTGCAAGTATTACAAAGTCTGATTTCATGAGCTGCAGAGGACAAACCCAAGTGGGTAATATTTGTTTAATATTAGGCAGTAAAAACAGAGCTTTTAAACACTTCTTAATAAAATAATGTACATAAAAGTAAACATATACACAAGTATATTATATACCTAGTAAAAAGCGTAAACCTTCCATATCCCTTTAAATCCATTTAGCAGAGGCCCAAGCCACTTAGCCAAGGCCCCCATTGAGTCACAGGCTGTACCCATGACCCACACTCTCCTTTTATCTGGAAACAAATTGTTTCTTTGACATGGGACAAAACAAAGCTCATGAGATGGAGTTAGACCAGCTGCCTGCATCCTATCGTGGCTTCACGTGACACCGCAAAAAGCCACTGAGTCGTGCAGCTGGAGCCACTAGTACCATTACAGCAGCTGGATTCCCCACTCTATTTCCATGATAAAATGAATAAGGAGGAGGAAGGGAGTGTTGATAATACACTCAACATCTGGTCATTATTAATAATATAAAACATTATGAAAAATATAATATTTGAATCCCACCCTAGTATTCATGGGAGAGGTATGGAGGGGGGAGGGGGGGCTTCAATTGGGAAGGGCAGCCCAAAACTTAAATACACAATTGATTCTTATTAGTGCCTTTTTTTATGAATACTCACACTGTCCACAAGTTTTGTGAATGAACCACTGGAAGTCCGACTGCGCCACTTCATCTGAAGCTGAGGAATTGGAGGCAGAAGACTGTTGAAGGTACGAACACTCCAGGTCCGCTGCCTAGCTGGATCTATCTCCACACTTTCATTACTTTTTTCCTCTCCACCAAGATCCACACTTGTGTAATCAGAGCTCAGCCAATCAGATACAGAGGCTGGGCTGGTTACACTCCTCTTCAGGTTTCCCTCCTGTAAAATAGATGATAACCCAAGGTTTGACATTATTTACATCTCTGTAAGGGAGCATGTTAATTCTTATTACTCAAAGCTCTATACCTCTAGTCATTGCAGGTCACAATGAATGTTCATCTTATTTAAGAACAGGTGACTCAATCATTCTATTTCACCTACCTGTGCTCACAGGGAAATGTATTCAATATCTGCCATAGTTATTGAAATGTTCACTATAACTCTCCAGCAATGCAAACATGTCAATACAAAAACCCCAGTGTGAACAATTTATTTTTGATGGCACTAGTTGTGTATAATAAAATCCATGACAAGCTGCAGGATTTTCCTGTTTGTGGCTTTAAAATTTATTATAAAAATATAATTGAGTGATTTATCAATAATATGTTCATCATTCTAAATGATAATTTTTATTGAAATATCACTTTGCTTTCACACGATTTAAAAGGTTTAATAGTTAAAATTGTTACAAGTATTATCCAAAGTCTCAGCTTATATAAGTATATTTAACATTTATATCGGTGGTGATCAAAACGTACTTATTGTCCCATGCAACACTCCAATGCGACTCTTGGCCTTGTTCACTAGAATGGGAGCAATTACACACTACTATCACAGTGATTATACAACTTTAAATATGTATAATAGAAAGAGATAAACATATTGTGCAGTACGTTTGATAACTCAAATTGATATAGTTCTGAAATAACAGGACAGGAATAAAAGATAAGATTACTTTTCAACACTAATGTTCCACTTGAGCTTTGAATAAGGGAACTGTTATCACTTTCAATATGAGATGACTTAAAGCATATGTTTGAATATGACAAATCTATATGCCCATTGCTTTTTTTTGCTGCATGTCCATGAATAGAGAACACCAATGTTCCAATAAATACTCTCAGGCAAGACGAAATTCTCTCAGATATTTGGTGGAGAATAAGCCTGCTCACAAGAAGCTTATGCTGAGTGCTGTTAAGCAGTGTGGGAGCTTGCAGATAATGGATACTTTTGGTTTAGAAGGATTTGGATAACTTAGATGTACATAACCTTACTATTACCAAAGTTTAACCCATTGTAGTCCCATATTTACATTACGCTCTTTTAAAGAACACATTTTGATAATGATAGAAAGTAAAAAGAATAGATGTAGCCTTTAATTAATTAACAATTATATGTAATTTCCATTTACTGTGAGTAGCAATTGCTCTGTTTGCTTACCTGTAAATGTGATTCTACATAGTTTAAGGTTGAAAAAATACTTTAGTCCATCAAGTTCAGCCTTTTTAGATTTCCTCTGCAATATGAGGATTAGTTTTTCTATTAGAATTTAATTTCCTTTGTCGATCCATTTGATATTACTTTAAGTTAGTATTTAATTGTGGAAACTCTTTCACGTGACAAATCACAGGCATAACAAACACATAATTGCATATAACAATTATTACATGAAAATACATAAATATTTCCTTAACATTCATTGTTCATTATCAAGACAAATTGGCAAAAAAAAAAAAGCATACAGTAGATATATTGCTATAATGGTCCTTTAGATGGTAGTATGGATAAAATCAGTGAAAAAAGTATACTTCTGAAAGTCTAATTTACTGGATATTATGCTTAGACAGGTTTTACATGCTCGTTAACATAATCAATATATTGTATAAGAGGAAAGAAGAGAAGACACAACTCATCTGAAGCTGAAGGTGAGCAATAATGTAAATCTTTGTGCGCACACGCCTGACCTGCAGGGAGTAGCTGGTGAAAGTAAAACCCTCTGTGTTCTTGCCAGCCGAAATAATGAAGACCTCATCACTGTGGGAATCCGTTATTGCGGGAATCGAGGAGAAAGCATCTTCTTGGAGAGATGGATGAGAAGGTTCAGTAGCTACGATAGGAAAGACACACATTAGCAGGAATATTGTGCTTCTCGCACAGACATTACCAACACAGTGTGAACAGGGAAAGGGTGAGCGATTTGTAAGGTTCAGTTACCTTATCTCAAGAGTGAATCACTTAAAGTGACATGGAACACAATTCTTTTTTTCATGCATTTAAAAGAGCATACTTTAAGCATTAGTTGTGTTTCGCAAGAAAAGAAAAAAAAACATTAAAGGGCAATTTACTGCACTATGAGTGCTCTTCATGGTGTGAAAGAGCACAAGATTATAAATTAAAGTGATCTATTGTCTTAGGTTTGTATCCAGACACACTGCTGAGTGTTATATGATTAACAACATCTGCCGACAACAGCCGTTGCAAGCTCCGTGAACAGAAAGATTTATGGTTTTACCTGCTTTCAGTAATGTAAATCAGCCATAATTTAACCCACAAGTAATATATTGAGTAGTTTCTAGCAGTCATTTCCCAGCACAGATGAATTTGAGAATGGTTAACCCTCTTTATGCTTCTGCTCTCTGCAAACAGCTCTTGCTGTGAATGTGCCCCACACTTGCCAGATTCTCATGTAAATAGAACTTTGTTTATGATTTCTGTGAAAAAGGCACCCATTTCAAAAATTCTAAAAGTGTTTTCAGGAGTACATTACCATGGTGTGCTACAAGTTGTGCTGAATTAACTGGGCCTTTAAGTAAAACCCTGTTTAGATGTCATTGAAATTAACATAAAATGCACAGAGCATATGTCTGTAGATTTCATTGGCACATACGTCTATATTGCAGACTGACAGGGGCAATTCCCCAGATTTTTTTCTGCTTCGAGAACTTCTGCTGAAAAAGAAGGCATACAGTGGTACTCTATTTCAGATGTAACAAAGAAAACATGCTTTCAATGTTCCTTTAAGAAGTGAAAGTGAGAATAGACAACTTTTCAGTTTTATGTAATTTTAGAAAAAAAATTATCCTTTAGGAAAGACATACACTGAAAATATCTGCTTTCCCACCATTGTTTAGGTTGGAACTCCTCTCAGCTTTTACAAGATTGCCACATAACCTGTGTAGAAATGACGTAGCTGTACGAAAATGACCCACACAGAGTGTACAGAACAGTGCTCCACAGTCTACCATAATTAGAAGAAGATGGGACAAGTCTAAAGATTATGGAAAACCAGTCATTTTCAGCATGTCTTCTCACAATAGATCAACTTGTTTATGTTACAACAATACATTTAAACCTTGCCTATCCTGATTTTTGTTACTACTTAAACATTATCAAAGATGTATGTTTACAGTGGCCATTACATGGACGTAGTGGAGGTACATATGGTAATGGGGTATAATTTAAAACTCTGGTTAACAACAAATCGTTTATCAGTTGAATGGAATTAAGATATATTGTATTTTCCTACAGTAAACTAATGTTGAAGTTTGGAATGTTAAGTCATCAGCCTTTCTGATCCACCTTGAAACAGAAATTCAGATCTTTTGTTAAGAGATTATTGCCTTTAACTACTTATTAACCCCTGAGGCACTGGGTCTGTTGCTTGGGTGCAAGTCACCTACACAAAAAAATACTAGGCAGTGGAAAATTCAGTTTCATCGGAGAAGAGCTGATGCATGGAAGTCTGCACCTCTGTAATGGGCAAAATCTTCCTTAACAAAATACAAAAAGGAACATCTCTCACGGTCTAGTCATTTGTGATGCGTGAGTTTGTTTACAAACATTAATCACAGCTCAATAACAAAACAATGCAACAGGGATGGAGCTCAAAGACACAAAGTTGCAAAGTTGCTGTATGTATCAATGACACTTTTGCTCCACAATTACCCTTTTGTCCCTTTGGTACATATAACATTCATTGTTCAAGGTCCACTGAATTCTAGTAACTACAGAATGGTCTCTTAAAGAGCCAGCCTTGATAATGGACAAGATGTTTTTAAAGAGTGAATGAAAAAAGTCAAAATGCTTGTTGTATTTTTCATTTTAAACTTTGTGAATATTTTTTTTCTTGCAGGACCATGTTTAACACTCTGAGCCAGGCCACAGTTTATAAAGAGACACAGAAGCAGACAGGCGGTATAAGAAGAAGAAAAGTGCCTGCCTGGATGAGCGGAAAGCCCCAGAAAGAGACTAATTCCTACAATAACCATTCAGAAAGGAGGTACAGATTGTTTTTCATGTTCCCTTGTTTCTCATCATGTGATTGTTAACTGTCCAATAAAATCTACAGTAATTGTATTGTTTTTATACTGCATTACAGAAAATGAGCGAGCGCAAATAAGATCAGCCCAAAACATTCATCTGGATGTGAAGATGCAGGTGCTGGGCCGCTTGGACAAAGTAAAATGCCAAGTGGATGTTGGAGGGGATTTAAAGTGGTCAAACTCCATAATCTGCACAATCCATAAAAATAAGGAGAACCAACAGCACTTCATCTCCTGTCAAGAAGATTACCCGATCCAGATGCTATGCCCTGGAGGAGAAACAGCTTTCCATCTGGACTGATGATGAAACAGAGGACAACATGCCACTCAGCCAGGCCAACATCATGAAGAAAGGCCAGAAGCATCTACGATCATATTCAAAACCAAATGCCAGATATGACCATCAGCTTTTCAACCAGCAGAAGCTGGTTTGAATGCTTCAAGAGAAGAAACAATCTGTATTACATTAAAATCACTGGTGAAGAGGCGAGCGTTGACGCTGAAGCTGCTGCGGCCTTTCAAGCCACTTTAAAAGAGATTGTAGAAAGTGGATATTATTCTCCAGATCTCAAGACTGGACTGTTCTGGAAGCAAATGCCAAGACGCACCTTTAAAATGTGAGAGAGTGGAAACGAGCACTTTGAAAACGCCAGTGGCAATTTCAAGATCAAATAATTGCTAATGTACCATTGAAAAACACCTAGCGCCATGAAGGTGATTCCAAAATCCACTTTGCCTGTCATTTGTTAATTCAACCAAAAAGCCTGCATCACCATGGACATCTTCAAAAACTGATTCACCAAACATTTCTGTCTATCCGTGCTATTGCAGAGTAAACTAATCGAGCCGCCTGTCGATGGACAATCCTCCAAGCCACCCTACCAATTTGAGGTGGATTTCTGCGTCCCAGAAGAAGAAGAAGTAGTTTACCTGCCACCCCCACCCAGCACTACTTCACTAATCCAGCAAATAGATCAGGGGGTCATTACAAATATGTAATGTTCACAATGTAAAAAAAAAAAAAAAAATACCTGTTACTTTTTATATGCATTTATTCTGATATGGAATCTGCCATATTGCTTTTATCACTTCCTGAGGTGGGAGGAGACTTTGATTGTACAGAAAATTTGTGTCTGGACAATGGGATATGCAACATAAAACAACATTAGAGGCACTGGGAATATGTCAGCAGGAGTATGGGGAAGCTCATTAGTTTACAGGACACACAAACCTCAGGAGGTACCAGGAAGTAGCACACAAGAATACAAAATGAATGTCTGCAACAAAGAAAATTGCATAAAAGCTGCAAAATTGAAAGGCTGTGTTTTATTTTATTTTTTTATTTCTAGTCATATTTTACTCACTATCATATTTAGTTAAACAAAGGCCCATCCATAGCCAAACAGCAGAACAAAAACACAAAAACGAACAAGCCAATTGGGCTTAGAATGACAATACTGACAACTGTAATACAAGGTGAGTTTTAATAGGTTTAAAATACCTAATGAGACATTGTCACCAACAACAGGTCTGTTTCCTCTTATAAGAGTAATTATTCTGTGTATTGCACTAGCCATTTTTCTGAACAGTAAATCAATGTTACACTAATGTGACTCTAAGCCACACATTTGCATATAGTGTGCTTGATATGTGTGGGGAGGTAGGTAGCAAGATAAAGTTTTAATAATTGATCATAAATGCTATTTGATAGGTAAAATTCAGTTTACTGTTAATGTAAGAAAATGTACTTGTTATAACAATATTCAGCTGATGTACTAATTACTGTATTATCTATAGCTCTACATTATATTAATAATTAGATTTTGATCCGATTTCGCAGACAAGTCACAGCAAAAAAACAAGTGTTACATGAAGAGGGCGAGTGTCTTAGAAGAACAGCAAGATAATACTACTTTACTGAAAGGAAAACAAAGTGGGTTGTGGTGGCTCAGGTATACTACTGAGGAACCAAATGGAATTGTAGGAGCAGGGTGCTCCTTAGGATAAATAATTGATACACACAGGAGGGAGAAAAAAGATCCTATTATAGGGCACACCTGCTAATCCTAATCTTAGAAAGAAGAGAATAAACTAAATAATAAAACTTAGCATTTAATGGTATTTAAAATCCTTATTAAAATATATGCACATAGGTAGCAGAGAGGTAGTAATGTTCTAAATGGCAGTGTAGGTATCTATTACAAAAAGAAGTTCTGTCCTAAATGGACAGGCTATATACAATGTAAAGTGCTAATGTTTGTCACAAGTAAAGTGACTATCGTGCAAAAAAGTGCAAAGTATAAAGTGCCCAGTGCTGGTAATTGATTAAGTGCACAGCTAATGATGTGCACCTAAAAAAGTGGTTAATAAATGTAAATATAATGTATATAGCGAGCTGTATAGGCATAGAACATGAGATAATTAAGCTCTACTGCTGAAATTATATTGGAGCCACTGTACCCAGTATTGAGGAGTAAATGCCCCAAGATAGTGAAAAGTCCCAAGACTGGACAGTTAAATAAATGTATTGCTGTCCTGGAGTAACAGTGTAAACCAATCGAGATGTAGACCAAATACTGCCTTAATGATGAATAATAAATACTGCGTGATTCATCAGGGTCTGACTAGTAAAGCAATGCCTTTCTAAACGTTGATATTGGCTAAATAGCTCAGTTCTAACCATCGGGGAAGGGACTTTAAACTATGGGCCACGCTAGCTCTCTGCTTAGCACGCCGCGGTCTAGACGCACAGCAGTGACGTCATCGACCCGCGACTGCGTTCCTACGTCAACCCGACGCACGTTTCTTGTATTTCATCAAGGGTTACGCCAATCTTCCCATAGAGCCTATTTAAAGGCTGGCGTAGTCATGGCAACACAAACGAAGTTAAAAACCTGAGGAAATAGTGAAAAATGTGTAATCCTCAACTTGTGCAATTAAAAATAGTAGTTAATAGACTCTTCAATGTGAAAATGAATTTAGAAAGTCTATAAGAGAATAGCGTAATGGGGCTAATACTGTTAAAGTACTGGATGAGAATATAGGTTGATGGTATTATTTATGCGTGGCTCCAATATAATTTCAGCAGTAGAGCTGAATTATCTCATGTTCTATGCCTATACAGCTCGCTATATACATTATATTTACATTTATTAACCACTTTTTTAGGTGCACATCATTAGCTGTGCACTTCATCAATTACCAGCACTGGGCACTTTATACTTTGCACTTTTTTGCACGATAGTCACTTTACTTGTGACAAACATTAGCACTTTACATTGTATATAGCCTGTCCATTTAGGACAGAACTTCTTTTTGTAATAGATACCTACACTGCCATTTAGAACATTACTACCTCTCTGCTATCTATGTGCATATATTTTAATAAGGATTTTAAATACCATTAAATGCTAAGTTTTATTATTTAGTTTATTCTCTTCTTTCTAAGATTAGGATTAGCAGGTGTGTCCTATAATAGGATCTTTTTTCTCCCTCCTGTGTGTACTTTACAGAAAGGGTTATAAAATAACCATGCAGCTGCCACTATCCCGAACACCAGACAAAGCCAAATACAACAAAAAAACACTAAAAAGCTTAATCAAGGGAAATAAGGTTTGCAAATAAACAGGAAAATGGGCAGGGACCCTGCAGGAAAAAGAGAATTGGCTGAATGAGAATGTTTTGGACAGTTTCCTTGGCATATTTGCTCTCAACCCCTGGATGCCACGATAAGGTGTGGAGAGAAGCAGGTCTTGCAGAACTAAAAGTTCAAAAGTAAGTTTAAAAAGCTACACTTTATTCTTGATTGCTTTGCAAATTATTCATTAAACAAATAAAATCCTATTAAATGAATACTACAGTGGTCTTTTAAAGATGGTCTAAATAATATCTTGAAGGAAGAAGTAAAAAAAAATAAAAAATAGACCAGTTATTATCTAAGACAGTTCTTGTCAACCTGGTCCCTACCACCCACTAGTGGGCGATTCAAGCTTTCATGGTGGGCAGTGGGGTAATGTCTAGGTGGCGTCGCCAACGAGTGACATCACATGCCATAGACCAGCAGAACCACGCTTGGCCGGTTGGCGAGCTGGTGAGAGCCTAGGGACAGCAGTCAGGACCGGTCACTATCTAGTAAGTACAGGGTTATACATAGCTAGGGTCAGAAGACAGGATCGGATCGGATCGCTATCTAGTAAGTACAGGGTGATACATAGCTATGGACAGCAGTCAGAACCGGTCACTATCTAGTAAGTGCAGGGTGATACATAGCTAGAGTCATATGAATTATGCAACCAGAAATTAGTTACTGCGGCACTGGTGGGTGGTAAGGAAATGTTACCATCAAAACTGTGCTGTAGGTATTAAAAGGTCGACAACATCTAATCTAAGACATTTGGTGCAGTTTGGCATTGTGTTGGTAACAAACAAGTAAATTATCAGTAGATATTAAAAAATTATCTAAACTAAAGTGCAATAGCTAAACACAATCGGTGGGTGAAGATGTTTAAAAAAAAAAGGTTTTAGCAAATTAATTGCTTTTTTTATAAACTACCTATACAGTTTATGTGCTGCCAATAGCTTTGCAAATGCATGTGATGTAAGGAGCTAACTAACAACATTAAGAACTGTGAAACCCATTAGCTTGAAAAAATATTAGAGATAATCCTAATTTTAGCAGACAGTAATAATTTCTGTTCAATGAAGGAGAGGAGGTAAGATGTCTGCTTCTGACCATGTGAATGGGAAGTGAAAAGGTGTCAACAACTAAAAGCTGATCTAAATTACCCAATGAGGCAACAATTACTGTTCCATTTTCGCTCACCCAACCTTCATTTTTTAATACATACACAACCCTTTAGAGCTCCAAACTAGCAGAAGAGTGGAAATCATTTAACATGGAGGCACAGATGTCAAAATTAAGATTTCTTCATAAATGTGTTTATGTTTATGACTTACAAATTAAGTATTTACCAAACTATAGAAGTTCTTTATATCTCCTTACCTTCAATGGCCCTTTGACACGTAGATAGGATTTAGCATACTTACTGACTTCCTCCTGGCTGGCTGAACCCAGTTCCCTGATCTGAAGCTCCTCATCAGGTACCACCAGCTGCAGCTCATTGACTTCCAAAGCTGCATTATGGTTTCCGGTCTAATAGAACACATTGCAGTGAGCCTTACAGATAAAGATAAAGCAGCAGTGCATTGCTCAATCACACATGGTACTGATGTCAGTGGCAGTCTAAGTGTAACACACATTCGTGGTGGGATGCTTTAGAACTCAACTCATTTCAAAGTACAAATTATATTACAAAGAACAGTGGATTGTAAACTCACATTGCCAGTAACAATTGAGAAGAACCTAACTTGCAGGCCCAAGGGTGAACCAGTCTTGACAGGTAATACTAGAAGCTGAACTAGTAGAAAATAGACATGGGACAGCCCCTTCAATTTCTCTCCAAACTAATTTTCTCCTATTGTTAGAAAAATGATTGACAACAAATAACCTGATCATTTTCGGTTATATGCCCACCACACTGCTTTGCTACAGCACACCCAAGACTTCCTTAATTTTGTTCTTAGGGTTAGGGTTAGGGTAGTGGCAGATAAGAGGTTCTACGTACTAAAAGTGGTGCACACAGCCTCCAGTAAGTAAAGCGCCAGCAGATAACAGGATAACCTAAATAGACACAACTGAACTGCCTACTTTGGCCATTCTCCGATAATCCTAAAGGTTTTGGTTTAAATGAGCACAGCATTCACATATGTTTAGTATATTAAGTTAAAGTACAACGCATAATGGTTGAATCTTTTCAGAAAGTAAAATAATAAATATAACCTTTATGACTACTGAATTGTAGTCTGACTTTGTTGTCTCTTATAGGACCTCAAACTATCGGTTTGTTTTTGTACAAATGTATTTATTGTAGACAAAAATGTTTCAAAGCTTTCATACAGGAGATGATAACATATCAACTCACAATGGGGAGTAAACAACAAAAGTTCACAGTCTGTTACAGAATGATTATAGAGGTAATGTAGTCAAATGAAATAGTTTCATATATGCTTTGAAGTGTGTTCAGTGCAGAGTAATACATCTCTGTTCATAATTTTCTGATATATAAATGGGGTAGGTTAAGGAATAGAGACAGTAGGAAACAAAGGGAGCAATAAAAAAAATAATGGTGGTCATTATCATGAGTGGAAGGGGGCATGAGAGGTAATGCTGGAGAAGCTTTACTTACCAGTCTCAATAATTCTTTATAACAGTCTACCTTGGATACATATAATGTCTCATGAAAAAGTCTACCATAATGATGTGAAAATGTATAATAGCATTAAATGAAGAAACAAGAGAGTACAAGTCACCCTCCAAACTGGCAAAACAGGAAAACATAAAAAAACAAAACGTCATCTACTTTTGAAAGCTAGTTTCCCCATTATTAATACCACTTCTTCAAGAAAGCTTCCAATAGACATGGGACATCTGTGGTATTTTCAGATTCAAATTGCAGCACTCCTTTCTACTTACAGGGCATACAATCGAAGACGATATAAATACATATAGAGGTACACATTAGGTTGCTATCAGCTAGGTAATGGAAAGTATTAGAACAATGGTAATTATATTATTGTATACAATAGGGAATACATTAAAATTTTGTTTTTATTTTCTATTAACTTTTTTTAAAAGATTTTGTACTTGCATTTTATTCTTCCACACATAGTCTTAGAAACATGTGACTACAGTGTCCATTTAATCATGAGTATAACAAACTTGAAATCATTTACTACATTTTTCCTGCCACCATTCAACTACACATACTGTAAGCAACAGATTGTAATTAACGTCCCCGGAGTCCTCCTGCATATGGTCACTACATGTTCTCTGGTGACGTCTTATTTTCCATCTGTGATTTCTACAGGCTAAGGCCCTCATTCAATTGCAATTTAGCCAATTGAATAGGGCTCTAAATAAGCACATAACATATTTTTTTTAAAGAAGTTTTTAGTTAGTAAACATCTATGCAAAAGCAAGGTTTTCACTAACTAAAAACTTCTTTAAAAAATATGTTATGTGCTTATTTAGAGCCTTATTCAATTGGCCAAATCGCAATTGAATGAGGGACTAAGTGTTTCCTATTTCAACCTGTGCCTATAACTTTTTCCTTAGTCCTACAAAGGCTGTGACAACTGATGAATGACAAAGGGCATAGGAATATTTAAAGTCTCGCATAAACACATTTTTTTAACAAAAAAAAAGTTAAATATTTTGTGAGAAAATTGACACATTAGACAGCTGGTTTTAAGACCATGTTTATGCTGGAGCACCTGAGTCTTTTACACACTGTGGTAGGGTGTTAAGCAAATAAGGCAGCTGCAATATATATATATATATATATATATATATATATATATATATATACACATATATATACACACACACATACACACACATATATATACACTGTATATTTTACATGACTTTCTGTCCTATAATACACAAGTTGTTAAATATTTTTGCATTTCTCTGCATTAGTGCATTATAGTGCCACAGCTTGTGTTGAAATAACAATATTAAATAACAACAACAACAAACATCGGTTCCTCACTCACCATTTGAGGTATCACCTGATCGGGTTCCTGGACTCTCTTGGGACACATCTTCTGCCTGAATCAACCACAACATGAAGCAGATACAGGGGTTACAGTGGTCTCTGCACAGCGACTGTGATTTTGACAGTGCTCAGGTGTCTGTATTACAAATGTGACACCTCCACAAGTACTTTTACCTGGTGTGTAGCCTTGTATCATAAGATAGGATGGGCTCTTAGTCATACAAGAATATCTTTTAAAAGAGAATTGAAGTTGCAAACTGTATATCATGATTTTAAATTAGAAAGTCTTAAAACATTAAAAGAGATTTTGTTTGCATGGAAAAAAAAATAATAAAAAAAGGGTTAAAAGTGTTCCTATTAAAAACTGTTTGGGGAATTAATTCAGGGCCTCATTATGAATAATTAGCGTATTAGGCCACTGCACCAGTTGGGTCATGGATGACAAAATCAATTACTCCCTCTACTGAATGAACCTGATACTGCAAAATAACAATTAGAAGAATTCCATAGCTATTTTTAACCCTCATTTTCATGCAAACAAAATGTTTTGTAATATTTAAAACCTGTATTTGCATAATAGTAAATCTGTGACTTTAATGTTCCTTTAACATGAGGCTGACATCTTAAATTAAAACCACAGAATGAAATGTATTTGAAGTCAAATCATCTCCATGAGAGTTCCGGCTTGGAATGAAGCAGTGACATATGTTTCCCTTTCCTAGATCAGTTCAAGGTACATTTTGCCCAAATGGAATGTCACCATGTTGGGTAAGTCGCATATTCATGAACAAAACAAGGCCAGCGTCAAAAATGAGGCCATGGAGTTATGAGGTGAAAAAGCTCCTATAATCGTTGACACCCTAGTAGCACTGCAGCTGCTATTACTTTATTACATCTAATCCCCTATTTTTTGAGAATTATTGCAAGTTTATTACGTCCAAATCCATTCACTCAGATTAATTTCTCTAGCAGTGAATGAGTTACATGCTAGGAAATCCATGTGGTCCTGCCTTCTGTGGTACCAGGGTCTGTGCCAGATAGGATAAAGAAGAGCATTCTTTTAAACCCCACAGTTTAGCCAAAAACAGCTTGAATCCCTGGACACCAAACAAGTGACCCTTTCAGGCACCCCACTATGCAAATAAGGGACAGAGTCCAATAGCTTCCTGCTGCCGAGAAAGCAGCCAGGGAAGAGGCACTGACTGATATGGACTCCATGCCTACAGAGTAGCCGATATTAACCTACTAGCCCACTAGGAGAAAATAAATACTTTAGATACTAATACTTTATAACCGTACAAACTATGTGTGAGGCTTTCTATCACTATGCTAATTAAATGAGATAAAATAGTTTGGGATTCCTTTATAATGTAAATTCAATAGCATGTTCCGTATACAGTATACATAGGTTTTATCAGGGGAGAGTGGCTGCTGTAAATATCACTTCACATAAACTGTTATAAAATAAAGCACTATTACTTTATTCCATAGAATAGATAAAAAAACTCAAAGTTTTTAAATGAGAAGTTGTATCCAGCATAATAAAAGTCCTATTAATCCAACTATGTAATGTTATATATTACTATTTTTGTATTTTTATGTTCACCTCAAAAAGACCCCCCCCCCCCCCCCCCCACAGCATCGTGAGCCTTGTAGGACTTCGGCCCGAAGCACGTAAAACGTCCGAACCCCGCAACTGCAATTGCGAAGAGAGCAGTCGATTGCGATGCCCGCGGGACTTGGGCTGCAATGAGCCCAGCTAATTGCGAGGCCCGCAGAAGTTAGGCTGCCATCGCGAGCCCTGTAGTACTTAGGACCGAAGCACGTAAAACGCCCGGCACACTGAGCGCGAAGCAGACTTACACAACGTCATGTGCATGCCGCCAAATGCGCGCACCCATCCTCCTTCTCCAGCTCTCCAACTAGTCTCCCCATGTGACAGAAGGGTGGCACGACTTGTCACCCTCTCACCCCCCAGTATCCACCTGCATCTCCCAGCCTGCATCTGCCATCAGCCTGCCTGCATTTCACATGTAACCCAGGAAATATATAATTTACAGTGACAGTTACTTAAATATAAAATCGGCTTACCCTAGTCTGTAAGTAACTGTCACTTTAAATTATATATTTCCTGGGTTAGATGTGAAATGCAGGCTGGCTGATGTCAGATGTTGATGTCAGATGCAGGTGAATACTGGGGGGTGAGAGGGTGATTAGTCGTGCCACCCTTCTGGCACACGGGGAGACGAGTTGGAGAGCTGGATAAGGAGGGTGAGTGCGCGCTGGTGTGGGTGCGCTCATTTCTCTAGCATTTTTCTGCGCGCACATGACGTCATGGAAGTGTGCTTCACGCAAAAGTTGTGCCACCAAAACGCCTGGACCACGCAACTGGAAAAAACAACAAAAAAACACAATTATGCCTCAAATTCACTTACACAAGCACAGCAACGGGGGAGAGCCAGGGAGCCTGTGAGTGAGGTTGCAAGTTAATTTGATGCATATTTGCCATTTTCTCCCAAATGAAAATCTGCTAAAATGAGGGGGGGAAAAATGGAGGCCGAAAAAACATAAAAAGGATGAAAAACAAGGCTGAAGACGAGCCCAATGCACTCATCATGGGGCTCGCCATGAGCACCGAAGGTGATCATTGCAAAGCAGGAAAGTTGAAGTACATGGGGGGAGAGGCTCACGATGAGGGGCAAAATCATCACATTGTGTGGCAAACAGCATTGCTTGGTTTACAATTTTATTCCTGTCATTTTTAACAGGCAATTTCCTAGTATGGTTAGAAGCTGCATCACATTACCACTTAGAACATCAGTAAATTGTGGGCTTTCCTGTGCATTAGAATATGCATTACACAATCTGAAGGAACTCTGAAGTCTGAGGAGAAATATGGACTAACATGACAGCCTGCTAGATGAGAGAAGAGTATAGTAAAATAGTAATTCATAACTTTATATAACTAGACTATTAAGTATACATTATACTAGATGACAGTGATCATTTAAAAATAACCATGGCTTGTTTTACCATTGAAGTGTCCCTACAGGAATGTTAAACTAGTGGTGTGTGAGCCACATGAAGGCCCTTCAGAAACCAAAGTACAGCATTCAACATAATGTTGTTGATGTGCGTGATTCAGCAGCCATCTCAGAAGAAAGACATTGTATTTTTTTCTTTCTTAAAAGGACTCTGTGGTCAAAATGTTATATATGTTGTTTATGCAGATAGAAGGTTCCCGATTATTCAAAGTGTCCGCTCACCATAGGAAATTGATCAGCCGAAAACAAAATTATAGATTTCACAGCATATATATAAAAAGGTAATATATCAGAGGCTGTATTTTATTTTCTATGCTTAAATATTGTGTCTAGTTTTAAGTATATGACTTGTAATAGAAACATGTACCTCCATGTCTAAAAATGTGTAATTATCTCCTTCTCAGTTATCCATAAAAGATATCAATATTATCATATTATGTAAAATGTAGAATCTGATAGAAATCGGATAAAAAATAGGAAATAAGAGGAGAGGAGGTAAATGTGGAGCATTAGTAGGATGAAAACATTCAAGGCCATATCTTTAAAACTCTTATAGTAACACACAAGTAGAAGAGACTTAGTGGGTCAGAAATGCCTACACACTAATTCTATGAAACATTTATATATTTACACATTAAAATGGTACTAGACAACAAGGTAGCTTCATAAGAGGAAGTTAACTATACAACTGTATTGCAGGTGATTGAGATGGAGGTGGGTTAAACAAAAGGGAGGGAGAAGGAGAGTAGGAAATTAAGATCAAATAGAGAGAGAAATGAGGGAGGTTACGTAAGGATGGAGAAAAAGAAGGGAAAACATTTTTTTAACAAGGATGAGGGGGGAGACATATACCAGAAATGAAAAAATGGTAGAGTTATAGGTGACAGGGTAAAGGTAACTAAGGAAGAGATAAAAAGGAATAAGCTGAACATTTTATATTATTATAGTATTATTAAACCAAGGTAATGTTTCTTTAAGAACACATTAAATACAATTATCAAAATTAATTTAAAAAAAATAAATAAATAAAAAAACTTTGGCAAAGAATGTTTCCTTGTTTCTGCAAACATAATTTCAGCTTAAAGCAGAATCAGTGTCTTGCCTTTTTTATTATTTGTTCTGTAGAATCTGCACACAAGCATATGTGAAAGCACTGTGTTTCTATGATCCATAGCCTCAGCAAAACAGGGAGATAGTAATGTTCCCTTAATTCTGGGAATTAGTGCGTCATCCTGTTCTATAGGATATAAACGATGAACATTTCTGCCTCTTATCAAAGCTTTGTGAAGGGAAGCTCATATGACGCATGCCATATTGCAGCCTGTATCATACTGAGAGTTAGTAGGGGAGGCCTTGTCCTTTGTGTGATACGACAATTTATAAAAGTATGCTTTTATGTCAGTGCCATACTCTGACATACTTCGACCACAAACTAGATTACACAAGGCTAATTACATCTCACAGAAGAGACTGGCAATAATTCAATGTGCTTGAAAATAATTTCCCCTTAAACAGACATTTAAAAGCTGCCTTAATATGCACCTCTTCCAAAGGCCTTCTTTACATTTTTTTTTAATATGCTTTCAACACACCAACATTGAGCAACACAAGTGCAAGGAGCATTGCACACTTTGCCAAGGCCCATGGTTAATTTCCACTTGTAGCATTTAGTCAATCTTAGAAAGTGCCTTTTTTATTTATTTTCTTTTTTGTGTAAAAACAAAGCATTAAAAAGAAACATTTTAGATTCTTCATAACCGGCTACACTCACAGGGAAAGTTACTAGCATTTTCAAAATATGCATCTATACAAGTAATAAAAGTAAGATTGCTTTAGACCTCAGGTCACTATGTTTTTGTTTCCTTTAAAAAATAAAACCTTTGTAATTTTTAAAGTTTGCACTTTTAAGAAAGTCTAATTGAAATCTAAATTCCTTTTTTCAATATAGAGCAGTTTTAATTAATAACTGCAATGTGGTATGATTTAATAACATTTACAAATATATGTTACACCTGAAGCCTTTTGTTATACTTTTACACGCTCTGCCCAGAATCCGTCAGCTTGTAGGTATAACATTTTCCTGCCTAAAAGTGTTTTTTTATTGGTTAGTTTTTTTTTGTCATACAGTGGTCATTTAATAAATATGAACATCTATGGTTCAGTTGTTAAATCATTATTTGAATATATATATATATATATATATTCACACACATATACATACTTATTCATACATTTACACACACATGATTATCTTACCTGTAAGTGAGGCAAAGCACCAGAAGCAAAACCAAGGCTAATGAAATGGTAGCAGTGGTTACAGCCAGCAGCATCACACTTTCTCCTCCATGCCTGCCTTGCATGCCCATAGAAGTCACCATAGTCTGGTTCTCATAGTGGAAGAACATGGCAAAGCCTCTGCCACGATTAGTGGTGGTGATTAATTCTATAATTACCTCAGTCTTCTCCACTTGAGAACCGAAGACTAAGCTTTTGTTAAGGGGTGAATTGGACCCACAGAAGCGAGAAGAGAAGGTCAACAGGTCAGTGATATAAAGGACATCATGAGGGCATAGGTCAAGTGCTGGTAGCTGCGTTGAGGAGTCACTGCTAATATCTATGACATCTGAGGTTGCAACCTTTCTAACCTGTTCCTTAACCCCATCAAAGTGTTCAGTAAACGGTGCCTGGAGATCCATGGGTTTTTCGTGCATCAGATCATCGGAACTTTCAACATTCACAACATTGGTATATTTTTGTAGTGTGCTTATAGCTTGATTAAGAAGGGCTTGCTCCTTGGTTAAATCTTGAAGCTCTAATAATTTTGGTTCTCCCTTGAACACCCTATCAGTGGCATCATGTGATATAATACTTTCTTCTTTGACCTCATTTGGATAACGAGAATGTTCCATAGTAGGAAAAAGGCTAATTCTCTGTGAGCCTGCAAACAAAGAGGCCTCCGTAAAAGAGATGTCCTTGCTGGATATCTTACTTGCAGAAAGTGAGGTGGAGTCATAAGAAGAACTGACAGGAGGATCATAATCACTTGAGCCTTGAAAAACATCAAAATCCAATGTATCCATAACTAAGCGGGAACCTGCAGATATGAAGAACTGCCACACGCAGTGAGAACCAGGTAGGTAGTTTTGGGGAAAACCTGGTGACAGTATTAGGCCCCTTTCTGTGAAGTGCATAGTAGCTCCGCATGCAAAATATACCTAGAACACAAAGAATTGCGTAAAATTAATATTAATATAATATATATATATATATATATATATATATATATATATATATACACACACAAACACACACACACACGTAGTATAAATGTATAAATTACTGCTATGCACAATGAGAATCTCAAGAAAGATATAATAAGTGTTATATTTTAAAACAGGGATCTCTGAAGCAGGTGTAGGCAATGGTTTTCTTGCAACATAAAAACGCACATGCCCAAAGTCCTAAATGTGCAGTGGTGAGGCCAAAAGCACCTCAGTATAGGTCAACTATAGGTTGTCTGAGCAAGTGTCACCATTCAAACCACCATAATCTTTTTGAAACAGATTAAAATTGAGAATTTGAAACAGTACTGGCTGTGGGTAGGTTTCCTGACTAATGCAAATTTATCCTTATTCGCATGCTCCTGCACAGTTTCCAAAACACTGTATTTTTTTGAGACTCCAAGCAGGAAATAAGTTTGCTATCTAATTTTTAGGCATGTAAATGAATGCACAAATATTCTATTCTCTTTTGCTGAATTCTGTACAATGGAGGGCTTCTCCCCCTCCTTTGCCCACTTTAAGCTAATTGCATTTGTGGTTATATATATATATATATATATATATATATATATATATATATATATATATATATATATATATATATACATACATACATACATATACACACACATACACACACAATTAAATAAATCTAATATTTTAAATTGTACCTTAATGGGGGGTAAGTGGGAAGTGCAAACACTTAGGCAGGTCTAGGGCAGCTGGAAACCTAATTACATCACTGCTATTGTTAATGTGCATTTTCATATGATCATCTTGTGCCTTCACATTATAACCGTACTTTATGCGAATGTAGTATAACATAAAACAATATCAAATACGGGAAGTTGAAAATGTCCATTAAAATGTGATCTCTATACTTCTTTAACATCTCAGAAATGTATTTGCAAAGAGAGATAAAGTCAGGGTAAAAAATTTAGAATTATGATTTTATTATCAAATAAAAAACTAAAAAACTCCATAATATTTTTTTTTTTTTTTTTTTAAGACAATTAAGATATTTTTGTTTCTATTGCAACAAACAAGTCTTATTAACTTTCAGAGCCATCTGGTTAGCACACATCAATGCAAAATGTGAGTTTTTTCATAAATTACTCAGTCTGGCTAGATATCGGTTTAGCCAAACAGAGAAATTGGCATCACTACAGAGAAACCCAGAGGAATCCACTGGGTTTATACCAGTCCTGTGGAGCTCCAGTGAACACAAACACACAGTGTACAGCTGAAGGAGGAGGACCAGGACGCCATAAGAAACAGAATAGCAGTTTAAACACCGTTTTGTAATGGACATAAAAGATAAGAAAATAAATATTACATTAGTAAGATTAATATATTATATATATATATATATATATATATATATATATATATATATATATATATATATAATGCTTACAGGCACAAATATTTCATAAATAATTGATAGTTGAAAAATATAATATAGGAGAAAAAAATGAACAACAAACTAATCAACACACACTATTATAGTTAATATCATACATAAACTCTGCATCAATTGTCAAAAAATAATTTAAAGAGTAATACTGGCTTATGGTTCTTCTGGCTTCTCATGAGAAAGCAGAGTAAATATGAGGCAGTATTACTTATGTTTGAAAAAGCTGAATGTAAAACTTGTTCGACACAGAGATTGAGTTTTGGAGACACAGTTACGGTTTTGGGAAGGAAGGTATGTCAGATGCCCGCTCAGACTGATATACTACAGGATATTTCTCCATGTGAAGGGCACAAGTGAGCTACAAGAGCTTGCTCTAGGAGTAGGCAACCAAACCTATAGAGCAAACCTACTAAGGTATTGTTGGTTCTCAGATAAATATCTCTTTTTGTTTAGATGCCCGCTCAGACCAATAGTAGAGGATGCCACATATACTATACTATAACAGACATTGTACTGGACTCATAGAAGGAGTGTGCGTTTCCCACTCCAGAAAATGTTCTGGGCTTATTAATGTCCTTTTGTTATTGGATCTTTTAATAAAATTGTATTACACTATATATTTTCTTACATTTTTGCTTTAATACATATTGGATTTGAGAGACGGATACTCAAATATTCTGTTTGTATAGATTGGTTTATCGACATTCTAAGATACATAGAGCCTCATTCAATTCTACGGCAGCAACCTGATCAGAGTAAGACTTACGTCTGCGGGCTTGCCTTGAGCCCGCAGCGCTTCAAGTTAATGTGCTATTCAATTGGCCAGGGCTGCAAGTCCTGGCCCGATATCGCACATCGCAAACCATGCTATCGAAAGTAGCATTTGCGTGCTTGAACATGATCGATGACGCAAGGCCGTAACTCACGGTTAGAAACAGCCAATGGAATCTGGGTCCGATCGTTACTCGTGGTTCAAGACTGTATGACTTTAAAATCCAACCTCCATTTTTCATTGAAGTCCTACGTGCTTGAACCACCAGCGATCACGTCCAAGCCTGTAGGACTTCAATGAAAAATGGAGGTTGGACTTCAAAGTCATACGGGCTTGAAATAACGTTGAAATAACGTTTTTTTGTGGCCAATTTGGAGCTTGGGAAAGGTCTTAGAATTAATAGAACACCAAACATAATTTTCCATTTTAATGAAAGTACAGTAGTGTGTGTGTATATATGTGCATTTACAGTGCTCCATACATGTTATTAAGCCCTTTGCGAGACCTCCTTGGTACCATTAACTTGTGGTTCGATTTTTGCCATTTGCGGGCTTGACGGAATGGTTAGCAAGGGGGAATCGGAGCAATTGAATAGCGATTTGCAACTTTTGCGGCCGTAAAAGATCAAAGGCTTGGAGGGCATTAGCTTGCGATTTGATGAATGGCAATGGATCGCAATGAATCTCAGCTCGGAGCTCGTAATTCGATCGGAGCTCACAAACGGAAGCCAATTGAATAGCAAAATAAGTTACGGGCTGCATTTGCGGGCCCGGGTCTCCCGAATGCCCCAATTGAATGAGGCTCATAGTTTTTGAGGTTGGGATCAAAAAGGAATTCAAGATCCACAAGAGATGTTTTACTACTTATTCATTTGTGCACACAGGCGTCATTACCATTTAATTCTACATACACCCTAATAATGGTTTGTATTTCTTCTTTTTTCCCTCCAATTTTTTGATATTTGATACAATGTTTGAGTTTATGTATGGTATTGCTGTAACAATATATGTTGGTTAGTTTGTCCGTTATTATATATTACATCTATATTTTATAATTCATTATTTATAGGCACCTCTAAGCATTATTGGTTTACAATATATATTGTGGAACAGTAATAGAGAGCAGCCTTTAATCTTCACCAGTTTGTATTTGATATATACATACTAGTGACTTGCCTGTCAAAAATGACGGCAATAAAAAGTGAAGCCTGGAAATGCTGTTTGCCACACAATGGGAGCCTCTCCCCCTCTCTCTCTCCCCTCCTCCCCGGCGTGTGTCTCGCTCTCTCTCTCCCCTCCTCCCCAGCGTGTGTCTCGCTCTCTCTCTCTCTCCCCTCCTCCCCGGCGTGTGTCTCGCTCTCTCTCTCTCTCCCCTCCTCCCCGGCGTGTGTCTCGCTCTCTCTCTCTCTCCCCTCCTCCCCGGCGTGTGTCTCGCTCTCTCTCCCCTGCTCCCCGGCGTGTGTCTCGCTCTCTCTCCCCTCCTCCCCGGCGTGTGTCTCGCTCTCTCTCGCTCTCCCCTCCTCCCCGGCGTGTGTCTCGCTCTCGCTCCACTCCTCCCCGGCGTGTGTCTCGCTCTCGCTCCCCTCCTCCCCGGCGTGTGTCTCGCTCTCTCTCCCCTCCTCCTCGGCGTGTGTCTCGCTCTCTCTCCCCTGCTCCCCGGCGTGTGTCTCGCTCTCTCTCCCCTCCTCCCCGGCGTGTGTCTCGCTCTTGCTCCCCTGCTCCCCGGCGTGTGTCTCGCTCTCGCTCTCTCTCCCCTCCTCCCCGGCGTGTGTCTCGCTCTCGCTCTCTCTCCCCTCCTCCCCGGCGTGTGTCTCGCTCTCTCTCCCCTCCTCCCCGGCGTGTGTCTCGCTCTCTCTCTCTCTCTCCCCTCCTCCCCGGCGTGTGTCTCGCTCTCTCTCTCCCCTCCTCCCCGGCGTGTGTCTCGCTCTCTCTCTCTCTCCCCTCCTCCCCGGCGTGTTTCTCGCTCTCTCTCCCCTCCTCCCCGGCGTGTGTCTCGCTCTCTCTCTCCCCTCCTCCCCGGCGTGTGTCTCGCTCTCTCTCTCCCCTCCTCCCCGGCGTGTGTCTCGCTCTCTCTCCCCTCCTCCCCAGCGTGTGTCTCGCTCTCTCTCTCTCTCCCCGGCGTGTGTCTCGCTCTCTCTCTCTCTGCTCTTCCCCCGGCGTGTGTCTCGCTCTCTCTCTCTCTCCCCTCCTCCTTGGCGTGTGTCTCGCTCTCTCTCTCCCCTCCTCCCCGGCGTGTCTGGCTCTCTCCCCTCCTCGTCTCGCTCTCTCCCCTCCTCCCCGGCGTGTCTCTTCCTCCCTACTCTGCCTCCCATGACGTAATACGCGTGCACAGCTGTTGGCCGCGCAATAAACATGTGTGCCCCGACGCAGTGAAAAAGCGCCCGACTGATGCAATGCGGATGCGTGCCCCGACACAGTGCTTATGTGCGGCAAGCGCTGCACAATACGCATGCACAGGGCTTTGCGATTGATCGGTTGTCAAACTGCGATTTGTTGCAAAGCGTGACGACAAATAGCAGTTTGACAATTATAATATGTGATATAATTATCTTTTCAACCCATGGCAAGAAATGCAAGACATATTTCTTGGCTCTACCACTAAGGCTGTGCAGTAAATAGGCAGCTGCACAGAAGTCTAGGACAAGTTGTTACTACGTCATGAAATTGTGTACCATTGGGGGTATGTTCAAATGCGAGGGAGACAACACAACAGAAATTCTACATTGATTAACAGAAAGTAATTTATAGAGAAAGTTTTATTTTTCTATTTCAGCACTGTTATGCAGATGTGATAAATATTTTGACAATTCAGCCTGTTTATGGACTGGGTGGAGAGCATGTTGCTCACTCTCTTTATTCCAGAGCAAATTTGCATCAGTTCATATACTGCTGATGAAAGCCCAGAACAGATGGGCTGGGAATTTGTCAGAATGTCAAATGAGTGCATCCCGAAACAGCTCTTCTACGGAGAACTCACTCAGAGAAAGCACTCCTATGGAGATCAAAAGAATCAGTTAAAAGGACATGCTGAAAGTTTCCTTCAAATCCCTCAAGATCAACATCGCCAACTGGGAAACCATCACACAGAACAGTCCAGCATGGCTGCAAAACAAGGCAAACTGCTGAGACTTGCAGAAAGCGCGGGCTGCACACACATTACTGACAGTGTCATCACAAGCATAACGACGTGTAACAGGCCGTTCCAAGCCCGAATTAGGTTGCTCAGTCATTTTTCAGATGCGCACAGCTCTGTCAACTAACTAATGAGACCTACCTAGAAAGCCTCATTGAGAACGATGGGCGAACACACACAGGTGATAGCTCCACTTGCATGCCTTCCCTTCTGAAAACCTGCTGAGCCGTCTTACCTACCCAAACATGCATGGGTGTCGGATCTGGGGTGAAAACATCCCCCCCCCCCCCGGTTTTTGTATGTTTGTATATATAAGGTAAATATATGTGGAAGAGGTAGTAGAGAGAGCAGAGATAGGCAGAGTGATTTCTGTTCATGCAGAAGATAAACAGAGGCGTTTCTGATGCAGGTCCCTCAATTTCCTCCGGCTGTCAGCCACACTCAGGCCCAAGGGTAGCAAGCACCCAAAAAAAACATAAACCATCCACCTTGCCCTTTTCCTGTGCCCTTTGGAATTCAATATCTATTTGCAATAAACTTACTTTAATTTATGACCAATTAATTTCCAATTCCCTCAATTTTTTGGCTATCATTTTAACCTGGCTCACTTCATCAGACACTGCCTCCCATGCAGCACTCTTTCATGGTGGCCTTCACTTTAGTCATACCTTGACATGGGAACAAAGAAGGTGGTGGTGTGGGCATACTTCTTTCCTCTTGTTGTACTTTTCATTTCATACCCCCTGTTCCCTCCCTTCAATTCTTATCTTTTGAAGTTCACACTGTCCACATTTTCTCACCTATATCTCTTTGTGTTGCTGTAATCTACCTCCCACCAGGACCATCCTCTCTATTTCTTGATAACTTTGCCCCCGATTCCCTCAGTTTCTCTCCTCCAACTTTCCTTCACTCCATATTGGCGATTTCAACATTGCCACCGATAATCCCCCTTCCAAGGCTGCCGCTAAAAACTACTTTCACTTACCTCTCGACTCGGCCTAACTTTCAACCTCACCACACCTTTCTCTCACTACCCTTCTTCACCCCCGACCATCATCAAGTGCTGAAATCTGCAAGCTTTGAATTCATAACAGCTCTCCATTGTGCTACAACCCCTTCTTAGCTTCATCACCTGCCCTGACACACTCTTGCCCCCATAACTTCTCGCAAGCGGCCTCACTCACATTCACAACCATGGCACACTAAACAAAACACGCTACATTCAGAGATGCCCCTGCACTGCTGAACGTTTATGGAGGAAATCTCGGAATTCAGCAGACTTCGTCCATTATTCTTTCATTACAAGTTTATAATGCATTGCTACTTCTCTGCCCTCAACTTTGCCAAACAGCAAAACTTCTAGACATTAATATCTAATCTATCCTCCAACCCAAAACATGTTTGCCACATTCCTGCACCTCCTGCCCCTTCTTGTCTTATGGCTGAGCACTTTGACAACCACTTTAAAGATAAGATTGAAAACATTTGTAACAAATTCTCCTCTCAACCCAGCTCATACACTTCCTCCTCTCAACTAACCAACAACAACCAGCCTTCAACCTTCCTTATTCCTACAAACACTATGGACTCCTTTAACAATGTAACTTAGGATGAAGTCTCCAATCTATTATCAACCTCTTGCCTTATACCCTGTCCGCAAGATCCTATTCCATCATAGTTACTCCCTCACCTCTCTACCACACTAATTCCTTCTCTCACACATCAATTCAACATTTCCCTAAACACTGGAAAGTTTCTATCATCTCTAAAACATGCTAGAATTACAACCATTCTTAAAAAAAACCTCTTCGGATTGAGCTAATGCATCTAATTATGACCCTATATCAATACTTCCCCTAACTAAAAAACAGCTGGAGCAGCTTATCTGTAATTGCCTTTTCCAATTTATTCCCTCCTATTCTCTTCTTGATACCTTCCAATACGTTTTCCAACCCCATAAACAAAGGTTACTAATGATTTGTTGACCGCCAAGTGAAAGAGTAATTTCTCTATTCTAATCCTCCTAGATCTCTCTGCTGCCTTTGAAACAGTTGACCACCCTCTTCTAATCCAAATTCTCTACTCTCTTGGCATCAGTAACTGCTCTTTTCTGGCACCACTTCTTCACCTCATCTCTGTCTGTTAGTGTACCCCAGGTTTCAGTCCTAGGCCCTCTCCTATTCTCCATCTATACTTCCTCAGTTAGAACCTTAATAAAATCTTTCAGATTTCAATATAATTTATATGGAGTTAACTCTAAAATTTACCTCTCAACAGCAAATATACCCCCTTTTATTCTAGCACGAGTTTCCAACTGCATTTCTAGCATATCCTCCTAGATGTCTGCTCACCATCTCAAAACTTTACATGTCAAAAACTGAGCTCCTTATTTTTCCACCCTCTACTGCAGCATCCATTCCTTAAATATCTCACATTGTTGACAATGCGATTATCATTCCCTCTTCCCAAGCATGTTTTGGGGTTCTTCTTAATCATGCCTCATTTATATTCACTCACCAAATCTATTTCATTTAACAAATATCTCCAAAATACGTCACTGTCTTACACAAGACACAACTAAAATTCAAATGAATATTCTCATCATAACTCATCTCGACTACTACAGATCACTCCTCACTAGCCTCCCCCATCACCTGCTTACAGCACTCCAATCTATAATGAATGTGTCCGCAAGTCTCATCTACAAATATCAAATGCTCAATGTCAGTCACTCCACTGGCTCCCCATAAACTCTAGAATAACATTTTAAATCATGAATTATTTGAGGCAAGAGGATAGTCTAGTGGAGCGAGGCAAGGAGTTCCACAGAATTGGGGCAACATGAGAAAAGTCCTGAAGGCGGACGTGAGAGGAGGTGATATGAGAGGTGGATAGCAGAGCAATGACGCAGTTGGAAGAGTATTTTGAGACAATAGCAGAGATATAAAATGGTGCACTATAGTTGAGGGCTTAATACGTTAAGGTCATGATTTAAAATGTTATTCTGGGTGGTATATATACTGAATTTATATAGTTTAACTTATATAACAATATGTTTTATGTCAAGGTATATTAAGTTGGGTGTCAGATATTTGTCATAATGGATTTACAAAGTTCCTGGAAAGCTTACAGGTCACTAGTCTCCTACTAAGAAAGGCCTGGTACAAAGGGTCAGAGATGTCTGGGCTTTCACACTAGTTTAATCAACACAAAATGCTTGACATAGCTTACAAAGAACAAAAGTCAGTGGATCCCAGTAAAAAAAAAAAATCACTACAAACAGGATTAGTGCTGCATATTTGCTTACCTGCCAGATGACATCTTGTGATAGAATTCAAATGCCATTGGAAATGTTATACTTGATATTATTTGCATTATTTTTACAGATATGCCATTTCCTCAGTATATATGTTTTACACTTAATAACCATGCCTCCTGCACAATATAGTGCACTCCTAGATTTCTGGTTGACTCACTTAATATCCTGAATAACTACAGTGTGCAGCACAGACAGCAGCCAGACAGTGTGGCAGTGAGTCAATAAGATTGACTGCAAGAGTGCATGGTGGAGGTTCCATATGGTGAACATGGTGATCAAGGTTGTCCCAAAGATGCTCAATGGGGTTCAAGTCCGGGGATTTTGGAGCCCAGGGAAGTACTTGGAGTGGTTGGAGGAGCACAACTAAGACTTTCAAGGCAATTCTGGCTATATGACATGTTGTATGGTACTGCTGGAAGATTCCATTTGATCCAGGGAAGACAGTCAACATGTATGGGTGTACTTGATCTACAAAGATCGATAGATAACCCAATCAGTTGAGAGTGGCTTCCAGATGTATGTATGGACCCAGACAATGCTAAGAAATCATAACGCTGCTGCAACCAGCTTGTGTTCTTCCAGCAAAGTGTTTGTTCTCAAAGGCTTCGGGCCTGACACGCCAAATGTCTATCTAGTCGATGGAATGGAAAACTTTACTAATCAGGGAAGGCAACCATGCCAATCAAAAGAGGTCAAATTTAGGTACTGTCGTGGAAATTGAAGCCGTTTCTGACAATGAACGCTCGTCAGCATGGGTGCAGTGACTATCCGTTTACTTCGGAGTCCCACACACAACAGGATTTCCTGTATTGTTGTTTTAGACACACGTCTGGTAGCCCCCTGGTTCGTTAATACAGGGAGTTGCTCAACTGTAGTGAGTCGGTTGGCCCCACACACCTTCAACATTGACCTCTGACATCATAGTGTTCCTCAGTTTCCCCCCTGTTTATTCGCAATGGTGCCATTTGTCCAGTCACGCTACACTTTAACCACAGCAGCACGTAAACGGCTCACAAACTGAACTGTTTCAGAAATACTGGCACCCTTACCTCGAAAGCCAAAAATCCAATTTTTAAAGTCAGATAAATCTCACATTTTACCCATGACCGTGATGGCTGATATGTTTGCAGAATGCCTACATGTCATCTTATATACCCACCAAGCCAGCTCACAACACGTGCCGTATTCCATTGTGCTGCTGATATCAAAAGTAGGCGGTGGTCATAATAATGTGACTAGACCCTGTATAAGTTATGAGAAAGTTTTTTTTATTTGTTTGTTTTTTTCCAGTTCACCTCTTGCAATCCAAGTAACTTTACTAGTTCTACATGTCTGTAATTGTTCACAGAATTCATAAGAGGTCTGTGGAGAATAGCCCATGGCAACCAAATCAGGGCTCTATTACAATGTAGGTGTTACAAAGAATAACAGTATTATGACTGTGCCATGAGAAACAGTACCTAAATATTTTTGATAATTAAAAAAAAAAAAAGAAAGATAATTAAAAGCACTAATGTTTACTCTGGTTGTTTATGTACAGGTAGTTCCCTTGTCACAGCCACAGACCTTGGCAGAGAATAAGTATCCTTTGTATCTCCAGTATAACAATACACTCATAAATGCCCTATCTATGTCTCGTGCATTAATTATGTATTGCAATGCTCGACAGATCCCAGGAGCTTTTAATATCAGGCACATCATTTATTTGCATACATTTAAACGCCCTACTTTGCTCAGAATGCAATTTTATAACTAAATATAAATTGTTAAATGTTAAAGGCACATTCATTTTTTTCACTACTGCTTTACACCCAGCAGCCCCCCTCAGTACAGCATGCTAAGTATGTGTATGCAGGTTTGGAAAGGGCCAAATATCGCCACCTACATCACACTGTAAAGTTATCCACTTTTGTATTTAATGTACAGTAAATATCTGCACATGTATAGAATTCTGCCTAAAAGACAGGAAACAAAGGGTTGATGTAAATGGAAAATACTCAAATTGGACTAATGTGGTAAGTGGGGTTCCTCAGTGTTCACTATTAGGTCCTCACCTTTTAAATATGTATATTAATTATTCAGAAGCAGGTCCAGAAAGTCTCCATGTTTGCTGATGACACTAAGTTGTGCAAGGTAATTAAATGGAAAAAATGATGTACTTTCACTGTAAAGGGGCTTATGTAAATTAAAGAATGGGAAGCTAAATGATATGATAGTTAACAGAAATAAATGTAAGGTTTTGCAATTGGGTATGAAAAATAAGCATTCAATTTATCAGTTAAAATTGAACAAATATAGGTGTGAAGATTCCAGATAGGCTCCAACTCTTTCTGCCTTTTAGATACAGGAATTGCCCTTAATATTCTGGCAATCTTCCTTGAAGGAATGGGCCTCTCAGTGAACGGCAGTCATATCAATCCTTCTTAAAGAAATACACCAAAGTCTACAGTGCCTTGCAAAAGTATTCACCCCCTTGACTTTTTACCTATTTTGTTACATTACAGCCTTAAGTTCAATGTTTTGTTAATCTGAATTTTATGTGATGGATCAGAACACAATAGTCTAAGTTTGTGAAGTGTAATGAGAAAAAAATATATACATAAGACTATTTAATAAAAAACAGAAAATTGGCAGGTTAGTATGTATTCACCTCCTTTGTTATGAAGCCCATAAAAAGCTCTGGTGCAACCAATTACCTTCAGAAGTCACATAATTAGCATAATTAGTGACATGATGTCCACCTGTGTGCAATTTAAGTGTCATATGTTCTGTCATTATATATACACACCTTTTTTGAAAGGCCCCAGAGGCTGCAACACCTAAGCAAGAGGCACCACTAATCAAACACTGCCATGAAGACCAATGAACTCTCCAAACAAGTAAGGGACAATGTTGTTGAGAAGTACAAGTCAGGGTTAGGTTATAAAAAAAATATCCAAATCGGAGGCTGAGTTAACGTCCGGAGCAGACGGACGTGTTTGCAGGGAGATCCGTGGACCAGGTGACTAATCTGGGTCCAGCAACGTCAGCAAAGACCCAGAAACCCCAAAATATCCCCAGCACCATCAGGGGACATTGGGGGTAGCTGGCCTGACCGCCCGAAGACAAGGAAGCGGAGGTAGAACAGCTACCTGCAAGCCCGAACGGGGAGCTGTGCAGCTGGAGGAAGGTCGCCTGTCCGGCACAGCACCAGCGGAGGTGCTAGAAGCAGGGGACTCAACCAGAGAAGCGGAGGTCCCAGAAGCCCAGTCCTGCAAGAGAGGAGGTGAGAGAGGTGAGGGCGGGGGCCCGAGGAGAGGAGGCCGCCATTTTGAGAAGAGAAGGCCTACGATCACAGGGGAGGCCCCCGGAGTCACAGGCTGACGGGCCTGATATAAGGAAGGTGACCGGAGGGTCTTATAGTGCCCTGCAAAGCTGGTGGCCTGAAGGTTCAGGGCTGAAGCGGGCTGGAGGGCGTGGGCCTTGATAAGCCCGCGAAAGGAAGGGCGGCCACCATTTTGCGGTGATGCGAGGCGGGCCTGAGGCCTAAGCTGGTGGTAGAGCTATCCTGGTTCCCACTGCAGACTACCAAAGGGCAGTGAAGAGCCCTGGCAGCTTGAGCTGGGTCCAGGCTGATTAAACTCTAAATAAGCTCCTGCAAACTGTCAGCTTAGGAGGGCTGGAAGAACCCCTTTAACTGTTTTACACTGAGGCAGAGGCCCTGGGACAATAGGAAAAGTACTGCCTTTCTAAAACCTTGTACTCTCTTCAATCCCTGCCACTGTTTTCACTTTAATAACATCAGGCCCAGGGGCTCTGGGCTAACTTAGGCCAGAGACATTGCAACGTTAACTAGCCCTGGAAGACAGACTTGTTGACACAAAAGTGTAGATTCTCCTCTCCCTGATATAAGAAACTCAGCTATCTCTGCACTTGAATACTATACAAAGCTAATTGAGTGGGGCCTACTACAGGTAGCTGAAGCTCCACACCACCACCCCGTGGCTATTCAGTAAAAGCACAACTGACGGGCAAAAGCCTGGCTGGCTGGAATTGTGCATACCTACTTATGGTAGAAGCTGCCAAGTAACAACAAGACACTGAAAGATTGGTCCTAAGCTAATTATCTAAACCCCTATTAGGGGAAAAAGACTATCCATTAAAAGCGGCCTGAGCCTACTGGAACCTACTAAAATCCAACAGGGCTTGTAAACAGTGAGAATGTCTCTCTGCAATCAAGAATTATTCAACCACGAGATGTAAAAACTACCCTACAAGAGGTTTTGACTAGCTTAGCAGTCATTATCCAATCTCTACTGGGCCACAACTATTGATCCGATCTACTAGATGTGATGCAACATCTTTAACTATACACTCCTGAGTCGTTCGCACGCAAGGGGGATAGGAGGAGGAATCCATAGGCTTCCTGGAGCACGTGAAACGCTAATATACAACATGAAGAAAATCAAGAGGGGCCCCTCAGCAAAAGGCATCCGGGAACACTTCGCGCCTAAGGTGGCCAAACCAACGTCTCAAATAGACTCTGCTTCCGAATGCTCGTAATCGGACCAGGAAGACACCTCTAAAAAAGTAAAGCAACATATTGACCTCTCTCCCAGATCCATAGCCACGATTGAGCAGCTCTTAACTAAAGCAATAGAACCGCTGCAGAATGATATGAAGGAGCTGGGGAAGAGGACCCAAATGTTGGAAGAGATAGTGGATCAAATTGGAGAGGCGAAACAGCACGACCGGTCTGCCATCGATCAAAACTCGTACAACATTATGGAACTGACAGACAAGATTAAAGACTTGGAAAACCGGTCGCGCCGCCATAACGTCAGAATACGTGGAGTGCCAAGGGCTACACAGGATTTGGCGGCATATCTGAAGGAGACCTTTGCAGCTATCCCCACCGACCAGGCAGAGAGGGTCCTTGAGATTGAGCGAGCTCACAGAGCTCTTGGAGGGGCGAGAAACCCGGAGGCCCCCAAGGATGTAATTGTTTGATTTCTCAGGCAACAGGCCAGGGATCTTTTACTGGCAGAGACTAGGAAGATGCAGCCTGTCAAAAGGTCCTGACAACTCCAATCTGCAAGTCACTAACAATCCTTCAGCAGCAAAAACTGCAGTATCGGTGGAACTTTCCTTTTGCTCTTACCTTTAACTATCAGGGCACTGAGCACACCACCCACACACTGGAGGACTGTCTTGCAGTACTGCGCAAGCTTCCGCCTGGCAGTAATGTCGGTAGAAGAACATGGTCGCCCTCCACCTCCTCCTCTCCCGAAAAGACAATGGGCTCTAGTAGGCCTGCAGCTTCAAAAAGATGATCCGCTCCCTCCTAGAAATTCCAGAGACAAGAACTTGACTCGCAAAAGCCAGGCTACCTACAGCTCTCAACGCAGAGGAGACCCTGGACTAACCACTGAAAATTAGACTATAGCAAGATCGGAGTGAAAGCCAGCCCAGCTGTTGGAAGTAACACCGAGATTCTATTCCGTTTCTGGACTATTTGCTACACTCTTGCTGAAGGATAATTAGCGTAGAATAATTTAGTTCAAATATACGTTAGTCAAAACCTTAGATATAGGGACAGTTAGAAGTAAACACCGGAGATAGATATAAGAATTCTCAGTTTCACTTTGAAAAATTGATATGTTGTTTAGTTTTTGTACTAATAGTTATGGAGAAAGGGAAGAACTAAGTATGCTAGCGCAACAAACCAGTTATCAGGCAGCAGTAACTAAAATGACTCCAGTAGCGGAGATGTCCAAGTTTATAGAAAAATGTGCAGCCCTCTGTTTACTTGCAAATGAAGGTAGCCGAGGCTTAGGCATTCAGCATAATATAGCTTCAGGAGATAGGTCTGCAGTGATTATAAGGGTTCTGATGAAAGATAGAATCCTACAAAATGTAACACTAATGCTATGTATTTGTGCTTTTCTTTGTATTGGCAGCGACCGGACTTTCCAGCACCAGCAGACTCCCTCTGGGCCCCCCTTCACTCTTGGACTCTCTGGAAATGGCGACGGGCAAGAAACAGCAAGTAGACAGGGATTGCACGCACAGTTTCGACTCTAGAATAGGATGAGTGGGTCAGAATATACGTTTATAACCCATAACGTGAAGGGGTTTAACTTGCCCTTCAAGAGGAGGAAAGCTTTCAGGTACTATAGACGGCTCAAGCCCTCAGTTATTTTTATGCAAGAAACCCACTTCTCGTTTGAAAATAAACCAAAGTTTGTCCATAAAGACTACCTGACAATGTATATGGCCACTCAACCTACGAAGAAGACAGGGGCAGCTATTATAATTCACAAGGACTTTCAGTTCAATTTGGAACACAGCAGGATAGATAAAGAGGGACACTATGTCTTGGTTACTGGAGTAGTCTCGGGCCACAGAATCTCATTGATCTCCCAAACTATTGAAAGAATTGGAATTGCTAGATTTAGGAAGGCTGGTGATTGGGGGGCACTTTAATTTGACTTTAGACCCAACAATGGACAGATCAGGCGACACCCAGAAACTAAATTTTCCAAAAAACAGGGTCAAATTAAGCAGTTATTGACGAGAATGAGCTTAGTAGATGCTTGGAGGGGCCTGCATATAGATCGTAGGGAATATACATTTTATTCGCCCATGCATGGCACCTATTCAAGGATTGATACGTTTCTAATGGACTCCCTTCTTTTTGATAGTGTCCGAGAATCCGACATTGCCCCCTGCCCTTGTCTGATCATGCTATAGTGGTCATCAGAATAGCCCTGGGACCTAGCTAGTCCCCATTTAGGAGCTGTCTGACCCCAATAGCTTAGCAACACTGGCGGAGGATATTAAACGGTATTTTGAATGGAATGACTCTCCTGAGACGGGGGCAGGTTGGCTCTGGGTAGCCCATAAGGCTTTTATAAGGGGCTGTTCTATTAAGCTCACCGCTCAGCACCGTAAGTCGCTCAGGCGAAAGGAGGAGGAGCTAACAGCTACCCTCAATAATCTAGAAAAGTTTAATCAGCAGCGCCCTACCCTGAAGCCCTGTAATCAAATCAACAAAGTCAGGTTAGAACTAGATGGGGTACTATCTTACTATACGGAGAAAGCTATGAGGAAAACAAAGACTTATACTACTGGAAAATGAACAAACTGGATAGGATGCTAGCCAGGAGATTGAAATCTAAGGAAGTCCAATCTAGGGTTACCCAGATTAGGAGGTTTGACAGCAAAATTTCCTGTAGCCCGAAGGACATACTGAAAGAGTTTCAGTCCTTCTATCAGCGGATATACTCATCTAGAATGCAGACTGAAGGGCTGGACCTTGACTCCTTTTTAAGAGCTATAGATCTTCACTCAATAAATGAGCAGCAACTAGCTAATCTGAACCTAGACCTCTCACCGGAAGAAGTGAGGGCAGCAATCCAGAGTCTCAAAATAGGCAAATCCCCGGGCCGGATGATTTCACCAATTTATACTTTAAGAAATTTGAAACCTTACTAAACCCTCATCTTACGTCCCTCTTCAATGCTATTTTGAAGGGGGAAAGTATGACCCCCGAGTTAAATCAGGCAGACCTGGTGGTGTTCCCAAAAGAAGGTAGGGATAATCTTGAGGTAAAGAATTATCGACCCATATCTCTATTGAATGGAGACGTCAAACTGTTGGCTAAAATTATGGCAGCACGGATCTCCAGATTCCTACCAGAAATTATTCATAAAGATCAGGCAGGTTTTGTACCTCATAGGCAGGCGGGGGACAATGTCAGACGTATCCTAAATATTCAATACCTGGCTCACAAAGCGAGCTCCCCGATGTGTCTGTAGCCCTGGACATTGAGAAAGCCTTTGAAACGGTTGAGTGGCCATATCTGTTTAAAGTGCTGGACAGGTTTGGTCTCAAGGGTCGTTTTGTTGCCCTACTCCGAACATATTATGAATCCCAGATACCTAACCTGAGGTTACCAGGTGAACATAGAGCCCAGATTCGCATACAAAGAGGTACGAGACAGGGATGCCCACTTTCGCCCCTATTTGCCCTTGCCGTTGAGCCGTTGGCACAACTCATTAGAGCGGACCAAAATTCAGGGGTTTCAAGTGGGGTTGCAGCACTAAAAGTGCTCATTTTTTGCTGATGACATTTTATGTACCTTAACAAACCCTGGGTCCTCCATACCAGAACTGATGTCGACTCTTGATAAGTTTAGCAAAGTGTCAGGACTTAAACTGAACTTGGGGAAATCAGAGGCTCTAAGCCTGGGCATGAACCAGAGCGATATAGAACTCCTGAAATCTCTATATACCTTTTCATGGCCTGCCAGACATATAAAATACCTAGGGGTTAATATTAGACCCAAACTATCGGATCTGTACAGGGCAAATTACCCCCCTATGTATAAAAAACTGAATGATGACTTGTTGAGATGGAGGAACTATCCACTCTCGTGGACCGGCCGAATAGCAGCAATTAAAATGAACATATTGCCAAAGATTTTATATCTCTTTAGAACGCTTCCCATGCCGATCTCCCTGATGGAACTGGACCAGTTCCAATCTAGTATGTTTAGATACATCTGGAAAAATAAAAACTCTCGCATATCCAGAAAAATAATGTTCAGGCATAAGAAGGAGGGGGGCTATCATGCCCCAACCTGCGGGACTATTTTAAGGCGGCTCGACTAGCTCAATTGCCACTAGCACACTCAGTCAAGCATCAGCCAGGTTGGGTATTTTTAGAACAACAACAAATGCAACCACATAGCTGGGAAACACTAATATGGGTGCCTGAGGGACTGAGCCCGATTAAATCCCATCAGAATCCCATAATAAATCTAACCAGAACATCTTGGAGGTGGGCCAGGTCCAAGAACAGGCTGGATGTAGGTGCATCCCCCCTAACGTCGGTTCTCTCCTCCCTGGAAATTTGGGCGACTTTGAGTACGACATCAAAGCACTGGTGGACCTCTAGGGGTTTAGACAAGTCAGGTCCCTGGTACACGGGAGGTCACTTGATGACTTTTGAGCAGTTTGACGAGAAATATGCCCTTCCTTCCGAAGAGTATTACAATGATTTGAAGATAAGGAGCTGGGTCAGTGAGATGATTCGGGCCTCCAAAAACTTCCTGGTTCTCTGTAACATGCAAAACTCTTCCACTTGCTAGAGGAATAATAGGCTCTTTGTATGATATATTTTCAAAAGCCAAAAATACAGAGAAACCAGCATACATTTGTAAATGGGAGAAAGATCTTGGGAAGAAATGGGAATGGAAAAAATGGCAGAAATCGTTCTCGAACCTAAGTAGGGCAACTTGTAATTATACACACCTAGAAACATCTATCAAAGTCCTACAGAGGATATATTGTACCCCTGATAAACTCCACAAATATGACCCTAGAGTAAACAGTAATTGTTTTAGGGTCTGCCAACAGATAGGGGATCATATTCACACTTGGTGGCTGTGTCCGGTGGTCCATAAGCTGTGGGAAGACTTAGCACTACTCGCTGCGTCATTGTTTGAAACTACTGTTTTGGCAACCATGGAGTCCTGCTTGTTGGGGATTAAACTTCCAAATTTATCATCGAGCCAGAACAAGTTGTTCCAGATAATGGCAGCTGCTGCCAAAGTACACATTGCCAGCCAGTCGAAGTCGGGGACTTTAGATCTGCAGGAGGTTATTGGGAAAGTTAATTATATAACAATAAATAACGTGTGCTACATTAGACACAACGCCACAATTCTATAAAATCTGGAACCCCTGGTTGGAGTCGTCTCTTAGCACGCCTTTGATTTGATCTGATCTGATTGAGATTGCAAAGTTATCAAAATTGAGCAAGAGGAAGACCTGGGGCGGAGGAGGCTCAAGAGGGGGTCCTGGAAACTCTGGTTCGTGTGAGCTGCTAAACAAGAGGTGATTATACTTTACTTAGCTGTAAAAGTTAAGAATTGCATTATTCTGGATGTTGGTGTACTAAAACAGTAGATTATCTAAGTAACTTAGCCTAAATACTAAATTGGACACTACTGAAAAGTAACTAACCTGTATGTGAAATATTGCTAAGTTTGGATTTTTAGTTCTGTTAAGAAATCATCTAGTTATGAACAGACAGACATACCTTGGTCCCTTGGCTTTTTCCCTATCTTCCTAGTTATTTATCTATTTATTTAATTCTTTAATTTCTATATATTTAATTTTTTGTTTTTGTTCAAGTTTCCCTTGTTTCGTTTAAAGGTTACTGTTGTAGTTTCATAATAATAGAAAAGATAAAACTGAAGGGGTATACTAAAGTTCTGAACATAAGGCATTTATGCTTATTGAAAATCTAGAATGTAAATGTTATCTATTGCTTTATTACACTGGAATATAGTATATACCTTTCAATAAAAACTATTTATTAAAAAAAAATAATAATATCCAAATCTTTGATGATCCCCAGGAGCACCATCAAATCTATCATAAGCAAATGGAAAGAACATGGCACAACAGCAAACCTGCCAAGATTCGGCCACCCACCAAAACTCACGGACCGGGCAAGGAGGGCATTAATCAGAGAGGCACCACAGAGACCTAAGGTAACCCTGGAGGAGCTGCAGAGTTCCACAGCAGAGACTGGAGTATTTGTACATAGGACGACAATAAGCCGTACGCTCCATAGAGTTGGGCTTTATGGCAGAGTGGCCAGAAGAAAGCCATTACTTTCAGCAAAAAAACAAAATGGCATGTTTTGAGTTTGCGAAAAGGCATGTGGGAGACTCGGACATCAAAGAAAAGGCTATGTCTGGCGCAAACCCAACACATCACATCACCCAAAGAACACCACCAGTGAAACGTGGTGGTGGCAGCATCATGCTGTGGGGATGTTTTTCAGCAGCCAGGACTGGGAAACTGGTCAGAGTTGAGGGAAAGATGGATGGTGCTAAATACAGGGATATTCTGGAGCAAAACCTGTACTGCTCTGTGCGTGATTTGAGGCTAGGACAGAGGTTCACCTTCCAGCAGGACAATGACCCTAAACACACTGCTAAAGCAACACTTGAGTGGTTTAAGGGGAAACATGTAAATGTGTTGGAATGGCCTAGTCAAAGACCAGACCTCAATCCAATAGCAAATCTGTGGTCAGATTTAAAGACTGCTGTTCACAAGAGCAAACTATCCAACTTGAAGGAGCTGGAGCAGTTTTGCAAGGAGGAATGGGCAAAAATCCCAGTGGTAAGATGTGGCAAACTCATAGAGACTTATCCAAAGCGACTTGGAGCTGTGATTGCCGCAAAAGGTAGCTCTACAAAGTATTGAAATTAGGAGGGTGAATAGTTATGCACATTGACTTTTTCTGTTATTTTGTCCTATTTGTTGTTTGCTTCACAATAATAAAAAAAAAACATCTTCAAAGTTTTGGGCATGTTCCGTAAATTAAATGCTGCAAATCCTCAAACAATCCATGTTAATTCCAGGTTGCGAGGAAACAAAACACGAAAAATGCCAAGGCAAGGCACTGTATGTATTACAGAAGCATGGCTTTTTTAATCTGGAATCTCACTTCATTTCTCAAAAGCAACTAACCCCAGACAAAAGTATTACCCTCCCCCAGTTACATCACAGTGGGCGGAACACACTCAAATTCCCCGCCCTGATTAGCATCCTCCAATAATATCAGTGGACAACTGGGGGCTTGGCTTGCCCACCGTAGGGGGTGGACCACTGGGCCGATCCCACATGGGATCAGAGCAGCAAATTGAACAAAGACCTGTAATTACCCCAACCTCCTGCAGTTCCATCTTGTGGACAACAAATGGATTACAGCAAAAGCACAATACACACATGTCCTTTTCCTCAGCAACCAATATGGCTGTAACATGGTTTAATCCATAAGAGGAAAACTGAACTTCACAATAGGGGTATCAGAAATAGAATGTGGTTTAGGAGTACTTGTGTGACAACCACCTATGAAATAGTGCTCAATACCAAGCAGCAGCTACAGAGGCAATTAAGGAGGGTATAGAAGCAAGGGAAGTAAATATAATTCTGACACTATATAGATCCAAATTTGGTATATGGAGTACAATTTTGGGCACAACTTCAACAGACAGACATTGCAGTGCTGAAAATGGTATAGAAAAGGGCAACAAAATTCTTAAGGGGAATGGAGGGACTAAGTTTTGAAGAAAAGATAGCCAAATTAAAACATTTATTCTACTCTCTAGAGGAAACAAAAAAAAGAGGGAATTTGATTACATTATATAATTAACTTTTTATGTCAAGAGGTAAATAACTGAAAAGAGGTCATCCCTTGAAGGTTAGAAGAATACTGTATCCTAGAGTTTGCCTTGTGATCCAATTCCTATGCACCGAAGCATTGAGCTCCATGGCTGCCCACCAAATATAATGTTAGAAGTGACATCATGTGATTGCTTGCACTTTATTCTCTCTTCCCCTCAATTGGTCCTCTAGGTCATGCTGGTCAGAGCTCAGCTCTCCAGCGCACAGCTGTATGATTGCAAATTCTACTATGCCCACCCCACACAGTAATCACTGCTACTGGGGATAACATAGGAGGAAGGGAGAGAGGGAGGGAAATTCCATTTAATGGGACTACCTAGATGAGAGCAACAAATTACAGTAAAAGTGAATATAATTGTGGCTTGTATTTTATATATTTATAAAAGCTGTATACACTAAATATAAAAGTGGATTGTTTTACAGTGTACCTTTAAATTATTATGCACCCTCCTGCTGCTGCAACAATAGCAACACCAAACTCAGGTTTTTCATTTAGGTTTCTCCAGACATATTTACCACAAAGGGCAAAATACTGAAATGTACTATTTCAGTGAAGAGAGTAGAAAATTAAACCTCAAAATATCAGCTGGTGCAGTTGAACTATAGACAATCTTCAAGGTAAGTACAAGCACTGTAAAAGCTAATAATGCTTTAAAACAATAATAAAACATTACAAAGCATCAACTAAAACATTTGACATGTCTGTCCACTTAATTCTCTACATGATGGTGTCCCCTTCTGGATGGGTACCTCAATAAAGCTGTGAGAGATATCATGTAGGGACACCCAAGATGGGAAGGTTGTTATGACCTACTGCCTCTGTGGGGCTTGATAAGAACCTAGTTCAAACTTACCCAGTCAGTGATACAGCATAGTCAAATCAATCTGCATCAGCCCCTACCCAGACCATGAAGGGAAGTCTGTCCATCAAGTAGCTGTCACCGCTCTAATCACCCCACTTGGTCCCAAAGCCTAACTTACTACCTTTTCATGGGGTATCTGATCCCTCCATATGCCCATGCTTCCTCATATGCCCATGCTTCCTCATTCATACCCAAGTGTCCACTATCCCCTGGTTAACGGCCAGCTCTTTCCCCACTATACTAGATCCCCTACAACCAAGCTCAAAAGTTTGCATACCCTTGGCGAATTGGTAATATATGTACCATTTTATTTTTAAGTAAATATTTATTTATTAAAGGCATATATTACATCGTCACATTTCACATACTTGAGTTACATAAGCATCTGTACGTGGTACAGTGTATGTTTTAACAGTACTTTCTAAGTCGTATTGTACTTTGTAAATAAAACAAAGTACATGTATATTTTCTGCGTTTTTCCTTTTTTAATTATAACATTAAACATAACTATAAGAGTAAGAGCAGTAAATCAGAATATGATACGGAGAGAATTATAAGTGCAAAGTATCTAACTCATTGTAACATATATGTGAAATACTTCCTCCCAACAAGGGAAAATTAACAAGAAGGGTAGTGAGAAAAATCTGCTCTCTCTTTACCTTGAATTCCTTTCGTTGCCTCCGGGAGATGTCCCGTCTTGGATTCCCTCCGCCTTACATGCCAGATTATGAATATGTGTATTGGCAAATAATAGTTATATGAGGGATAAACTAATTGGATTAATTATCCAGGGTTCCCATGTTTTTAGAAACTGGGCGAGAGTACCCGATATACTAAGGGGTAAAGCGCTTTATGAGTTTTGGTCGCCAATGCCATAAGTTGGAGTAATTTATTTTGGGAAGAGGTTAAGCTAATAACATGTATCCCCAATAAGCATGATTCCAATTCCATTTTGAGCTGGTAGGCAAAGCCACCATGTATGTATATGGTCTCCTATACTTAAGCAGCCTCTAAAGCATCGGTTACTCTCTAGGGATTCATTTTATGTAGTTTATCATATGTATCATTTTTAAAGAAAACATGAGTGAGCAGGCAAAACACCTTTTTTTTCTTTTTTTCTTATGGGATTCATATCCAACTGTAGGTTATAACAGAATGGCACAATCGTAAAACAAAAACATGGCAAAAAAAAAAAAAAAAAAATTACCCTGTTAAAAAGTTTGCATACCCTTAGTTCTTAATACTATGGATTGCACCCTCTCAATGACAAAAACAGTTGTCTATGAGGCCGCTAATTCTTGCACAGGTGGTATAGCTGCCCATTTGTCTTGGCAAAATGCCTCCAGGTCATGCAAAGTCTTTGGTCGCCTTGCATGAACCGCACTTTGAGATCTGCCCAGAGTGGCTCGATGATATTAAGGTCAGGAAACTGTGGTGGCCACTTCACAACTTCACCTTTTTCTGCTGTAACCACTGGAGGGTCAACTTGGCTTTGTGCTTAGGGTCAATATCATGCTGGAAAGTCCAAGAGCGTCCCATGTGCAGCCTTCATGCAGAAGAATGCAAATTGTCTGCCAGTATTTCCTGATAACATGTATTCATCTTGCCATCAATTTTCACAAGATTCCCCGTGCCTTTAGAGGGCACCCCCCCCCCCCCCCCCAAAACATTAGTGAGCCACCACCATGCTTCACAGTGGGGGATGGTATTATTTTTAATATAGGCCTTGTTGACCCCTCTCCAAACATAGCGCTTATGGTTGAACCATTAAGCTCTATTTTGGTCTCTTCACTCCAAATTACAGTGTGCCAGAAGCTGTTAGGCGTGTCAAGGTTTTGTCGGTCATATTGTAACCAGGTTTTTTTGTGGCATTGGTGAAATAAAGGTTTCTTTCTGGCAACACGACCATTCAGCTCATTTTTGTTCAAGTGTCGTCGTATTGTGCTACTTGAAACAACCACACCGTCTTTTTCCAGAGTAGCCTGTATTTCTCCTGAGGTTACCTATGGGTTTTTCTTTGTATTCCGAACAATTCTTCTGGCAGTTGTGGTTTAAATCTTTCTTGGTCTACCTGACCTTGGCTTGATCTGGGTCATTTGGGTGATTTCTGTTATCATTAGGATTTAAAAAGGAGCCAAACAACTATGTGATAATAAATGGCTTCATATGATCACTATCCTTCATCCTTGCATGATCAGTCATATTTTCTAAATAAATACCAAAATTTCACAATTTCTGCCATGGTATGCAAACTTTTGAGCACAAAAGGTGACTCCTCAGCCCCAGGGAAGGAAAGCATTTTGATACCAAACATGACTGGTTTCCACAGACACATCAATAAATTCCCACTACACTACAATTATTGTGGCCCTCTCCATGAAAAACTTGACTCCCGCATCCCACAGGGCACACAATAAGAATATAGCTGTCGCAGTTCAAGTATTCAGGATGGGAGGAAAGTGTCCTGGGAGAGACGGAGGAAAGAATACCAATAATCCTTGTCAAGTCAGGGCCCCCAATAGTCCAACAGTCCCATAAAGCAACTGGCAAACCACTACAGTATCTTTGTCAAGAAAACCTTAAGTTGTGCCTGGTGTTTCACAGTCCATAGGGTCAAGTTGAGTCGGACATGACTGACAAGTAAACAAAACAAAACAAAACAAAAAAATTGACATGTCCATTAGTTGAGACACCTTTTATTTTAGGCTTGCATAAGTAACTAGTACAACACCTGGAGAACTTGTTACCACAGCAGCAGAAGAAACATATACCTTCTATCTCCAAGAAAGAAGTAACATTTATTATCAGCTCTTTCAAATGCAATGGGTGCAGATATATGAAATAACATATCTGTATACAATGTGCAATTCTAATTTCCTTCATTATCTCACAACCCCCGACACAGAAGGCTCCTGTTTTTACACAGCCCAACAAAGCCAAGAGCTGCTGGGAAGGACACAGAATAAGGGCAGCTGTCTCCCTTAAACGTTCTGAAATGTCACACAGATCCAACATTGGAAAACAGCAAAAAAAAATGCATCACTTCCAGCCATTCTACATAGCAAAATAGATTATGGTTAACATTATTAATACTACTGATAACACCTGCTTTAAGATTTAATATCAGAAGAAGGCAATTTAGCTCCTTTGATACCTGCTTTGTTATGTCTGATATTTTATTCCTTGTACATAACTCCATAAAATGCTGGTGCTTTATCAACTGAATGTTTAAAATAAAACATTTTCTTACAGTTTTTCTTTCACTTTTTCTATCCTTTGCCTTAGCTCTTATCTTTTTGCTAGAGCGTAATTATTTCAAATTATTGCTAATTGCTCCTTGGAGTTCTGAAAATCTACTATTAAAAAATGTGAAATAATTAATTAATATTCTGATGATAAAAAGTCCTTTTTACTATGTGCAGTTTTAAATCATGCTATATTCAGGAAATGTTACTATGTTCCTTCATAACAGCAACTGGGTTATTTCTGTCATTATGAATGGATTTCTTTGCCCCACTGAGTGAAATATATACATATAGCCATTACGAACAGTCAGTGTTAAACATAAATTATTAATCAGCCTATCCAGGGCTGCCATCAGGTATTCCTGGGCCCAGTACAAATCTGATAGCCAGGGCCCCCAACGTGTCCTCCCCATGTATCGTCACACCAGCCCTGTTCTGCTTTCCTTAATATACTATTAACACTGCTCTGTTGATTCCTAGTTTGACAAACCTATCTGTATTGCATATTTCGCTAATTAATTTCAAATACCACAATCTGAAACTGTAGATAGTTTACTAATTAGACAACATTCTTTGCTAATTGAGGAACAAATGTCATCTTTTTCAGAAAACATTAGGTTTACCCTTTAACATCCAACATTCACTTCATAGGTAAGCACTGAAATTATGGGAAATTACCATACAACCTACGAAGTTGGATAAGCATAAAGAAATTCTGATTAGGTATAAAATTATGAGTTTGGAAGACAGTTTATGGCTAGAAATTGCTGGGGTCCAGGGTAAAATTCCCACGGGGGCCCCCATGTCCTAATTATGTACTAATCATGAAAATAGTGCATTGTAATTACACAAAATTCCTACTAGTAGTTATCTTGAATACCCTACATTGTCTAGTTCTACACTGTATTATTATATAGGTCTACACAATACCTACAGTATATGCACTGATTACGGTTGAACTACTTGAGACATAATCCACCATGTTATAGGGCAACAGAAAAGCTTAAAAAAAGTTAATTAATAAGTTGCTTAATAGCTTTAAATATTATTTTGAATTAAAACAAAACCAAAAGAAAACTATAGATATTCTATAAACTCTAGTTGTGCACAGGAACCACTTGCTCAGCCTCTACCATATGCTGTAAATAACAACAGTGGAGAGTCAATACTAAGTATGGGCAAGCTTTAGATAGTGAATTTATATTCTGATGTAGCTATCAGAGTAATAAATCTTTCATGTATGTTTATCCATGTTTGTATATCCGTAGATATACTTTACATCTACTGATCAGTACAGAATCTCTTTTTGCTTTAGTTATTTTATGTATGGTACATAAACAATTATAGTGTAAAAGATTATTTCTTGTTTTAGGGGTTTAATTTCCTCTGTCTTACCTGGTTACACACAACTTCTGTCATTTGTTTCATGTTGTTGTTTATTCATTCAGTCGTGTCCGACTCTCCGTGACCCTTTTGACCACAACATACCAGATACATCTATCAGCCACGGTCCCGCTGTGCTCCCTTAAGCTCATGTGCATTACTTCAACTCATCTATCCATTTCAATCTTTAGCAACATCAGAGTCTTCTGTAGGGAATCCTATCTTCTCAGGATATGGCCAAAATATTTGAGCTTCAGCCTCATGATCATACCTTCCACTGAACAGTTTTATTTGATTCCTGTAGTATTGATTTATTGGATCTTCTTGCTGTCCACAGGACTTTAAGCAGTTTTCTCCAACACCACAATTCAAAGGCATAAATTCTACGGCGCTCAGATTTCTTTATGGTCCAGCTCTCATATCTGTATGTTGCAACTGGGAATACCATAGATCTAACTATGCAGACCTTTGTGGATAGTGTAATATATTTACTTTTTAATCACTTGTCCAGACTTGCAACAGAAGCAAACATCTTTTAATTTCATGGCTGTAGTCACCACCTGCAGAAACATTGGAGCCCAGAAATCTAAACTATTTTACGGTCTCCACTTCTTCCCCAAATATTTGCCAAGAACTGATCTGTTTGCCATGATATCTGTCTTTCTGATTTCCTTTGTAATGATAATGACATTATAGCTTTTGAGAAAGCTATAAGAGGGGTAAAATGTTTGTTAGGCTTTATTTTAAATTAGGGATTGTACTTATTTAGTCTATATATCCAGTTTGTAAGGCTTCCTAACAGGGCATCAAGAATTTTGGAATCATAAATGGCCTGACAACAGGCTAATATGAGGCTACAAGCTTTGGAGGATTATACTCCCTTATAGATGTACAGAATTGTACAAGGTTTTTATATTTTTTTTTAGTTTAGTTCCTGCATTCACTGGACCTTTCAGTGATAGTTGTAGTAGTGTATATTGGTCTTTGTGGTGCACACCATATAGCCTCTGTTTTTTTGTAGGCAGTCTTTCCAGCATGTGATTAGGTCCCCTTTTACCTTGGATTTCTGTTTCCTACTATTTATTGGTTAGAATGCTTTAGCCAGATTTGGGCCATCAGCTATTGTGGACCCACCAAGGTCATTGGCCTGCTCTTCACTTTATCCATGCTTTTGTGTGTGTGCCATTTGGCCAGAGGCCCATATATGTGAAGTACAAATGACCTATATTTCTACTAATTGTTCATTATAAATTACAGGGACTAACTGTTTTATATTGTGATGTGGTTTAATAAAAGGATGATTTAAACAGTTCATAGTAGGCATCCACCACTTTATGATTTAGATTTCTTCAATCTTTTTACGAGATTGTGAGCAAAGACAAAATATAACAAAATCACATACATATTGTCATTATTCAATTGCAACATTATATCAGTAACATGCTCTCATCTCGTTTAAATCTTACATTCACAATAAATAGGTTTTACTCTTCTTAAATATCCCATTCTATCAATTTGTTTGTTGAATTACCATATTTCTATATACCAAAAATACCACAATATGGAGATACAAGTGTTTATTTCGAAACATAATATAGTGGTTGAAGTAATATATTTATACAGCAGCATAGTAATTAAGGCCAAAAAAGGACTATAGGTCCATCAGATTCTTGCTTTGCAGATCGCCTCTGTCCCTATATTATATGAATTATTCTATATTCGAGCAATAGAGAAGAATATACTAAGTAGTTTTCTGTACACAACGTCTTTAGACATTTTTCTATGTATGTGTCATATCTTAGTGGTACAATTAAAAATATATAACGCTGGGCTCTGGCTGTATTATTTTCAATAAGGCATGGCTTTAAACTGAGCATTATACAACCAAACCTCCAAAAATATTACAAAATTGCAAAATGTCAAGTTAGGTTTTTAATAACTTTCAATAGATAAAGCACTTGTTCATAAATATAGATTTCAAATTATACAATATGTGGAACCTAATCTGGATTCCCTTGCAATCTACTGTTCATCATTACTGGTACAAAAAAACATTTAATCACAAAACAAAACTTGCATCTCCACAACAACAAAAAGAAGCGTGAGAGGAGAAAATTCTAAACTGCATCAAGTTTTAGTGTGACAGATACCCTGCAGCTGTCCATCCATGGGTGTATGGGTGAAAACTTACACAAGCTATGCCTCACCTACAATCCCTTTAACTATCACCTTTACAGTACAGTTCAAGATTTCCTATTCCAGATGACACTATAGTGGATACAGAGGAAGGCTCAAAGAAACAGTTGTTGCCCACCATTAATCTGCCTATTATTTTGAGAATACTAGACACAAAGAGTCACCTGAAAACCTATAGCTATTTGCGACTCAGGAATAAGATATTATTTGAGATGGAGATGTACTGGAAGCTAAACCTGAAAAGAAAGCACTAGAAAGTATGGGATCATACTGGAAGCATAGCTTGGTATTTAAAAATAGTAAAGCTAATGTTATAGTTATGATGAAGCTCTCAGAAATACATCTACAGGACACCACTTTAATAAAAGCATAGGTAGTTTTCCGCTAAATTAGAGGACCAGGCCTCATTATAAATTTACTAGCGACTTGCCCATCAAAAATGACGGGGCAATAAAATTGTAAGGCATGTAATGCTGTTTGCCACAGACAGTAACCGTTTTGGTCATCTGAGATCCTTCGGCGCTCATTGCGAGCCTCTCGGTTGGTGTATTTTTTGTTTTCAGAGCCGCTTTTGCCCTCATTGTAAGGTCCGCGCTGACCTCCTTTTGGCGCTTATTGCAAGCCTCTCCCTGGTGTACTTTGTGTCCTATGAGCACCGTTGGCGCTCTTTGTGAAGCACGCAGTGAAGGCCTTTGTCGTTTACTGCGATCCTGTGGTGTTTTTTTTTTCTGTATATGTATTTTTTCCTGATAATTAATATACTTTACCTATTTGTAATTAATATATGCAGCAAGCAATGAGCTAACAATCTGTTTGTTCCTGCAGCATACCATGTAGATTTGCACTGTTGTTGAGCTGAGGTGTAAGTGTCAGGAATGTGTGAAGTGTGTAGTGTAAATAGGCTGCGTGCGTGAGGGCAAACCGTTTGTTTAGCTGTGTAATTCCACATTTTGTAAGTTAGTGTTGGCAGCGATTGTGTATGTGGTAAGCGGGTGTGGATGATTTTGCGTCCTTGCTAATAGTGTATTTTGTAGCTCATAGGGGTTTGTGCAAGTCGTATGTGCCTGGCGGTGTTTTGCGGGTTTAGGGGTCGTGTAGCCTCATTTTCCTTTCTATCACCGGCCATTTTTTCCTCTCGCTTAGGGGATTTTCGAGTGTCTAAACTCTGTAAATTGGACTTAAAGTTGCGTCAACCTGACTCCCAGACGTCCTGGCTGTCCCCCCTTGCTATGTGTAATGTTTTTTTGTTTGTGTTTGTATTTTGTGTGTTTTTAATGTTTTTCGCTGTGCGCGGGTTGGCCGTTAAGTTCGTATTTTTGCACCTCGTACGTCCTTGGCAAAAGTTGTACATGCCTGGCGGGTTTTGGGTCGTGTAGCCTCGTTTTCATTTTTTTCGGCCTCCATTTTTTTTTCTCTCTTAGTCGACTTTCAAGCTCCAAAACTCCTTAAATTAGACTTTAATTTGGGGGCAACCTCACTGGCAGATGTCGTGGCTGTCCCCCCACGCTGTGTTTGTGTTTATTTATTTTTTGTTTTCTGAAGTGTTTTTCTTGCTTGTGGATGTCCGCGTTACGGCCGTTAATTTCGTATTTTTGCGAGTTTGTATTTTTTTTTTTTTCTAAGTCCTGCGGCTCGTATTTTTTTGTGTAAGTCCATATTTAGTCATTGCGTGTTATTGTTTTTTTTTTCTAAGACCTGCGTTGTGGTTGTTTTTTATTTTCCCGCTTCTGTGGCTGTTTGTAAGCGCGAGTGAGGCACCGTAGCGCCTCCACCTCGGCAAAATGCAGCCCCTCGCTTTGCAAGCTCGCAAAGAGTGACAACGACTCGCAGTTTGACAACTATTATATGTGATAGCCAGTCAGTCCTATCTACGGCAAGTGAAAATCTATAACTATAGTATACAGTGAATAAATGGCCCTGTTTTGTAGGACCGTTCCCCCGACTGAGAAATCAACACAATGTGCATGTCTGGCAGACTAAAAGAAAAATGACCCCAGAAAAGTAGAAAACTTTCTTATCAAAACATAATAGGTTGCCTCTTGCCACAGTTGAGCTGAGCCAAGGCATTCAGTGAGAGGGGATAAAATAATTGTATACACAGATGATCAGTAATTAGCTATGGTAAAGGTGGTTGGCTTTGCTGATTATTCAGAAAATCTGATTCTAATAAAAGAACACAATTGTACTGCTTTATATAATTTTTTTTTTTTAAAAAACATTACATTTGTGAAGCATATAATAATATTACCAGCTGTTTAAGCCATAACTGAATATAAAATGGTTGCGGCACTAGAAAGGTTGAGAACTGCTGTTCTAAAGGTTACATAGTAATGGAGGTTGAAAAAAGACTTTTAGTCCATCAAGTTCAACCTTTTTAGATTTTCTCTGCAATATGCAGATTAATTGTTAATTGATCCAGAGGAAGGAAAACAGGGAAAAAAAACAGTGAAACTTTGCCAATTGTTTCAAAAGGGGGGGGGGAATCCTTGCTGACCATAGATACTGGCAATCAGATTCCTCCCCTGGACCAATTTCTTTCTCTAATTATATAGGATGACCCTGAATACCCTTTTTATTTAAACATGTATCCAATGCCTTTTTAAAGTTAACTATTGAATCCGTTTCTTAATACATGCTAATTTTAATTTGCCTTTGCAGCTGCTGCCTGGCATTGAGCACTGTTACCTAGGCAGTGGTCCACAAGCACTCCCAAATCACTTTCAATATCCGATACCCCTAGATTTGTTTCATTAAGTTTATAAATTGCATGGTTATTTTTCCTTCCTAAATGCATGACTTTACATTTATTTGTATTAAATCTCATCTGCAATTTAGTCACCCATTTCTCTAATTTATGCAAATCCCTTTGAAGGTAAAAGTATATCCTTTTCTGATGCAATTAGCTTGCACAACTTTGCAAAAATGGAGACAATACTTTCCAGTCCAATTAATAAATATGTTAAAAAGGAGAGGACCTAATACTGAACCCGGAAGAACCCCACTTACCACATTAGTCCAATCAGAGTATGTTCCATTTACAACAACCCTTTGCTTCATGTCTTTTAGCCAGCTCTCAATTCACGTGCATATATTTACTGCAATTCCTGTATCCCTTAGTTTACACAATAGCCTTCCATGTGGCACTGTTGATTGATATATCCTAAAAACCCTGCTGGATAAAAGCCCTATAAATTGGATTAACATGATTTTTGGTTTGTTTTGTTTATAAAGAACTATACCTGATATTAGTGAATATGTTTTTAGATTGTAAACAATAGAATACATTATTACCTTTTATATTCAGTTATGCCGCACCTAAATCTGCCATTCCAGATGAGGTGGGGGAGACTTTGAATGGATGGGAAGCTTATATGTGCATAATGGAAATATGGTATCTAAAACTGCCAGTTATTTTATTAAATGGTTTCACATAGCCCTGTCAGGTTGTGTGGCTTACTTCTAATTCTCCTAATCTCTTCCTATGTTAAATATTAGTAAATAATTTTCAGAAATGTTCAATGTTTATCCTAGCAATGAGGTGCAGACTGTTCTCATAAAATTAACATCACTGGCAGGAAGTTATTTCCTAAAGAACAGAAGCAGATTGCAAGGACATAAAAGCTAATGCACATTTTTGAAATTACACATTTTGTTCACAGTATTACTATGCATTCTGTTTGTGTGCTCTTAAATTAAGAACAAATTCTATTATGACGGAGCTTTGTTTCCTGCGGTACATACGGTATGTATTTAAAGATAGCAGGAAGTCAATAAACAGACATGGGCCCATCTCAGGACCTCCAGTTCTTTTCTTCAGGCCCTCCACTGTATTCATACAAAAATATGAATTCTGGACCATGACATAATTTTATGCATACACTTGGACCTGGGTAAATTTTATACAATTAACATGACTACCACTGGATAGTATAGGTTGTTTTATCATTCTCTGGTCAATGCTTCTTTTGTGTGTCTCCGAACTGTTGTATGTTGAGCTGATGACTATAGTACAATAGTTTCACAGTGGGGTTAATCTGTGTTAATTGCAGGAATGGTCTCTCTTTTGAATAGCTGATCTGATTTGACTGCTGGTTTCTGTATTACAATACTGATAGGAAGAGATTAATATTCCATAATTTTCCTGCTTCTCCTTCGGTGCTCATTGCGCAAGCCCGTAACTTTTAACATTGCGTGACAACAACTCGCAATTTCGACAACTATTATAGTTGATACACACACATCACATATATAGTTGTGGATCTTGCGATGTTGGTGACGTTTGCGATGATGGTAACGCAGTTGTGTTCCTCGTTAAGTGGGAGACGCAACCATGAGACTTGCGAAGCAAAGCTCGTTAGTTGCACAGTACTTGGCTGCAATGCTCATTGCAGCCAGCGGCGCAGAGGTGTTCAAGTGCGTAACTCTAAAAACACACCAAAAAAAATAAATAAATTATGTGCAAAAAACTTATAACACACTCACACACAGTACAGGGGGAGACACAGGAAGCCTGGAAGTAAAGTTGCAAGCGAATAACACCAAGATTCAGCGTTTTTTCATCACTCAAAAGTCGCCAAAGAGAGGAAAAAATGCCTGACGAAAAATGTAAAATTTCAGAAACAGCATGAAAACGAGGCTCAGCAACGCCAGGCCCGCAAAAATGATAAAATACACGATGCTGAAGACAGTAACATTTACAGACACGCAGGACTTTGAAAATAAAACCAACGGCAGTCAACACGCGCCACGCAGACATTCACCACACACACAGAGGAGAAACACACAGGGAAGGGACAGGGGGGAGATGCTGCAAAGAGACACATGGGCTCTCATTGCAAGCCATGCGATGAGCATGACGGAGATGATAGCCCAAATTAAAGATTAATATGCCATTACCTATATATAGAGCATTATACAATTATTCAGTAGAGTAGTGTTTACTCTACGTTTGTAATGACAAAAGGATAAAATTATCAGTAGGGGGATGGCTGCAAATACTTAATATTTTTAACAAACGAAAAACAAATACCCATCTATTAAGAGTTATAGCAATCCAAAAGGAAAAAAAAGAAAAAAAGACATAAAACATTAAAACCAAGACATCATCAACAATGTACACGCATGTTATGTTTCTATATGAATCTCTGGCAAGCAGTTGTATATTTCCTTTAGCCCACCCCCTGTCCCCAGGGCCAGGCAATGCACTTTTAATTAGATTGAGCAGAAAACAAAACGGCAGAATCAATGCGGTCCTGTGTCCTCAAATAACTGGACTGCATTCCAAAGGGGGGTGCACTCACTGGCCAAGGTAGGCGTGAAATTGATTAAGAGCTGCAGCCATAGGCAAGCAAGGAGGCTGGAGCAGCTCCGATTCCACAACATAGGACTGCAACACACCCACACATTATATTATATATACACCACAACATAGGGCTGCAAAACAGCCACACATATTATATACACACACACACTGCATGGACACACATATTATATATACACACCACTACATAGGGCTGCAACACACCCACACTGCATGGACACACATATTATATATACACACCACAACATAGGGCTGCAACACACCCACACTGCATGGACACACATTATATATACACACCACAGAATAGGACTGCAACACACCCACACTGCATGGACACACATATTATATATACACACACACCACAGCATAGGGCTGCAACACACCCACACTGCATGGACACACATATATATATATATATATATATATATACACACACACCATAGGACTGCAACACACCCACACTGCATGGACACACATATTATATATACACACACACCACAGCATAGGGCTGCAACACACCCACACTGCATGGACACACATATTATATATATACACACACACCACAGTATAGGGCTGCAACACACCCACATACTGCATGGACACACATATTATATATATACACACACACCACAGCATAGGGCTGCAACACACCCACATACTGCATGGACACACATATTATATATATACACACACACCACAGTATAGGGCTGCAACACACCCACATACTGCATGGACACACATATTATATATACACACACACACACACCACAGTATAGGGCTGCAACACACCCACATACTGCATGGACACACATATTATATATATATATATATATATATATATATATATATATATATGTATATATACACACACCACAACATAGGGCTTCAACACACCCACACTGCATGGACACACATTATATATACACCACAACATAGGGCTGCAACACAACCACATTATATACATATATTACAGAAAAAACTACTTCAGCTTCTAGTTATGTACATGATGATTCCATGTATGTATTATCTGACTTTATCCAGCTTAGTTAGATATCTTCTCATAGTCCCCTATTTGGTCACATAGTGCTGGAGAGGACGCACTGCAGATACTCAAGACTAACAGCCACACATGGTATATGGGATGGATGGATAGATAGATAGATAGATAGATAGATAGATAGATAGATAGATAGATATGCAAATGCATGTAAGATATTGAACTGGAAGATGTATATGCATTGTTTGTATCTGCATGTTAACAATACCCGTTTATTTCTTTAATGTTATGGTGCTCACCTGAGAGGTACAGACTCCCATGTGCGTGAATGGGTTAAATGTTTAGCTGTTGCAGTTAGCACTATTTTCTGTATTACTGTTTTATTTACCCATAAAATGGATGGGAAATAAAACAATGTAGGACTAACAAAAGAAGCACAGCACACCTCAGATTAGGAGGGATAGGCTGTGATTGTTTAATGGTATGTACATGGGAAGAGCCTGAACTATGCAGCCATCTGATCTTCACACCTGTGTTTTTAGTGATTTCCTTGGTTATGTGCTATTATGCTGGAAAATAACATTTCTGAAATAAACTATGTATGCCTTCCCTAATTATTTGCTTCTAATGTGCCAGAACTTGCAGTGCTGAGACTCTAGCGAGCTGGTAATCATGCTTTACTGGAGAATCCCTGTCTACCTGTGTAACCTCCAACAATTAGACGTTATGACGTCAGCAGGGTACAGTCATAAGGTGAGCAGTACTTACCTTGCTTTCTCCTAGGTCTGCAATCCACATGGATAATGCTGTCACAAGGATCCATGGTGCATGAGCTGTCCCCATAATAGGAGTCACTGCAGCTCTTCCAGGGAAGAGCTAGAAGTTGTGAGAAGCTCTCAGAGCTGTTAGATTGTGGCTTCCCCACCCTGGACCCCTCTCTTTAGCTCGACCTTCCTCTCACTCCCTCCCCACATGGGTCAATTACCTGCTGTACTGGGACAACAGCTGGGGCGCCCTCTGCTGCTCACAGATAGAATGCACCCAATGCATGTGTTCTAAGGTATAGGTTTGTATTATGCAGCATGTCTTCTGGCACAGAATATGTATAATATTGCCCTATACAATTTGTTTACAGGGACTTAATAAGGCTTTCGAAAAATCTATTTAAATAAAATACAAGAAAATAATTAGAAAACATAGTTTTCCATGTTACAGAAGTAGGAATTATGTCACCTGGCCAGTGAATTAAATGTATAGAGATTAATTTAAAGACAATACAATCAACTTCTTGATTTTTATTAGTTACTGAACGCTTAATGTTTTTTTCTTCCATGGTATCCACAAAAAAACATCTTAAACCAAGGTAAAGAAAAAAGTTAAGTTAATGTTAATAAGTTAAACTTGAAAGTGCTTACATTGGCCCTTTAAGTTTTATACATCTTTAAATATTTTTTTTAGTATTTCCTCTATTTTTATTATTTTGCTGATTCTATTCCTTAAAGCATAGCATTGCAAATTGGTAATCATTAAATTACCACTGGAGTCCTGTTTTTACAGAATGCTCTTTATAATTAATGGATCCAGTACATTTTAATGCAACCCACAGCATGGGATCTTTCCTGTTACCTACCCGCCCTTTTGCATGGAGCTTTTTTCCTGTTTTCTGCCAGCCACTTTTGGATGCTGGAGGCAGGTTTGGGGGATCTGGAGGAGTAATGCACACCAGCTGCCCGAGCCGCTAGCTGATAGCCAGGTACAGAAGGGGCAGCACTAATGTGGCGACCCTGGTCAGGAATCTAAAGGAAATGCCAGGCCCACGGACCCTTACCAACCTGATCAAGTTCTTCTGAAGGGATGTGTTCAGCCACATCCATGAGATCCAGGTACCAGGGGGCAGCCCTGGCCGGGAATCTGAAGGAAATGTCTAGCCCGTGGACCCTCATCAACCTGATTGGGTTCTTCTGGAGGGATGGGTTCACCCGCATCCACAAGATGCAGGTACCAGTGGGGCGGGATGTGAAGTCTAATGTAGGGTGTGAGGTGATAGGGGTGGGAAATAACAGTATAAAGATAACGTAGCCGGCATGGAAAGACTCCATGCATATGCAATGGCCATCTAATTCTTATATCATGTGTTTTGCCTACAGTAAGCTTTTTAAGACGTAGAGGTACATCCATTAAAGGGCCACTTAATTCAGCACAATCTGGACCATGTCACAGTAAAGATCTCCTAAAAGCATATTGTACTACTTTTTTAATTTTTGAAATACTTGTGTTTTTTCAATGAGAATGAGAAAAAAAAAGTCTGTCTTTACATGCATACTAGGATGCCCACATGCTGTTATATTACTGCAACCAATCAACTCCCCCCCATTCAAGTCAATAGTAAGGTTTTTGTCAGATTGCTTTCATTTCCAATCTGAAGGGAACAGATCTTGTAATGGGTTTATTTTTTTCTTAGGCAGAAAATTAAGGTTTCTGCTCTCTTGCCTCTCTGGAATTTGAGCACTGCAGACCAGTGCTCTGCTCCAGTGCTGCAGCTATATGCAGTGATCACAACAAAACAATTAATAATTAACCTTTAACAGATCTTTCTGTGGCAATGTATGTGCCTATGTGCATGTCTGTAAATAATACTTCCCTCATATTCTTTGCAATGTGTTAATGATGTAATATTGTTTTGCCTTGATTTAACCCAGGTATAGCGTTGCAGAATATGTTGGTGCTTTACAAATAAATTATAATAAAAATATCCATGTATAAAAATTATCTAGATGGGGATTTTTCTTTTGGGGGGGGGGGGGGGGTTATATGACATTAACACATTTTGGGAACTGGACCCTATTCATGCCTTCTTAGAGAAATTCATACAAATATCATAAGCAATCTATAAGGGAAATCCTTTACTTTGCGTTTGAGTTAGTTTTGATTCCTAGCTATGTGATGACCACAAATATGTGCTTCTAGCCAGGCTGAGCTGACTGCTGTCCAGATATCTGATCCTTTTGTTGTGAACACATTTAGAGCCCACACCAGGAATGTGTCACTTTGCCTCCTGTTGCCTTGGAAAGAGAAAAAATAACAATCCAGGAACTCTATGTGAACGATAGACAAATAGAGGGCAGGATGAAATGCAGCTTACTTTGCCACCCACTGTCTGATATTACTCATTGTACTTATGTTACACATTCCTTGTGAAGTGACATAGGATGTATGGGTGATATATACATAAAATGGTATATGTACATACCTCCTAATATATTTGACTGGCCAAAGAGGGACACGTATATTAACCTTTCTTTTATTTTGTGAACTTGAAAGCTTTCAGGCTGGCAAACATGCTTTGTTTGAGAGCATTATAGATGTCTGATTGTAAGCTCAAGGTCAGGACCCTCAAATCCTATTGTGCATGTTTATTCTGCTATGTTTTCTCATATTGTAATGCATTTATTTTACTGAGTACTTTATAAATAAGAAATAATTATAAGAAGAATCATATTATAACAATTCTTGAACAGGCAGGTAATGCAGGAAGCCTTACTCCATACTGTATAATGTGTAAACTTGTACAGATACACATTAACAATGTTCCATATATGCATATACTCTGTCTAATTGACAATATATTTCTCCTAGACGGTGAGAGAAAAACAATAGGAGGAACCAGAAAAATTGGGGCATGGTCAGGGCTTTAAAAGTGGATTTTGCTATTAAATGTGGAACTTTCATTAAAAAACATAGGGTCATTTTGGATACAAAGGGATTTTTCTAGAGTGTACATCAAAAAGAGATACACTTGGAAAGTATGCATGTATGCTGCTCATGATAGATATTCTGATATATATATGTAAATTAAATGGCATATTAATCTCTCACTTGGGCTGTCCGCAGAAATTGTATTAACACACATCTTATTTTGTCACATAATATTTAGATGCCATGATGCAACATACACTCACTTAACTCTATATCTATCTATCTGTCTGTCAAATAATGGGATGTTGGCTGCACTTTATTACCCTTCTCTCTTGTTTCTATTGCTGTGCGTGTTTGGTTTGCAGAATTGATTCTGTCTGACTGCACCCGCCAGCTCTTGGCTTCTTACTCTTGGCTTAGGCATCGGGCATAATGTGCTCCTTATGGTGTCTGACAGATGCAACTTTCCTCCCTGCTCAGCAGTGGGAGTGCTAAACCTCACATGCCAACACTGTCTATGCTTAGGCTTCCAGGCTGCCTATAATTTAGCCATTCCACTGAGAGGCATCATGGTCTGTTATACATACAGCAGAATGACATGGCTAGCATCTTAAAGACTGTGAAATCAGATTGTCAATGTGTTAGGAACATCCATAGCTCTGTTTATGTTAAGACCAGCTGCTCTAATCTTTATTACTTCCATTTCAGGAGGTGATGATATATTGTAGCAAGGGGAATACGTATTTGTGCTTGTATAATATGTGCCTGCGTGTATTATTTATTTTTATGCACTGGCTCTATAAATTATACTTTATAAATTCTGCATTCTGGGTATTTCACTTAAAAGATTTTGAACACTCTTGCAACACTAATATACTGGTAGTTAAAGGGAGGCTACAATCTACAGTAGACTGAGATATCACATATAATAGTTGTCGTACTGTGAGTTTGTCTGTAACGCTATGTTAAAAATTACAGGCTTACGCATGCGCAAGGAGCGCCATAGGTGCTCATCACGAGGTTCGCACAACTTTGCTGCAATGAGCGTCGAAGGCGCTCATTGCAGCCCTCGCATTAGTGCCCTTTCAGGGTCCCTCTAACGGTCCTCTTTCCCGTCATACATGTTATTTGCCCGAGGATGGTCCACAGATGGAGGATGGAATGAGATTAAAGGCGCCGATAGTGATCAGTGACGAAGGACGTAGCACTTTGGTGCTGATCGTGAGGCACGCAACATTTTGAAAAAAATTACGAATCTAATGGACGATATTTTCTCAAGCATGTAACTGGAAAGACCGCCAAAAAAAAATAAAAAATACAGCCAGGGAGCCTGGGAGTGAGGTTGCAAGCTAATTTAAGCCTTAATTCCTGTTTTTCGTTGATCGAAAAACGGCTAAGCGAGGAAAAAAAATGACATCCGTAAAAACGTAAATTTTCTCAAACAGGATCAAAATGAGGCCAAAGCCAGTAACGCATGGCCAAACAACACGAAGCATGCAGGACTTTGCTAAAATGTTAGCATTGCTCAGGCAGTGAATGACACACATAAACACAGAAATCCAGGACTGTTTGGCAATCTCCAGGAATAAAATTGTGCACCTCTGCTATACAGCTGATGATCTATGCAATTTTTCTTTAGGTTCATTTTTACTCCTGCGTAAAATGTTTTATAATGCTTTAAAATGCTCATGTTAAGTTGCATATCAGGCCCATCTCCACCTAACAGCCATGAGTATCAAAGTACCATTTGATAGCACTGGGTGTAATAGCACAGCCTTGGGAAGCTGGTAATAATGGCTTTACACTTCATTTGTTGTCAAGACTTGTTTCATTAACTTGCGTACTTTTCCACTGACATCTGATTGACAAAGTATACAAATGAGCTTCCGTTTAAAGAACTACACATTATCTCCGTGCCTCAGGTCCATTGCCAGTTTTTTTCTATGAATGCTACAAGTTATTTGTGAAGACACTTTGTATTCACATTAGATTTTTTAACAGCAAATTTATGAACAGACTGTCCTCTAGTCTGATGGAGACTCAAACCAAATAAGACATCCCTATGGCCCGCGGCACTGGTGGAAATGAGCGCCGTAGGCGCTCATCCCTACGACCCTTGGGACTACAGATCAACAGAAATCTCAATTATACAATTCACAATGCAAGACCCGTGGCAGTTTGAAAAAATTGCGTGGAAAAATTACGTCCCATAACACTTTACAAAGAAAAGCCGGACTTAGAGAAAAAAAAAAAAGAGGTCCAAAAAATATTAGTTAAAAATATAAGTTAACGGCTGAAACACGTACATCCAAAAACAACAAAAACACAAAGAAAATTTAAAAAAATCACACACAGCACGGGGGGACAGCCAGGACGTCTGGGAGTGAGGTTACACGCAAATTTAAAAAAAAATTCCAAGTTTCGGCACTCAAAAATCGTCTAAGCTACAAAAAAAATGGCGGTCGAAAAAAAACAACCCACCCCCCCGAAAACGAGGCTACATGACCCATAAACACTCAAAACACCGCCAGGCACATAAGACTTTTACCCAGGAACGTACAAGGTACAAAATAAACTATTAGGAGGGACAGAAAATGCTTGCGAGCCGTGTAACACATGGACAATCGCTGCCATTATACAACACTAACTTGCAACTAATAACATTACCAATCTAAAATGCCTCTTTACCAAACTAAACCAACGGTTTGGCCTCGTGCACGCATCCTATTTATACTGTACACTTCCCACATTCCTGACACTTTCTCCTCAGGTCAGCAACAGTCCAAATGTTCATTGTATGCTGCAGGAAAATCAAAAGAGATTATTAGCTCTTCAGAATATTGATTGCTGGATATATTAATTAGAAATAGGTAAAGTATATTCATTTATTATTTAATTCATTTATTATTATTATTATTATAAAAAAATATATATATATATATATATATATATAAAAAATAAAAATAGAACCGGAGAGCCTCGCAATGAGCGCCGAAGCCTCTCATTGCAAGCCATACAATGAGCGCCAATGGCGCTCAGAGCGAGGCTCACAATGAGGGCACAGGGTGCTCAGAGGAGAAAAAGTACACAAGGGGAGAGGCTTGCAATGAGCGCCGAAGGTACTCAGAGGACCAAAAGGCTTACATTGTGTGGCAAACAGCATTACCTGATAATTATCTTTTTCTAGTGACCACTATTTTACCTTTTTAGGTTTATTGTCTTTTAACTTCAGGTGTTAATTTTTTATATAAATTCTGATATTCTTTTAGGTTGATACAGTCAACTCTAAAAAATTTGTAGAACACCTTTTGTGGTTATAATATTTGTTATATACCACAACTAATTTGTTTAAAATTTTAACGTTTATTATAACTTCTTTAAAAGTTATTTTCCTTTAAAAATTCGGACGTTTAAAAATGAGTTTTGAACTCAATTGTGATAACGTCTCCGCTTTACCAATTCTTAGTTAGGTATAATTTTGTTGTTGCGGCCAGGCAAGGAGCGCTGAAGGCGCTCCTTGTGCTGGTGGAGATGAGGGCCATATGCGCTGGTGGAGATGAGGGCGCTTATTCCTACGACCCCGCACAACTTTACCATCACACCTACGATCCGCGGGACTACACATCAACAGGAAACTCAAATACACAATTCACACTGTGAGACCCATAGCACTTTGAAAAAATTGCATAAAAAAAAAATACGGCCTGTAACACTTAAAAAAAAATACGAGCCGCAAAGAGTACGATCTTAGCGGAAGAACCGCGCACACCGAAAAACACACTAAATACAAACAAAACAAAAAAAAAATCACATACAACAAGGGGGGACACCCAGAACATCTGGAAGTTATGTTACACGTGAATTTAAGTCCAATTTCCAGAGTTTAGGCACTCGAAAATCCCCTAAGCGAGAGAAAAAATAGGCCCTGAAAAAAACGAAAACGAGGCTACACGACCCCTAAAGCCGCAAAACACCACCAAGCACATACGACTTTTACAAAAAAACGTACGAGGTACAACATACACTATTAGCAAGGATGCTAAATCACCCACACCCGCGTAGCACATACACATTCGCCGCCATTTTACAACACTAACTTACAGAATGCGGAAGTACACAGCTACACTAACGGCTTCCCCTCGCGCACGCAGCCTATTTACACTACACACTGCACACATTTCTGACACTTACACCTCAGCTCAACAACAGTGCAAATCTACATTGTATGCTGCAGGAACATCAAAACAGATTGTCAGCTCTTCAGCACATTGCTTGCTGAATTTTGCGCGCGGACCTTACAATGACAGCAAAAGCTCCTCTGATAACAAAAAATACATCAAACCAGAGGCTCTCAATGAGCGCCAAAGGATCTCAGCCGACCAAAACACTTACTGTCTGTGGCATTAACTGCCTTACAATTTTATTGTCCCGTCCTTCTTATATTAGCTATGGTCTTGGTGATTGAGATTGAGATGTAATAGTCTCATGAAACGTGCATCGGGCGCATACTGATGATGTCACAACCAGGAAGTAGCCAAACAAGCTAATACAGAGAAGCATTGTTCTAACAAACGCAGCAAAGAGATAGCTAAAAACAGGCAGAGGTAACAAATGATCAATATAAGTATTAGGGATTGCCAGAATTAAGAGAAACTCCCCAATAAGACTGCATTTATACATATAAATGTTATAACTAATGGGATAGTAATATCAGAGCAAAAGCAGTGGAATTAATAGAGCCACTACCACAGAGCAATCCACAATACAAGAAAAGGTTATATGTGCAATATGTCCAAAGAGGTATAATTAAAAAACTGTGTCACAACTATATAAAAGCACTTTAAAGGGAGTCTTATTCACATCACTCCCCTTAAGCACTAAAACACTTTAAAAAAAAGTCACACTGACATGCAAAAAAAAGAAGTACAAATTAAAGAATCAATTAGAAAAATTGAGAGAAAAATTGAGTGCTTACTATAGTACAAACACTGAGAAGTTTAAGTTTCAGTATAAAGAGATGTTATCAGTTTAATACAAGCACGTTGGTTTGCAACATTTGCACAAATAAGTTATTTAGCACCTTTAAAGCACATTTTTATACCTCAAATAACTACTATAAAATCCTGCCTGAAAACAAAGACTATTGCTAATATATGAAAGATAGAGAAATTATTCCTAACTAAGAATTGGGAAAGTTGAGACTTTATCACAATTGAGTTAAAAACTCATTTTTAAATGTCCGGATTTTAAAGAAAATAGTTTTTAAAAAAGTTATAATAAAAGTTACATTTTAAACAAATTAGTTGTGGTATATAACAAATATGATAACCACAAAAGGTGTTCTACTAATTTTTGAGTTGACAAACAGCATTAACAGGCTTACAATTTTCTGACCGTCATTTTTTGATGGGCAATTTGCTAGTTTGCAATAGTGTTGTGCTAAACCAGTCTACACAGTTACACATATGAAAAATGGTGAATGAGATAAGAACTCCAACTAAAATGGCAGATAATGGTTGGAGGAATCAGATGAATTTACTCAGTATTGTGCAATATAGTAGAATAAAATAGTGCCTGGTTTTAAATAATATAATCCACTGTAATATACATTTTGACATGCTGATATACATATGTTGTGATTTAGTATACTTGGAAACTCAAGCAACCGGCACTGGCATCAATTCCCCATTTAAAAAAAAACTCCCTCTAAACCGACATAACCGGCACTATCCGTTCGAGACTGGGAAAAAAAATGCGAACTTTTTTTCTAATTGTTTTTTTAGGCCCTAAATGGCCCAGTTTACGTCCTATTTTAAAGGCATTTGGGGGGGGTGGGGGGTTTAAGGTAATTTGGACCCTTAAATTACGGGACTCCCGATTTAACCTGCAACTACAGTTATCTGGCAATAGGGAGTTCCCATAGATGCCGGATAACAAAATTTGCGTGTAACCTCACACCCAGACGTCCTGGCTGTTCCCCCGTGCTGTGTGTAATATTTGTTTTATGTTTTATTTATTTTTTGTTGTGTCTTTCGATGTGCGAGGTTCGGCTGTTAACTTCGTATTTTTGCGACCTTGTATAAAAAAAAATTCTAAGTTCTGCGGGTTGTACTTCTTGTTTTTAAAAGTCGTACGTCCTTGTTGCCATTTTTCGCACTTCGGTGTCGTGAAACCTCTTTTTCATTTTTTTCATCCGTCATTTTTTTTCTCGCTTTGCAGATTTTCAAATGGAGAAACTCCCTAAATTCGACTTTAATTAAATAACTCCCAGACGTCCTGGCTGTCCCCCCGTGCTGTATGTGATTTTTTTTTTTTATGTTTTGTTTTTATTTTTAGGTGTTTTTGTACATATGCGTTTCGGCCGTTAATTTCCTATTTTTGGGACCGCAGGTCGTATTTTTTTTTTTTTCAAAGACCCGCTTTTCTGGGTTGATTTTTACCGAGTTTGAGGCGCCGTATTTGGCTCATTGCAGTTTATGTCCACCTCCGCAAATGCGGCCCCTTGCTTTGCGAGGGTCTGCATTTGCGGTTTGCAATGAGCCTTCGTCTCATTGCAGCTGACGTGGGTGCTTCCACCTCCGCAAATGCGGCCCTCAGTATATACTTGTGCTTTGTATATAGGAAGAGACCACATGTAATTATTTTGTTGTCTTAAAGGAAGCCATGTTTAAAATGGTAATGGATTATAAGAGCAAAACCTTTGTGAGCACCTTTTCAGGTCCCTGGCCAAGCTTCCAGAATGCAGTGTAATAACTGTATTTCTCGGAATTCTGAGCAGGAAACGTTTTTTTAACTTGTTTTAGACATTCAAATGTGAACACAAATGTACTATTTATTTACCGTACGGTGGAGGGCTTCTAACGCTCTTTTGCCCACCATAAATTAAATGAGTGCAGTTGTAAACTACCTCCTCATAAAATATACTACACAAGCTAGGAACTGGCCCCATACTGATGTGGCAGTACCCTTGAAACAGCTGTATGTGGGTAGGATTCCTGGCTGTGTATAATCCATCCTAATACAGCAGGCATATGCTTAAAGGTAGCCATGTTTAAAATGGTAATGGATTTCAAAAGCATTCTAGGAACCTGCCCAGATTCCAAGAATGCGGTGTAATAATTGTATTTCTTGGAATTCTGAGCAGGAAACAAGTTTGTAATTTTGTTTTAGACATTCAAATGTGAACACAAATGTACTATTTACTAATTTATTTATAAAATACTGGCAAATGTATCTGAGAAATACATATTTATGTTCACAATCTAATAGATATATAAAAACTAGGAAATTATCAGTCAAAAATTACGGGATCATTCCATCACAACCAACTCTTCAAATTTTTAATGTTAGCCACAAAAAGCCATATTGCTCGACAGTGGAGATCATCAGCACTGAGCCTACAGGTGATTTTTTTTAATAAAATGTATCTTATTCTCATCAACAAGAGATTGACTCTAATTTGTGGGTTTAGAAGACAAAATTTATGGAGATATGGTCACCTTGGATTGCCCGAACAGATAGCATATCAGTGGGATAAAATGGGATTTAATGTGATACATATTGGATAACCTTGACACTCAATCTGTTAAAACACTTAGGCCCTCATTCAATTGCGATTTGGCCAATTGAATAGGGCTCTAAAAAAGCACATAACATATTTTTTTTAAAGAAGTCTTTAGTTAGTGAAAACCTTGCTTTTAGATAGATGTTTACTAACTAAAAACTTATTTAAAAAAAAATGCTATGTGCTTATTTAGAACCCTATTCAATTGGCCAAATAACAATTGAATGAGGGCCTTAAACTCCTAGCAAGAAAAGGCCAGATATGTAGGAGATCCCTTGAAATGGTGGATGGAGGCAAAACTGCAGGTGGAGGAGGCTTGAGATGTACCTGAAGCGAACAGTTTGTATTTGTATTGTTTATCTCTCCCCCCCGGTTAAACCTTTTGGTTGTAATGTTACATTGCTTTGCTAATATAAAGTGTAAAAAAAAAAAAGGTTTTGGTGGCGGATATCCATGGGTTGATATTATCCTTATGTGGCTTGATGATGATGCAACATACATGGAATTCCGTGCTTAACACATGTCATACTGTCTCACATGTCATCCGGAAAATATTACCTGCATAAGTGTGATATATATCTATGCATACTGTATTATGATGCGCCAATGCCTAAACATATTCTATGGTTAAAAAAAAAATGACAGGAGTAAAATTTTAAGGCTAGCAATGCTGTTTGCCACACAATGCGAGGCTATGGGGCCTCTGAGCACCTTCGGCGTTCATTACGTGGCTATCAATGAGCGCCTTTGGCGCTCATTGCAAGCCTCTGCCCCCTGTGTAGTTTATAGGGCTTGCACTTGAGTGTTGCTGTCTTGGCTTCTGTTACTGTCTTGGGTTAAGTGTTAGTGGCTTGGATTGTGTTACTGGCTTTTGTTAAGTGTTACTGCTTAGGGCTATTTTTTATGTCCTTCGGGCTATTTTAACGTCCTTCGGGCTAGTTTTACTTCCTTGGGCCTTGTTTTCGTTGTTTTCTGTTTTTTCAGCAGCCATTATTCATCAAATTAACTTGCAACCTCTCTCACAGGCTTCCTGGTTCTCCCACTGTGCTATGTGTAAGTTAATTTGAGGCATATTTGCTGTTTTTTTCATGTCTTTTCAGTTCTGTGGTTCGGACGTCCTAATTTTGCGAGTCGCACAATGCATGTACGGGTTTCAGAACTAAGTCGTATGGGTTGTAATTCCTGCGTGCCTCAACTGCTCACCTCGTTCTGCGAAGCTCGCAGTTGCAGCTAAGTTCCACTATAGTGATAAATTATTTCCTAGAGTAAGATGAACATTTTTCAAATTTGATAACCAGTTTCATAGTATTTTTATACTCCTTATATATATTATTCATTTATATAAAAATATTAAAGAATGTGCATAAAATACATAATGGCAGGCAGTGTCCATTGTGTAACAATTTATGATCAGTTTATTGTCAATCTAACTGCAATCAAAAAGGTGAACACATTTAAAAAACATCCTACCTTGTTTAAGAAACGACAAAACTGGCTATGTTAGTGGTGTAGGGGGTTCGCAGACAGAGTTTTTTTCTGGCATCCTACATTTTGGGCATTTTGTCAACTTCTCATATATATTTATAATAGATAAATATGCACATCCATACACATATTAATAACATATGATATAACACAGGGGTGGCCAAGTTCATTATTGGAGAGCTCCTCCTGACTGACTCACCTGACCTGCAAATCAATTTATAGCTTTTTTGACATGCGTTTTTTTTTGTTTTGTTATCCTGTCTCTCACTGTTAAAATACATTTACCATTAATATTATAGTCTGATCATTTCTTTGTCAGTGGACAAACATTCAAAATCAGCAGGGGATCAAATACTTTTTTCCCCCACTGTATATATCTTTTTGGTCTGTGAATCAGGCTGCAGCTTTCCTTTAGATTTCTGTAATACCCAGAAAAGGTCTGTGTCCCTTCATTCACTACATCCCAGGGGAAACTTCAGGCAGCCCCAGTGATTTGCCCCTGTAACCCCCCCCCCCCAGCCTCAGTGATTTACCCCATCACCCCCCAGCCCCAGTGAATTACCCCATCACCTCTCCCAGGCCCAGTGAATTGCCCCATTACCTCCCCCAGCCCCAGTGAATTGCCCCTGAGATCTCTCCCAGCCCCAGTGTATTGTATTGAGACACATGCACAAAAAACTTTGCAGGTCATTGCAGGACCATAAATCAAGCAGAAATGCTTATTCGCCTAAAAGACAAATTAGAAAAGGAAGAAAAAGCTGAAATGTTTGGTTTCAGTACAATTATAATTTGTCAAAATTTATCAAGTAGAGGGTGTATGTCTAAAGAACAACTTTGTAACAGCTCAAGCATTTTTACTTGAATGTTGATTTATGGTCCTTTAAGGACCCAGTGTAGCAGCCTCATCTAGCTGGCTGCATACAGTATTGCTAATTGGCTGCAAAGCTAGACATAAACTAGGTACATTTTTACAAAAATGAACCCTCTCAGGAGCCTAGCTTAATCCTGGGGGTGTAAACATCACCTGCAAACAGTTCTTTTTTTAACACTACTAATTCCCCTCTATCAAATGCATTCATAACCCAGCTCATTTGCATATACCTTTTTAAGATTAGAGTGGTAAATGAAAAAACATCTTTTTAGGATTTTAGTAACTAAAAAGTTTCTGGTACATGTTTTAGTAATGAAATGGCCTTGGCTATCACGAGGGCCCTGGTGGTCCAGTGTTTAGGATTCAACCTGGGTTCGATTCCAGTGTTGTGGAGAAATACAAATATCTATACATTATTTAGTGTATGTATGTATGTGTGTGTGTGCATATATATATATATATATATATATATATATAAAATGTGTGTATATGCACGTTATACATTCCTTACCTAAGCAGTACCTTTCCTTTGTAAAAGCTAAGCTAAGAAGTTAATTCTGCTTTTACTTAATTCATTGTTTTTAATTCTATAACTGTAAACAACTCCTTCCCATAATAAAAAAATTTCTGGAGACCGGACTCAAGGTTAAACAACACATTTAGACTAAGAACAAGACTTGACCTATGCGCACAAGTTTGCAATAATGTAACGAAATACGCAGTCCATGCTTTCAGCTCGTGATCTGTACATGTCTATTAATTGGTCCACTAATATAAATAATCGTTTATTGGTCTAGAGATGGGTGTTGGTGGGATGTACCATTTCCTATATATGGGAAATACTATAAATACTTGTTTTGTTTATTTTTTTTGTCAACAGTCAGCAGCAGACATTGTAAATGTTTTCCTGTTGTTGACCCACGCATGTCCAAATAAAATAATAAGAGGCCTCTGTGTTTTGGTATCATGACTGGGTTTTGGAGTAGAAAGTCGGTTTGTGGATATCTTCTTCTACAACACCAGTCAGGGAACCAAGAGGTCACACCACCCTGAAGCCATGCAGGGTTGGGCCTGGTCAGTACTTGGATGGTAGACTACCTAGGAATACCAGGAGCAGTATAGTGTGCCACACTGGAGAAAGAACTGGCAACCCTCTCCAGTATCTTTTCAATAGTAAGTGGATCAGCATAACCATGGACATAAAGATGTGCCTGGTGTGTTACAGTCCATGAGGTCACGGATCATTGGAAACGACACAAAAAAAAAGGATATTACAGTCTTGGGGCCTTATTCTAATCGTGGCCGTAAAACGACCTCAAGTCTGCTATTCCTTACTGCCCTGCGTATCGATACATCCACGCTGGTATTCAAGTGGGCACCGCCACAAGGAAGGCCCTCTTACAGTCCATCGCAAACCCTGAAATCAGCCATAAGCCTTGGCGGGCAAATCGGAACATTACTAAGTCAAATATGTAAATGATGGGAACGCAATGGGGGACAAGAGTATTAAAAGTACTACATTCACAAGCTGGCACATCGCTTCTAGCCAATACTGTAATTTGTGGCCAAATCCTACTGGCTTGAAGAATGAGTTCCTGGCTTGGAGGTCATTCAAGCCCATTCTCCAAGCCTGTTGACTTTGGCCACAAATTACAGTATTGGCTACTGGCGATGTGCCAGCTTGCCAATGTAGTGCATCTAATCCTCATGTCCTCCCTAGTGTTCCCCATCAATTACAGCGCTGTACACTGCTGCATTGAATATATATTTGTCTTTAAAGATCTCCACGCACATACTCGTGTCCCTACATTAACCCTATAATGCATGGGTCCCTATCGGGACCGCTGCAGGCTTGCCACATTATCCTTTTAATGCAGGGGTTCCGATGGGGACCCCTGCATTGTCCCCACATTAACCCGAAAATGCAGGGGTCCCCATCAAGACCCCTGCAGGCTCCCCACATTAACCCGAAAATGCAGGGGTCCCGATCGGGACAATTTTTTTCAGTTTGACGAGTCAAGTACAAAAATTGTTGAGAACTGAGGAGGTCAAGTACCGAGGATCCACCGTATCGTAAAGTAACTTAAAACAATTTATATAATTGGAAAAGAATAAGTTATCTTAAAACATAGAACTGAAGAATGAAAATAAAAAGAAAGGAAAATAAAAATCTATAATGTGTAATAATGAAAAGTGAGCTTTAGATGGCGCTGTCTGATTGCCATATGCTGGGTTGCTGTGGATACAAAATCTGTCTCAAAGATGTGATGTCATCACTTGCTTTGGCTGTGTGGCCACAGAGTTTTTACATAAATAGAAAACATTTCTAGTTGAATTTAAAATTTCTGTTTTAAAAGGAAATATTTGTAGTGCAATATGTTAGGTAAAAAAGGAGACTTAAATAGGTTGTGCAAATAAATATGGTTTAGATTTCAACTATAAATATGAATGTTAATATATTATGACCATAAAATATATCTGTCACTCTTACATCAAGATACAGCAGAGCTTTATACTGGCATAAAGAAAATGTTATACAGGTTGTTCTCAGTTTATTACAGGGTTCCTTTCCCGAATAAACTTTTGGTGAATAAGGGCTTGAAACTACTGAAGTGGGCTGTTTGAGGGACGTATGGTATATTAAAACGATATACATTGCATGCAGGGACTCTATTCACTATTAACTATATACATTATGTGCTGTATATGAAAACGAGTAATTAATGTAAAATAACTCCTTATAGTAAAAAAAATGTAATATCCTGTTAAGGAATAATAGAAGGTGAATACATGACTTGTAAATATTACAAAATTAAGAGTGTTCTAAGCACTTCAACTCACAAGTTAAATATATCTGTCACAACTGGACACTGTGGGCCACGGGCAGACCTGATGAACTCCACTTTGTACAGCTTGGATCAGTGTAAATACCTGTCAGCCAGGGTCAAACCTTAAAAAAATGTTTATCCTAACTAGAACTATGGCAATACAAGTCTATGGGGAAGATTCCCTATGTAATAGACTCAATTACAAATTTCCCGAGCAAAGAGGCCTGTCTGTGATTGGCTCACTTTGGAGCCTGGAGAAACGACAAGCCAGAGCTTTGGGCTGATACCCAGGATTGAGATTCAGTCAATCAGGACGCTCTTTCCATTTAAACAGGCTAATGGAAGGGTGACTTGTATCTAAAGCAAGCAACTGGGGCTAATGCTTATGCCCTACAGAGTGGTTCTAAACTTGGACAAGGAGAAAGAACTAACCCTGGGGTTGACCCAGATTCTGTGGCCAATAAAATGTACTTTACCAGACTGTGTAACCCTGGTCCTGCCAGGGACCTTAATATATTCCCAGTATTAGGGCCTCAGCCCATTTAAGCCCCTCTAGACCCCTTATATCTCAGCACACAGGGCACCCTAGGCAAGTCAGAGATTTTAAAACGTCACCCTCGGAATGAGGGATCGACCCAGCACAATTGCACTGTGACAAGAGCAGCACTGCCGGGATGCCCACCAGCCACAGAGCAAGTACCCGCACTGTGGCCTCGGTACACTGCTGCATTATGAATCAGAGGAGAGTGTGGCCAAAGGATCGCCGTACATGGGCACCCTAACTCTTCCACTAACAACTGCCTAGCCATCAGGATGGGAAGATGACGGCACCACGCTCTGCAATCCCACAGCCATTGAGCGGTGTGATCAGTGATCCGTCGACAGACCCATGGCGTGATCAGAGAGTCCCCGCCCTGGCATCATCACACTGTATTGCATTAACTGTGCCAGTACGACCGCCCACATCTGGATTAGAGAAGTCTTTTTTTTTTTTATTCATCATAACAATTGGTACAAAAAATTACAAACTGAAATATCATTGACATATATATTACAACAACAAAACATTACATTAAACAAATTTACCATTCTTACTCATTCATTCCTCATTCAGCCCTTAAAAAAAACAATTGGAAGATTAACTAGTTGTTCCCTGTTTTTGGTCCCAAGATTTCCATTTTAATGGATCAACAGTAGAGATGTCGCGAATAGTTCGCCGGCGGACTGTTCCCGGCGAACATAGCATGTTCGCGTTCGCGGCGAACTGCGAACATATGCGAGATTCGACCCGCCCCCAATACTCTATCATTGAGCAAACTTTGACCCTGCATGTCACAATCAGCAGACACATTCCAGCCAATCAGCAGCATACACTCCCTTCCACACCCTTCTACCTCATGGACAGCAGCCATTTTGGAATCATAACTAACTTGCAGTCTTACTGAGAGGAGGTAGAGTGTAGGTGATACTGCATCAATAGGGAAAACCATAGCTAGGCAAGTTTATTCAGTGTCCAGTGCAGTGCTGAAGGACTCTTGTGCATTATTATTATTATTACTACTATATAATGTGTAGATGTACCAGCTGGGCATGCATTATTATTATTATTATATAATGTGTAGATGTACCAGCTGGGCATGCTCTTGTGCATTATTATTATTATTATTAGTAAAATACTACTAATAATAATAATAATGCACAAGAGCATGCCCAGCCGGTACATCTACACATTATATAGTAATAATAATAATAATAATGTAGAAGAGCATGCCCAGCCGGTACATCTACACATTATATAGTAATAATAATAATAATAATATAGAAGAGCATGCCCAGTCGGTACATCTACACATTATATAGTATTAATAATAATAATAATAATAATAATGCAAAAGAGCATGCCCAGCCGGTACATCTACACATTATATAGTAATAATAATAATAATAATAATAAAGCAGAAGACCTCCCCTGTGTCTCCCCCCCAACTCCCTCCCATGTGTCTCTCTCCCCCCCTCTCCCCTGTGTCTCCCCCCCACTCCCTCCCATGTGTCTCTCTCCCCCCCCTCTCCCCTGCGTCTCTCCCACCCTTGCCTGTGTCTCTACCCCCTCTCCCTTCCCCAGTGTTTCTTTCCCCCCTCTCCTGTGTCTTTTCCCTCTTCCCTGTGTCACTCCCCCCTCCCCTGTGTCTCTACCCCCCTCTCCCTTCCCGTGTTTCTTTCCCCCCTCCCCTGTGTCTTTCCCCCCTTCCCTCTCCCATGTGTCTCTCCCCCCTCATCGGTGTCTCTTCCCCCTTCTCCCCTGTGTCTCTACCCCCTCTCCCTTCCCCTGTGTTTCTTCCCCCCTCCTCTGTGTCTTTACCCCCTTTCCTCTCCCCGGTGTCTCCTCACCACTCCCTCCCATTAGTCTCTTCCCCCCTCTCCCCTGTGTCTCTACCCCCCACTCTCTCCTGTGTCTCTCCCCCCTCCCATGTGTCTCTTCCCCTCACCTCTCCCTTACCCTGTTTCTCTTCCCCCCTCTGCTCTGTGTCTTCCTCCCCCTTTCCACTGTGTCTTCCTCCCCCTCTCCCCTCTCCTGTGTCTTCCTCTCCCTCTCCCCTGTGTTTCCTCCCCCTCTCCCCTCCCCTGTTAGCTTCTATACGCATACATACATACGATAAGAAATCTGGGGGAAGGGGGGGGGGGGTTACCCCTTACCCCCCCCCCCCCCAGTTCCAACACCCATGTGTACTGTATAATATTGTATTGCATTATGTTATATTATATCACTAGCGACTTGCCTGGCACAAATGACGGGGCAATAATAATAAATAAAAAAGTTTGAAGCCATGGCAATGCTGTTTGCCACACAATGTGATGCTTTTTGTACTCTGAGGACCTTCGGCGCTCATTGTGAGCCTCTTCCCTCGTGTCCTTCATGTTTCGTGCTTTGCAACGATCAATCTTCGGCGCTCATCGCAAAGACAGATATATAAGTACAGTGTTAAATATATAATTTTTTTTGTGCAGTGTAAATTAAAAAATGTATTCAGGTCTCAGAGCATAATAAAGTGATTTAGATTTGTAACTGCTCTGAGAGTGCTATCGCTGGTAGCCGAGGAGCAGTAATCCAGATATATAACTGCAGAGTAAAAAGTAAAACATTTTAGGGTAGTGTAAAGTCTACATTTTTATTTTCCATTACTAATTAATACTTATTAAATGAATGCACGATAATAACTATTGTGAATGAACAAATGTATTAGGAAGTGCGAAGCGTTAATGTATGTAAAGTAACCGCAGTGTAAAATATGCTATTAAGCGTATTTTTTTTATATATATTTTTTTTAATAATAATGAATTAATTAATTACAAAAATACTTTACCTATTTGTAATTAATATATCCAGTGATCAATAACCTGAAGAGCTAACTAAAAAAGATTTTCCTAAAAAGCCGTACGAGGTAAAGATACACTAATAACAAGGACGCTAAATCATCCACACCCGCTTACCACATACACATTCCCCGACATTTTACAACACTAACTTACACAATGCGGAAGTACCCAGCTACCCTAACGGCTTCCACCCGCGCACGCAGCCTATTTACACTACACACTGCACACATTGCTGACACTTACACAGCAGCTCCACAGCACTGAAAACCTACATTGTATGCTGCAGGAACATGAAAACAGATTGTCAGCTCTTCAGCACAATGCTTCCTGCATATATTACTTACAAATAGGTAAAGTATATTCATTTAGTAATTATTTCATTAGCATACAAAAATACATATACACAAAAAAAACATTATCACATTAAACATAAAAGCCATTCACTGCGCGCCTCACAACGAGCGCCAACGCTGATCATAGCACACAAAGCCTTGCAATAAGCGCAAAAAACACATCACCGCCAACCAAAGAATAACAGCAAAAGCGCCTATCAGAAAAAAAATACAACCAACAGCCTCGCAATGAGCGACGAAGGATATCCGACCGCCAACAAAATGAATGTCTCGTCCAAACCATTACCTGCCTTACAATCTTATTGCCGCCATTTTTTGACGGGCAAGTCTCTAGTAAATATATAAAGATCAAGATAATAAAAGTATCAGGAAATGTAACACAAAGATGCACGCGCGTCTGAATAATACGACAAATACGGATTTTTGTCATAAATGATATTATCGCAGTATTCTGTCATAAACCCTAAACACTGGAATCTGTTACATACAATTTACTGATGATGTCATTAATGGGCTTCAAGGGGGGGGGGTCTCTTTTCATACTTTTTGAGCGGTGCAAATCCAACATACGCAGAGCGGAAACGCCACATCTGTGGGACACACACAAAGGGGTTCACTTTGGGAGAAAAAAAACAAACAAATATGAAATATTTAATAATCATATTTTGATGTTACCAACAGATAAGGAAACGAAACTGAGGTTATTATATCTAATAGTAGCAAGCCTGGGAGTACTGGGAGTAATAATACTGCAGCAGGAGGTCAGGCCTAATGTCACCTATAGACCCCCAGACAGATAAAGGTCAGTACTAATGTCCCTCTATAGACCCCCAGTCAGATAAAGGTCATTACTAATGTCCCTCTATAGACACCCAGTCAGATAAAGGTCAGTACTAATGTCACCTATAGACCCCCAGTCAGATAAAGGTCAGTACTAATGTCCCTCTATAGACACCCAGTCAGATAAAGGTCAGTACTAATGTCACCTATAGACCCCCAGTCATATAAAGGTCAGTACTAATGTCACTCTATAGACACCCAGTCAGATAAAGGTCAGTACTAATGTCACCTATAGACCCCCAGTCATATAAAGGTCAGTACTAATGTCACTCTATAGACACCCAGTCAGATAAAGGTCAGTACTAATGTCACTCTATAGACACCCAGTCAGATAAAGGTCAGTACTAATGTCACTCTATAGACACCCAGTCAGATAAAGGTCAGTACTAATGTCACCTATAGACTCCCAGTCAGATAAAGGTCAGTACTAATGTCCCTCTATAGACCCCCAGTCAGATAAAGTTTTGAAATGTTTCTTGGATAGCATTGGGGCTAAAGGAGGTTTGGCCATCAGGTAGTCTAAAGATACTGTATATTATGTCCTCTCTTGGGGGGTAAAGACACTAATAATTCCTCCAATAAAATTCTGTTTTTTTATGTGGGCAAGGTCCCTGGTTAGCCCATTGGGTTATCTGTTAAAAAGAGTGGTGCAGAGACTGTGGGGGCTGTTAGCCTCCTTGTCCCCGTGTGGCCGTTTAGAATCCCTGCTGCTGCATGTTTCAGCTTTATTAAGGTGTAATTGTACAGCGTTTGACTCAAGTAGCTGCCTGTGCTGGGTCAGTTTGGCTTAATTGCTGGGCCCTTTTCCTGCCAAGATGGCGACCGTCAGTCTATGGGCCTCTATGTCCCCTTCACTACCTTTGTCCCCGCTTGTGTGCTTATTTGGGATGGCCCCCCTTTATATCTCCGACCCGTGGCCTTCTCAGGTCCCCCCCTCAATCTCTGAGTGTGGGTATGTGGGCTGGGGCGTTGAATCAGGCCTACCTTCTTCTCTGCTCGCTGCAAGATCAACAATACCTAATTTTTCAGGCATGTTTACATGCCTAATTTTTCTGGCCTCTGGTGCTGCACTGTGCCTTCAACAACCAAACCCCCAAAAAAGGCACATAACAGGGATTAAACTGATAGGAGTAGTACTACTTAACACACAACTCATATCTGGTGTAACAGTAGTGTACATTTAAAACAAAAAAAATGTTTTCTACTGTAATAGATTGCATAGCACTTAGTTGTCTGCAAGCGTGTGTGTCAGACCTACAGCGTCTACTCTGCCAACTTCTGCAAGTGCACAGTGCCACTCATATCTGTTGTCACAGTAGCTTGGACGCATAGTACCAATCTTTTAAAACCGGTAATGATGAATGAGGTCTAGAGTAGCCTGACCAACACATGAGTACAAGCAGCACACAAACTCAAAGCTGCCATCCTCCTCCTGGTCCAGCATCATCAGCCACATCAACCACTGCTGTCCTCCTTGCCCCCTCTCAACCATCCGCCACTGCGTCTCTCGCCTTGAGCAGTTCCTGCTCATTTGCCCATAGTCAGGTGCCTGTAAAGGACATGTTTGAGCGTAAGAAGCTAATGTCTCAAAGTGCCCCAAAATTGAAGTGATACGACCAACAAAGCATCTTTTTCCATCTCCCGGTTCTAAAAATCCAGGCCTTATACACGCCCCCTGATATGTGCTGTAACAGGTTTTAAACTGATAAGAGTAGTACTACTTAACACACCTTATAATAATGCAGAGAGAGGCAATGCATGAGAGGAGTCTGAAGAAGAGGAGTCGGAGGAGACAGGTGGCTTTGAGGAGGTGGAAGACCAAACACAGCAGGCGTCCCAGGGGGCTTGTTGTCACCTTTCGGGGACCCTTGGTGTTGTACGTGGCTGGGTGGAGGAAGAGACCTTCAATGACATCAGTGAGGACATGGAACGGGACATGGCTAGCTTGGTATCCAACCTTGTGCAAATGGGGAGTTTGCGGTTGTGCAAATGGACTGTTTGCGGTTGTTTGCGGTGCGTTAAACGGGGAGTTTGGTCTGTCACTGTGAAGCGGGTTTAACCCTTACACTACCTGATCGATACAACATCATACCTGATGTTTTAAAGCACGTTATTCCAAACAATTTAGGAATGTTAGGTAATTTATGCCCTTTATGGCTTAAAACCAGACTCTGTATCAACTATGTAATTTTCTGTGGGAGTTTTGCCATGGATCCCCCTCCGGCATGCCAAAGTCCAGTTGTTAGACCCCTTGAAACAACTTTCCCATCACTATTGTGGCCAGAAAGAGTCCCTGTGGGTTTTAAAATTCGCCTGCCCATTGAAGTCTATGGCGGTTCGCCGATGTTCGCCGGTTCGCGAACATTTGCGGCGGTTCGCGTTCGCGGTTCGCGAACCGAAAATGTTATGTTCGCGACATCACTAATCAACAGTAATTAGGCCTCTTTGTGCGTCATTTTTCTCCAGTTCACGAGTATGTTTTATCTTCCAAACGATGTCAGCAAAGAGTGGAACAGTCTTCTCTTTCCAGTTAATAATTATTATATTTTTTGCTATTGAGAAAGTCAGAATAGCAAAAGCTTTTTTCTCAGTGATGACATCTCTTGGAAAAATATGTAGCAAGCTACATTCTCCCGTAATTGGAAATTGAATTTCCACAATCTCAAACAAAAATTCATAACATCTTTTCCAAAAGGAATTTAGTTTGGGACATTCCCATAAAATATGCAATAAATGAGCAGAGTTACCACATTCCCTCCAGCACAATCTGTCCGACGGGGAGTGTGAAATCTGCGAAATTTTAACAGGTGTAATATACCAATTATTAATTATTTTAAAAAACATTTCTCTGTATGATGACTGTTTAATAAATCTGTTAGTCAGATTGAAAGCTGTATCCCAGTCTTTTGCTTCTATTACTAAATTTAGATTTAGCTTCCATTGATTCATGCCCTTAGTTTTGGACTGCTCTCCAAAGGATCTTGTGATATTAAAACATTTGAAAACCAAATGTTTTTTTTCCAATTTAAGGAGGATTTTTTTCTATAGGGTTTAACTCTTTACCAATTTGTAAGCCTATATTAAGTTCGCTACAGGAGGCTCTATGAGCTTTGTACGTTAGCCATCCTTCTACTGCGATGTTAAATTTATTTTTAATTTGTTCAAAGGATGCTATTGACCCTTCAATCAAAGTGTCTCTAACACGTACTAGCCCCTTACTATTCCAGTCTTTAATAATACCTGCCATATTTGGATGCAAAAGAGATTTCACTGGAGTAATTACACTGCCCTTAGGGATCAGATTATTTTTTTTATTAATTTGTCTCCAATTCTTTAAAATTTATTTTACCACAGATGATCCAATCGTAAGATCCTTATAAGAGTGTCTTTCCCCAAAGACTAAAGCTGATGGATGACAATTTGGGATTAGAGCTTTTTCTATATGCATCCAAGGGAGTTTATCTGCTGTTTCCAGCCATTTTAAAGCCTGTACTATACAGTTGGCTTCCTGATAGGGTTGCAGTAAGGGATAGGAAATTCCTCCCTTTAGGAAACTCCTTCCCATAGTTGCTTTTTTCACCCTTATATATTTAGAATGGTGTATGAAATAGTCAATTGCATGTTGCAATTTCTTTAACCAATACCTAGGGATCTTGAAAGGGATGCATCTCAAAATCTAATTGATTCTTGGGAGTAGAGTAATTTTTACCACAGCAATTCTGCCGGAGAAGGAAAATCGATCTCTTCTCCAATTTCCTATAATATTTTGAAACTTGAAATATAAATCCTTATAATTCCTATCCACCATTTCCTGTAAGTTTCCCAAAAAAGTAATTCCTAGGGGCCTCATTCAATTGCGATTTGGCCAATTGAATAGGGCTCTAAATAAGCACATAGCATATTTTTTTTAAATAAGTTTTTAGTTAGTAAAGACCTTGCTTTCGGATAGAAGTTCGCTAACTAAAAATGTATTTAAAAAAAATATGCTATGTGCTTATTTAGCGCCCTATTCAATTGGCCAAATCGCAATTGAATGAGGCCGTAGGTGTTTAAATGATTTGGAGTTCCAATCAAAGGGGTAGAAAGCATTCAATTGGGATAATAAACTTGCTGAAAAAAAAAAAAAAAAAGTGTTTCTGATTTCCTATAATTCAACTTATAATAAGAGATTTTGCTATAAGTTTGTATTAAATTTGACAAATGATGAAGTGATGCTCCAGGATGGGTGAGTGATAAAACAACATCATCTGCATATAGACTAATTTTGTGCTCCCTCTCTCCCACCCTGATCCCATGAATTTGTGGGCATGATCTAATGGCTTCCGCCAATGGTTCTATCATCAACGCGAACAAGGTGGGAGAGAGGGGGCAACCCTGTCTAGTGCCGTTTGATATTCCAAAGGGACTTGTCCTACATCCCAGACCTGTTACTTCTGCTGAGGGAAATCTGTACAGGGCCCCACCGCCAGGGCCCCGAATTCCCCGAACCCAAATTTAGACAGCGTTAATCGCATGTACTCCCACCCTACTCTGTCGAACACTTTCTCAGCGTCTAAAGACAAGAATAGGGTGGGAGCACCTTTGGCCCTCGCGGCTTCACCCAGATTCATAAGCTTTCTAATGTTCTCTGAGCCTTGCCTACCAGCTACAAATCCCATTTGTTCTATTGCGATTAATTTCTCTATAAACTTCTGAATTCTAAGTGCCAGCATCTTCGCGTACAGTTTAGTATCTGCGTTTAGCAGTGAAATGGGTCTGTAATTAGCGCAAGACTGTGGGTCCAGATTGGCCTTAGGGATCATTATCAATGCTGCTTTTGTCATTTCCCTTGGTATAATTCCTGTTGTCTTAATTTCATTGAACATTTCTGTTAAATAGGGACTCAAAATTTGACAAAATGTTTTATAAAAGAGATTGGTATATCCATCTGGCCCTGGCGTGGTATAGGGTTTCAGTTGTTTGATTACTTGATAAACTTCCTGAATTGTGATTGGATTATTCAGTACTGCTCGTTCACCTTCTGATAAATTAGGTAATTGGATATCATCCAAAAATGATTGTATTTCCTCTACTGATGGTTTACAGAAAGTAGCATTTTTTTCCAGATTGTACAGGTCCTGGTAATAGTTAAAAAAGGCTTGACCAATTTCTTGGGGGGAGGAAATATATCTTCCCTTATCCTTTATAGTTACTATTCTTTTCTTTTCTTTTTTCTTTTTCGCTTGAGTGGCCAGTAGTTTACTATTTCTGTTATTTTGATGGTGGTATATCTGTTGATAACGCCAAATTGCACTATCTGACCTTTGCTGGTTGATCTTATTTATTCTATTTTGTATTAATTTGATCTCCGCCATAGTCTGCTGTTGTGGGTCCACCAAAAATTTGGATTCCAATTTTTTTAAATCTATATATATTTTTTTTAGTGGGGCTCCTCTCTGTATTATCAACTGGGATTTAAGTTTAATAATCAAACCTCTTGTGAAAGCTTTTTGTGCGTTCCAAATCGTGCAATAAGAAGGGACAGTGTGAATATTTAAATAAAAAAAATGGGAGATTTCTTTACTTAGAATTTCCTTATTTTTTTCCATTTTTATTATAGTGTCATCTAATCTCCATTGTGGTCTATCTAATTTTACTTTATTTATTTCAACCATTAATGTGGTGTAGGCGTGATCAGATATAACAATCTTACCTATTTCCGTGTGTGAAATTTTATCAATTATTTGAGAATTTACTAATATTAAATCAATTTGTAAGTACATATTGGGTTTGAATAAAATTAGAATTCTTTTTGATTTAGATGTTGAACTCGCCAGGCGTCATAAGTTGTTATTAATAATCCATTCTGTAAATACTTGAGCAACTTTACTCACTCTTTTTAAATTTTTATCCACCAGTATTTTAGACCTATCCAAATTTATGTTTGAGACCATATTGAAATCTCCTGCCATGATATACGGGCCCTGTACAAATTTCTTGATTAGATTACTTATTTGTTTTAGGAATTTCATTTGCTTCTCGTTGGGGGCGTAAATATTAATCAATGTTATTTTCTGATTATTAATCTGGCCATTCCATAAAATGTAACGTCCGTCTGGGTCTATAATTGAAATTACTTGATAATAATTGATACTCCTCTCTTTTTTTTTGCGCCTGTTGAATGGTATCTAAGATCAAAGCAACCTTCCGCAAAACCAGGTATTTTAGCTTTCCCCCAGTGTGTTTCCTGGAGAAATATCAAATCTGCTTTCTCTTTTTTACAGTCTCTAAAAAACAGTTTTCCTTTTACTGGGTGAATTTAAGCCCCTAACATTCCAACTTAATACGTTTAAAGACATTTACGTTGGGAGAATTCTTTAACAATACTATTCTTTGCCAAACAGTTACCTGGAGATGCTTTCTTTGCTATACATTTGTAAACCAAGGATCCAAAACCTTTCTTACTAATATTCATACATACATTCATACTGTTAGAACAGATGGGGCTGTGCTGCAGCCTTTTCCCAATTCTGTTCAGCAGGGATTTAGCCGTTGTTCAGAAATGGTTAGCGGTGCAATGTGGAGATGGCAGTGATCTTTGCCTAAATTTTTAGCACTTTATTTAACACCATATTTCTATATCTCATTTCTAGTGTCTATTGATTGTTGAACAGTGTCATTTCTAATAATTTATTCTTTTCAGTTGGTGTATACATCTATTAATGTGTTAAAAAGGTATTTAATATATATGTGCAAAGCATAATAATGACTTTTTTAGCTTACTGCTCGTTGGTTATTTACTATAAGTCTAAAAAAAAAAAAAAACAAACCTTTAACTTATCATATATCTTGAGTCTCTTGTGATTCCCTTATGTTGTTTCATGTTATGTCTTACTTAATGTATTTTAATACGGTTTGCTATATTTCCTCTATGCCAACTATTTGTGCAAGATTTATCCTTCCTCTCCTGTCCCCCTTTCCTTCTTCCCTTCCTTCCTCTCTCCCTCCCTTCCCATCTCCTCTCCTTATCTTCCTTTTTAAAAGAGAACTATAAATGATTAATCTGGACTGGTCTGTCTATTAATGCTGTCATTTCTTAGGCTATTCCCAGTTAGGAATTAATTTAAACAGACCCTAACTTTTTTAGACAAACTGTACAGTAATCAGCACAGATAAACATATAAGGTAGTGCTCAGCTTTTTCGGTCTCTTCATCGAAATTCATTTCTTCTGCCACTCTGGTGTTGGAACTTTCAATTTAGTCGAAGAGTCTTTCGAATTTTGTGGCTTAGACTTTAAATTACTCAAAAAGGTTTCTCCCTCTGCAATAGAATTAATCTTGTGCCAGGAGGATCCTTGTAGAACCAGTAAACCTACTGGAAAAGTCCATTTGTAAATGAGATTAACCTTCTTTAGTCCTTGCGTTATGGGACTGAATTCCTTTCTTCTGCTGATTGTCGCTTTCGAAAAATCTGAAAATATTTGTATCTTTTCATATGGAGATTCAAATGTCTTCTTTGTGTAACTTGCTTTAGAGATTGCTTGCTTTGTAGGTAAATGGTGGATTTTAACAATCACTTCTCTAGAGCTTTTATTTTGTAAATGTATTGGTAAAGGAATTCGATGAACTGTATCAAATTTCTGATCCAGTTGTGAAAAGGAAGGGGTAATGTTAGTAAACAGGTCATTAAGATATGTTGAGAGATGGGGGGGGCGTGTCCAGCAAGCTAGCTGATCGGTCGTGCTTCAGAGGAGCTCCGTCTAGGCTACCGAATTGATTAAAGATAAAGTGGTTAATTTACACCAAATCAGCTTAAAACCACCACACAGAGATCCACATACTCTCCAGGACCACGGAGATATATTTTTGGAGCGGCACAAGCAATTTTTCCGCACCCTCGTGGAAACGGGCCCGACGGGCGCCTGAGACGCACCAGACGTCTCCCCTCTTCCCCCGGAGGGGTGAGCTGTCCACAAGACCCCAGCCACGGAGCACACCGCGTTGTCACAGTCCCAAACACAACGGAGGACGCAGGAAACTGCGACTGCTGCATCGCGACGGCAAAGCAGACACGGAACAAGCGGCAGGACACACAAGACAAGAATCAAAGCAAGTAAGCCTATATACATCTACAACTGCTTACCAGGCGCCATTCCACGTGGTTCCCCGGGTGACGCTTCGTGGATTCGGGTGTCGCCGGCGGTGGAGAGCCAGACACCGAGTCTCCCGCCACACCAGACCTGGAGGCCCTGTGAAAGAGGAGAAGCGACAGCAGGGTAAGGAGCCCCTGCGGCTCAAAACCCAGATTCCCCCCTACATGCACTGCATAGGCCCAGGGACACATTGAGAGTCTGCCATACAAATAAGGACAACTAATACAGATCATACAATTTCTCTCCCAACCAGTGCACACTGTAATTTCAGGGACATTACTACTCCCAAAAGAGTCATAATCAAACCCTGTCCAGAGAGATACACGGGGCCCAGAGGGGGGGAACCCACTCATCCCCTATGTGAAGAGGAGCATACCCCAGATTCATAATTGGCGGCCATTTTAGCCCCATACACACCCTGACAGCTCCAAGTCTCTTTCCCGCCAAAGTACAGCGGTGGCCATTTTCTAATGAGCCTGGAACCCATCATATAACACTAAGACAAGCTTACGTAAGGGGGGAAAGAAGAAAATAAATATAAGGAAAAAAGGGTCCACTTAAGAAACCCTTGCAAAAGAGTGAGAACTCTCAAGAAACATAAGGACAAGAGCTATTTCATAAATCTCTTATCTAAGTCCTGAGAGCCTACTGTATATATAACAGAACTCTCCCCACCACAGTATAAGGAACACACGGGAAATGAGGCGACGGGGGTGCTGGCTGTGATCTGGAGGACGGTGTCCATACTTCCAAACAGCAGACAAAGACAAAACTTCATATCCCTCGGTGAAGAGGGAGACATATAACTCCCTTAAAGGCGCCCACCACCTCCCCCCTTCCAGAGGTTGAATTTATACTCCAGGGGGAGAGAAGACCCCTGCCTAGGGTCCATCCATAAGGAGAAACTTAGATACTCTGCCATATGAACGAATAGTAAACTCAACCCAACAGAAGGAAGAATCACAGTAAGACAACGGCTCAGAACGCCAGTGACCCCTAGTGTCCATCTCAATTAGTGCATAGAGGGGAGAAATACTAGCTTCATCATAGACTTCCACTTTACCATTCACAGGGAGTTCAGCCCCCCCAAGATGTAACCTCTCTACAATGCCCACACAAAGGGGGCGCTAATAAATGATAAAAGTGAAAAGTGACTTACAAAGTATTATGGCTGGAGTCGCAACAAGGAAAAGCAACAAAAATATTCAAGCCTACTACCCACCAAAGACAACAATAACAACCCCCCAGACGCTCCCACCAGCAGCAAGACCAACCGGTCCAACAACAATGGAACAATCCACACCAAGCACCAAAGGTGACATACAAGACTTGAAAGATCTAATTCGGACATTTAGAGAAGACATAAAAACAGAAATTCGGAAAGTGTCCACAGAGCTAAAGTCCGAAATAAAAAAGATAGACTCTAAGACAAATATACTTGAGGGAAAATATGAAGACCTACATTAATCTCACCTGCGTCTAGAGGAAGAAATCTCCTCACCAAGAGAAGAACACGCTAATCACCTTCTATTTCAAGAGACCTAGAAAACAGATCTAGGAGACAAAACGTGAGATTACGCAACGTCCCTGAATCGGTGACGGACTTGAAAGAATACATGTATGAACTATGTGAATTTCTGTTACCAGAATTAAAATCAGAACAATACACCTTAGACCGTGTACACAGAGCTCTGGGGGGTCGCTCTAATATGAAGGACAGACCTAGAGATATCATCGCAAGATTTCATTATTTCACCACAAAGGAACTGTTTATGAAAGCATCCAGAGGAGACATACCGGAAATTGAAGGTCAACAACCTCAGATTTTTTCCGATTTATCACAGCTAACGCTCACCAAAAGGAGAAATATGAAACCCCTCCTGGACTGCATCCTTGCTCAAGGCTGGAGATACTCTTGGGGCTTTCCATTCCGCCTGACCATCGCTAGAGATAATAAATTATTTTCGGTCCGGTCCCTGGAAGAAGGAACCAGTCTATTGAATTCTTGGAACATTCATCATCCCATGGAAAGCAGACATCGAGGAGAGAGAAGAAGAGGGTCAACGCGTCGTGACAGAGAGAGAAATGTCACACGTCCAGACAAGATAAACTCTTAAAACTAAATTAATGTTTTGTGTTATATCATTTTGCCTTTTCTCTCTTATCTTTCTTTTCCATATGTGGTCTTTTTAGTCTTTACGAGGGAAGCTTTATCCCAACTGAATCAAACCAAGGGGGCATAGCACCAGTTAACATCATATCCCTCTGGATTGTTTCTGTAAAAGGCATTATCAGACTTTGCCGATAGATAATCTGAGCTCCCACTGAGAGAAGCTAGCTAAATTACAACATGCCCACAGCCCTACAGCGGTCCAGAAATTGACCCACCTGTATTATACAGGAGATATATTCAAACCATAGTTGCTTTGACATGACTCAATGATGGGCATCTAAACATGAGCATAATAGTCCACAGTAACTCTAAAAGATAAGTTAGCTAGAGCACTACTAAGTCAATCCCCTGGGTTAGACTGCTTCCTTGGGTCCCTTAATAGACTATTTCCAGAAAACCCTCGAAGCCGGTAAATATCTTGGATATATGTAAGACCACTTTTCACTTTAAAAAAAAATTGTAGCCTTCTTAAAATGCCCCCTAAGGGCGATCTGTTTTAGTTTAGAAAAGAACAAAACAGGCGATTCCACGCAGTGTCATATAAAGACACGTGTGGACTCACCAAACAAGTTAAGGAGGATAGCTAAGGCTACCCTTTAATAAGTTTTATTACTACTATCTCCAAAAAGACTTAAAATAACTGAACTTTTACTTACCAGTGTAACTATCTATTTCTAAGTGACACTGTTAAATTATAATCTTAATCAATCCAAAACCCATATCAACAAAGCAAGGGAAAGAATAACCATAGAGTTACCTTTGGCTTATTGATATCTCCGTACTTGTATTAACATCGACTTCTACCTTCTTGTTTATCCTAATAGAACTAACTTCCAGGTGTACTTCACGGGATCCCAGCAGGAGGCCTATCGAACAGTCTCAGCAAAACATCAAAACATCGTCACGCAACGACTCACCTCCCAAAAGGTACAAAGAACCTACAGGTAGGACACACCATGAATCTTAACATAATCTCACATAATACCCAGGGCCTTAATGAACCCGTTAAAAGAGCGATAGCAATAAAAGAATATCAAAAACTTAAGGGGGACATAGTCATGATCCAGGAAACACACTTTAAAAAATTAGTTGTCCCCAGATACTTGGGGAAAAATTACAGACAAGCTTACCACGCTACGGCTAAAGAGAGGAAAAAAGGAGTGACAATCTTAGTCCACAATAGATTAAACTTTTGCCACTCCAGAACTCATTCAGACCCAGAAGGGAGATTTATTGCAATCCACGGGACCATTCAGGAACAAAAGATAACCTTCCTTAACCTTTACGCCCCAAATACCGACCAATCACAGTTCTTCAATAAAATTTCACATTTGATTACGGGATGGGGTCCATCCACTCTCATAATAGGGGGAGACATGAACACCGTACTAGATCCGGATAGGGACCGATCATCCAAGTCCTCTGCCCACACTACACCAGCAGCTACCAAAACACTCAAACATATGCTAAAATCCCACGGTCTGATAGACACATGGAGAGCAACATATCCATCAGATAGGTCATACACCTTCTTCTCCTCTAGACACCAATCCCACTCACGGATCGACCACGTGCTGATTCAACAACGACTAGCCCACAACCTAATTGACGCAAATATACACCCCATTGCGTGGTCAGACCATGACTTGGTCCAGATCTCAATAACCGGCATCATCCCTTTGCGGCAGTCCCCGTCGTGGACACTAAACCCACACCTTCTCAATGACATCAGATCTAAAGATAAAATTACCAAAGCGATAGATGACTATTTTGCGGTCAATAATGGGGGCGAGGTGAGCAGAGGGGGAGTGTGGGCAGCCCATAAAGCAGTCATTCGAGGGGTTTGCATTCAAATAGGAGCAACGACGAAAAAACTAGACCAAGCACAAATGAACATTATTAAATCTAGAATAGCTGACCTACAGACGCAATTCACGAGGAAACACGACCCAAAAATCTACAACGAAATTCTGACCCAAAAACAACAACTAAATTCAATTCTTAGGAAAAAAATGGTGACCATTCTCCAGCGCTCACAAGCAACAATGTTCAGAAGCGCCAACAAACCCGACACTATGTTAGCTAACAAACTAAAAACACAAAGAGCTAATTCCTTCATTCCTAAGATAAGTACCAAAAATAATAAACTGGTTTTTAAACCAAACGAGATAGCGGAAACATTCCGGCACTTCTACGAGGAGCTTTACTCAGCCCCTCCACACTCAGGGTCCAAAACCCACATCTCACAAATAAACAGCTTCCTGAACTCTACAGAACTCCCACAAATTAAGAATACCCAAGCTGAAGAATTGGCTAGACCCATATCACTAGAGGAAATTAGGGAGGCGATTAAGACAACTAAATCACATGGGGCGCCCGGGCCAGACGGGTTTACAAACTTTTACTACAAACAATGCTCACAACACTTACTCCCATATTTACACGAGTTATTTAATGAATTCTTAAAAGGTCCCCCTATAAAACCGGAATTTTTGGAGGCTAAAATCATTGTAATCCCTAAAGAAGGTAAAGATCCAGCCCAATGTGGAAGCTATAGGCCAATTTCACTGATTAATACAGATATTAAATTATACACAAAGATTTTGGCAAACAGACTAGCCCCGTTACTACCAAAGGTTGTCCACCCAGATCAAGTAGGATTCATTGCAGGGAGAGAAGCCCCAGATAACACCAGGAGAGTGCTGAATCTCATAGAAATAGCTAAAAAGAACGACATACACTCAATGCTTCTTTCACTGGACGCAGAAAAAGCATTCGACAGAATAGATTGGACTTTCATGTGGGAAGTGTTGACCAGAATAGGTCTGGGAGAAACTTTCATAAGAGGTATACAGGCCTTATACGCGAACCCAGAGGCATCTATAACATATCAGGGTTTTAAGTCTAAAAAACTCAAAATCACCAGAGGAACTAGACAGGGCTGCCCGCTCTCCCCTCTATTATTTGCTCTATGTCTGGAACCCCTGGCGACCGCAATCAGAACCTGCCCAGACATAAAAGGTATAAAAGTAGGACCTAAGGAATATAAAATCAATCTTTTCGCAGATGATATTTTACTATCACTAACCGAACCAATAACTAGCCTACCCAACTTACTCCAATTACTCACAAAATTCGGCACCATCTCAGGCTTTAAAATCAATACGGCTAAGAGTCAGGCACTCAACATCTCTCTCCCTAGAACAGTGATTGAAAATTTAGACAAAAACTTTGCCATGAAATGGGCCCAAAAATATCTGACTTACCTAGGCATTAATATCCCAGGCTCGACGGAGCAAATATATGAAGCAAATTTTCCCCAAATTATCAGTAAAATCAAACAAGACATAGAGAAATGGTCCTCATTTAATATATCTTGGACTGGTAAAATAAACGCGATCAGAATGAATGTTATCCCGAAAATGTTATACTTATTTAGGGCGATTCCAACGCCAATTAACTTATCAGCCATAAAATCACTACAAAAAACTCTCTTCAAATTCACCTGGAACCACAAGAAACCAAGAATAAATAGAAATACGATGCATGCACCCACACAAAAAGGAGGTTTAGCTTTTCCAAACCTGGTTAACTATTACAAAGCCACAAGACTGGCACAATTGACCAGCTGGTACAAAAAAGAAGCCATCCCAACATGGGTCGAAATAGAAAAACAAATCTTAGAAAATAATAATATAACATTGTCACACGCTCTGTGGCTAAGCCTACACACAGATCTAAAAATTCACAATTTTACAAGCTGCATCCGTTACTCACTGAAAACTTGGAAGGAAATAAATAAAAAATCCCCCATGCTACATACAGGCTCGGGCCTAACCCCTTTGTGGCAATCACTGAAGGTGGACCACTCAAACAAAAACTCCCAAATGAAATGGTGGATACATAAAAACCTGACTATTGTTGCAGACACATGGACTCGGGCTCCAGGAGACACATTAAATCAAATCCCCAGCAACGAATGGATTAATCTTATGATAATTAAACAGACGCTGTTCCAGACGACAAAATCAAATAGCCAGAACAGAAAATCAATATATGAACACTGTTGCATTAACAACCCCGGAGGCCAGGGCAACATTTCAGTGATATATAAAAACCTATCTGAACTGTCTAGTGCAGATAAGCCACACTACCAGGAAACTTGGGAGTCGGATTTACACATCACATTAGATGACAAACAATGGAATCAGATCATCAAACAGGCCAATAGGTCTTCTTTAAACATCACCTTGAAAGAGAACACATTAAAAACAGTCATGAGATGGTACCTCACACCAACAAGACTACACAATTCAAACAAAACACACTCCGACAAATGTTTTCGGGGCTGTGGACACACTGGTTCATTAACACACATGCTTTGGGAATGTCCCAAAATTAGGCACATTTGGCAGGCAACATATAGCACGCTAGAGAAGTTATGGGGGAAAGCTATACAACAAAAACCAGAAGAAGCACTATTAGGACTCCCGAACAAGGATCTAACAAAAAGCGAGCAATTCCTAACCAATCAAATATTCCTAGCATCTAGATGCATTATAGCGAAACACTGGAAACACACTACGCCTACATTTAGAGAAGTACTACAGAAAATTGACCATATCCAAACCATGAGTCGATTCTCAGCGGAAGTTGACGCGAGATACAAACGGTGGGCCTCCTGTTGGGACATCTGGAAAATTAGAGGCCCAAGATGAGGTGAGCCTAAGAAAGACAGAAGGTAAATATAATTTCTTTGTTGAATAACGGGAAAGGAGGAGAACTCGTCACATTCTTTTAATTCAGTACTGGACAATTGGAGATAGTATTTGTTTTTATAAAAAAATAAAAGATAAACTAACTCTCCGGGGATTGACTTTGAGGCTATACTTGTAATCTTTGTGGAGGTAAAGGAAAGGATAATAACTTAATTAAAATAGCGGTTATAAATCCTATACCATCCCCAGTACCCAAACCCTAGGAGAGATTCAAATGTTATTCTCACTTTTTATGAGATGTTTACTTGAACTGTTTTGTGATAAAAAGAAAAGTTATTTATTATGGTATGGACAGGTTTATATATGTTACATGCTTGACGTATTCTGTACATTACTGATATTCTTTGAAAAATAAAAAATAAGAATAAAAAAAAAAAAAAAAAAAAAAAGATATGTTGAGAGATCTTCTTTTTTTATGGCTTCTGGAATTCCTCTTATACAGAGGTTTTTTTTACGTGATTTGTCTTCCACCCTTTTTATTTGATCATTCAAAGTTGTAATTTGAGTAGACATTTTTGAAGATTGCTCCAATAGCATATTATGATCCATAATTAATTTGTCAAATTTGACTTCCAAGTCTGCCGATCTTTTGTTCACCTCTTTTATTGATTTGGCGTTTTCCATAATTTGAACCTTAATCTCTGCCAGAAATTCTGCTTGAAAGTTCTTCAAGATCTCTTTCATTTTATCTATGGTAAGCAGGTTCTTCTCTTGACACTCAGATTCTCTACTTGGTGAATTTGTAGAGGGAAGAGCAATACTTTGGTCTAACACTTCTATCGAAGTTTGTTTTTGAGCCGAGTTAGTTGAGCTTTTGAGGGGAAAAAAGGAGGATGGCTCTGAGGTCAGACTTTTCCTCCCTTTAGCTTTATTTTTCGTAGCCATCTTGTTTTACTTTTGCAATGCTCTAGTTTATCCTTCTCTTTTTCCCCCTTCTCTTCCTTCCTCTATTCCTCCTTTCCTTCCTCTTTTTGACCTTCTTAATTTAGGATTAATGCAGAATTTTAATCCTCCTTCTCCCTTTCTTTTTTCCCCCTTTTTTCTTTTGCCCTTATGGGTGTGCCTTTATAATTTCATAGTCATTTTTATACTTCCGTATTAATAACTTGTAGGTGATTCACATCTCCTGGACCCGATGATACTTCAATGAGCCTCTTATATGTTTCCCGAGTGTCTGCAGTAATATCCAAATTAATCCTTCTACTGAGAATAATAATCATATACCCTCTTAGCAGTCTGAAGGAGATTAATACAATTTTAACGTATTGCTTTTGGCAGTTTATTTACCGACCAATACAAGTGATTTTCTTAACAGTGTGAACAGTCTTTGAGATTAGTCCTTTCTAAAGACCTTGGGGTTATTCATTTCTTGTGAAGTAATACTGTATATTACAGTGTAACCTTCTACACCCGCCTGCCAATGTTACTTTATATAATGCCTTTGTGGGGTTTGTAACCCAATAACCAAATCACATGGCATATAATATTGCTAATGCCAGTTTGGATTCCCCTTGTTAGAAAAAAAAGAAAGTAGAGTTTTACTTAACTTTCTTGAGGCTTGTCTCCTGCCTCCCGTCAGACTTGAAGCTGGCTCAGCGCTAACAGCAGAGTCTGTGCGCCAGTTTTCCTATGCTTGTGCCGTAGAGATCTGTCATCCTGGGACTGTACAATCTCCTATGAAGTCACAGCTTTCCGCAGTAACCCATGCAACTCTGCAGTCCTTTATCCTCTTGCACCTTTGCCGTCTGTGCTGAATCCCTCCTGGGTATGGACGCTCCTTATGGCTTTAGGTCTTAACCTCTGTTAGGACTGTCAGTACTTTGCTGCTCGCTGCCAAGCTCCGACGCGGGGAGATTGATAACCCATAAGAAGTCACAGCTTTCCGCAGTAACCCATGCAACTCTGCAGTCCTTTATCCTCTTGCACCTTTGCCGTCTGTGCTGAATCCCTCCTGGGTATGGACGCTCCTTATGGCTTTAGGTCTTAACCTCTGTTAGGACTGTCAGTACTTTGCTGCTCGCTGCCAAGCTCCGACGTGGGGCCCATTTCTCTCACTCTCAGGGTTGCGCTCGTAAATTTACGGCATTCCAGGAGACTGTACCATCGCTTTCCGTTCGGCACATACCATCAATGATAGTTCACGAACGCCATCTCCACCCGCTCACTGCCGGCCTTCGCGGCTAAAATACAATTTCCGGTCACTCCCCCCTAATGAGAGATGGATGAGAGAAGTCAAACACCATTCGGCTGCCACTGCGGTCAGATCAGTACCCAGTTTTTTTTTATTTTTAAACACATGAAGAAGGTCCGCTGCCCGGGTGAGGGTTACCTGGCACTGAACCCCAATGGACTATGTTACCCCAAGGGCTGTTGTATCAGCCACATATACATATGCAAACAGACTTATAATCATGGAGTGTGCCATAAGCTGGTGCTATTATGCTCAGAATCACTGTTGCAGCCAGGCTGCTTGCTTCCCCCACTACGTTAGTACGGCCCTCTATTCCACTAATATCTGTGCTCTCACAATTTATGTTAGGTAGTTTCATACGCTATGATTGATACACTGAGGAGTTCGCAATATTGTACTGTGTCTATATTGCTACATGTTTGGGCCATATGGCTCACAAACTTATAATAATGTATGTTTTCCAAGCACCGTACATTATGTATATTGCTCACCATGTGGTGACCCAAAATGGCAGCTGTTACTGTACACCAGTTTGGGGCGGTTTTCCATTGAATCTCCTCCTATTGTTTACCCATGAGATGGGTAGCCAGGTTTGCTGGTAACTAACTAACTAAGTTGCAAATGGCTCAGCTTATATTTCAGGATGGAACCCTCTAGGAGGTATGTCCTGTCACAGGGGGCAGGCTCCATCCAAGTGGGTCATGATAATTCAATTAGGGTAGCTGTGGTGCTTATACAGCTAGGCGGGAAATTCAAACAATCACTTGTTTATTCTGTATAAATACTGTGCATTGTATTCAATAAATAACTTCCAGTTTGGACTAAATATTGTGTGAGTGTCATTCTTGGACAAAGGTGTGAGGAATTGACTCTGCTGGGTTTTGAACCCTGGTCCCCAGGCTGCTATACCTCTTCCCTACCACTGCGCCAGCCTGCCTTTTGTGAATTCCATTGAGACCTCATAAGCTTGACTCTGCTAGCAATTGTATCAGTACCTAAGTCTCTTCAGCTGTGTCTGGTCAGGTTTCTGGTCCTTGGCCTATATAAGGCACTTCCTGTCAAATGTACCTTGCCAGATTATTGTTGGTTCCTGATCCCTTCAATAAAAGCTTGTTCCTGTTTAACCTACAAGTTGCTGAACCGGATTATTGCTGACCTTGGCTACTGGTCTCCACAACTTTGTGATTCCTATATCATTACAGAATAATCTGGCACTTTCATGGAGACCGCCGGGACAGATTCTGCATTGGCCCAGCAGGTTGCTTTTACTGCAAGAACTGTGCAGACCCAGGCACAGACCATCCAAGTGCTGCAGGACCAGGTAGCTGAACTGCAAAATAAATTTCAGTCAATGCACAGTGAGTACACCAGCTACAGGGCACGTGATGTTTCAGCTGCTACTGTTACACCTGCACTAGATGCCCGCTTGCCCCTGCCAGAAAAGTTTGGAGGAGATTGCAAAAAATGTAGGGGTTTCCTAAATCAATGCCGTTTGCACTTCATGATGTTACCTCACCAATTTCCATCAGAAAGAGAGAAGGTGGGATTTATTTTTTCACTATTCAAAGATGAAGCCCTGGCTTGGGGCTCCCCTCTTCTGGAACAGGACAGTCCAGCCTTGGGTAATCTAAATGACTTTCTTGAGGCCATGTGCCTAGTTTTTGATGACCCCAATCGATGTGCTACAGCAGAAGCCACTCTACTTCATTTGCATCAAGGGAGGTGCTCCGTGGCTGAATATGCTGCTGAATTCAGACAGTGGGTTTCTGATACTACCTGGAACCAATCAGCTCAGAGGTTCCACTTCAGAAAAGGTCTCTCAGAAGCTATAAAAGATGAGCTAGCTCGTGTTGATCTTCCTGCTGACTTTGATGCATTCGTGCGTTTGGCTATCCGTATCGATCGGAGACTTTCTGAAAGAAGACTGGAAAGACAGGGCTCTTTTAGACCAAGTACTACTCCTATTTCCTATTCAAGAACTTCTACTCCAACCCCACAAACACCTTCAGACTCTGAGCCTGAGGCTATGCAGGTAAATCTAATAAGAGGGCCATTATCCAATGAAGAAAAAACAGTGGCAACGCACTCATAATTTATGCCTGTATTGTGGTAGTGCAGGGCACTATGCCATCAATTGCCCTAGCAAATCCAAAAGAACAATAGCTATGGCTGCTGAGGGCGCACAGATTCGACACCAATCCCAGATTGCAGATCAACTGGATTCTGTCACACAACCCTTGTTTTCTCTGGCTCATGGTGAAGAGGGTATGTTGACTCAACATCCTCATTTTGTGGTGCCTATCACGTTGCAATGTGGTGATCATAAAATTTCAACTACAGCTATGATAGATTCTGGAGCAGGCGGAAACTTTATGGACATTAAATTTGCTGCAGGAAATGGAATTCAGTCTATCTCTAATTCTTCACCTGTGTTAATGGAGACAGTGGACGGTTCTCCACTTACGTCGGGCCCGGTTACACATGAGACTGTGCCCTTAAAGTTGACTCTGGAAGTGAATCACCATGAGACTATATCTTTCCACCTAATTTCCTCAACACAGTTTCCAGTGATTTTGGGGGTACCTTGGCTTGCTCTGCATAACCCACAGATTGATTGGAAGATCAGAACTTTGTCCTTTCCTTCAGAACACTGCTTAATGAATTGTCAACCCACTAAGGTAACACCTGTTGCCACAACAATTAATGAAATGGTTGCTACAAACTTGACTAAGCTTCCTCTACAATATCGGGATTTTGCAGATGTCTGTGATAAGAAGAATGCTGATCAGCTTCCACCCCCCAGGCCTTATGATTGCCCAATAGAGCTGTTGCCTGGGGCTGCTATCCCATTTGGCCGTATATTTTCCCTTTCTGAGCCTGGATTGAAAGCTCTTCGTGAATACATACAAGAAAATCTTGCCAAAGGTTTTATTCGACCATCTACTTCCCCAGCAGGAGCTCCTACATTCTTTGTAGAGAAGAAAGATGGCAGCCTACAGCCATGCGTTGATTACAGGGACATTAATAACATCACTGTTAAAAACCGCTACCCCTTGCCTCTCATTCCTGAACTTTTGGAGAGACTTCGCTCAGCTAAAATATTTACAAAGCTTGATCTTCGGGGGGCATATAATCTGGTTCGCATAAGACCAAATGATGAATGGAAAACCGCTTTCAGAACCAGGTACGTGCATTACGAATATCTAGTAATGCCATTTGGGCTTTGTAATGCCCCTGCAACTTTCCAGCATCTTATCAATGATGTACTACGAGATCTCCTGGATCAGTTTGTTGTGGCATATTTGGATGATATCCTAATATTCTCTTATAGTCTTGAAAACCACAGAAAACAGGTCCGTATAGTTCTGGAGCGCCTTCGTACCCACCACCTATACATTAAACTAGAAAAATGTGAGTTTGAACAAACAGAAATTCAATTCCTGGGGTATGTCATAACTCCTAAAGGTTTAACTATGGACGCAAGTAAAATTAAAGCTGTGCTGGACTGGCCCATCCCCAAGAATGAAAAAGATGTCCAGAGATTTGTGGGGTTTGCCAATTTTTACAGGCGTTTCATTAAGAATTTCTCTGCCATTATTACACCGATCACTGAACTCACACGTAAGGGGACTCCTTTTCAGTGGTCCGATAAGGCTGATACCGCATCTTCCCGATTAAAGACTCTGTTTACATCTGCCCCCGTCCTGGTACATCCTCAGCCAGAATTACCATTTATTGTGGAAGTTGATGCTTCTGATTCAGCTGTTGGTGCTATACTGTCTCAAAGGACTGGACCTAAGATGCTGTTACATCCGTGTGCCTTCTATTCCCGCCAGATGGTGCCAGCAGAAAGAAACTATGACATAGGGAATAAAGAACTATTGGCTATAAAAGCTGCCTTCACCGAATGGAGACATCTCTTGGAGGGAGCTACCCATCCAATTACTGTCCTCACAGATCACAAAAATCTGGAATGTATTCGATCAGCTAAGAGACTGTCAGCCAGACAAGCACGCTGGTCCCTATTCTTCTCAAGGTTTAATTTTTTGGTTACATACCGTCCTGGCTCCAAGAATGGTAAGGCGGATGCCTTGTCTAGAATAGCTGACCCCCTCCATGCTACCGTAACCAAGACCACCATCTTGCCGGAGGATATATTTATAGGAGTTGCTTTTCCTTCTGATCAGATGTCTCGCATTAAAAAGGGCTACGCTGAAGACCCAGTTCTTCATGATCCTCCTCGTGATCTCCATATGACGATGCTTAATGGGTTTTGGATTTTTCAACGACGTCTGTTTGCTCCGGAGTCAGTGCGACTGGACCTTTTACGTCTCTACCATGACTCAAAACCAGCAGGTCATCCAGGAATCCGAAAGACGCAAGACCTACTTGCCCGATCCTTTTGGTGGCCGAAGTATCATGAGGATGTTAAGAAGTATGTGTCCTCTTGTGATGTGTGTGCCAGACATAAGACTCCTCGCTCATCCCCTGTTGGCTTGCTTCAGCCTCTTCCGATTCCTCATCGTCCCTGGGGATCTATATCCATGGACTTTATTGTGGAACTACCTCCCTCTAAGGAACACACTACCATTCTTGTTGTTGTGGACAGGTTAACTAAGATGGGTCATTTCATACCAGCTCGTGGTCTCCCTTCAGCTAAACAGACGGCTGACCTGGTTATTCGGGAAATTTTTCGCTTGCATGGAGTGCCTGATTAAGTAGTTTCTGACAGGGGAGTGCAGTTTACGTCTCGTTTTTGGAAACATTTTTGTTCTAATCTAAGTATTAATGTAAATCTGTCGACAGCTTTTCATCCGCAAAGTAATGGACAGACTGAGCGAACCAACCAGACTTTGGAGCAATATTTGCGGTGCTATATTAGTTACCTGCAGGATGACTGGCTGGATTTTCTACCCACGGCGGAGTTTGCCTATAACAATGCCCAACACTGCTCCACTTCTTTGAGCCCATTTTTTGCCAACTATGGTTACCATCCGACCTTTCTAGTCAGTCTCCCAATTACTACTTCCATTCCTGCTGTCACTGACCGGCTAACCGCCTTACGTGATTCCCAAGCACTGTTGAAAGAGACTCTTTTGAAGGCTCAGGAATGTTACAAAAGAGCTGCTGATAGGCATAGAAAGGAGGCCCCAGTTTATCGCGTTGGTGACAAGGTGTGGCTGTCAACAAAGAATCTTAAGCTTCGGATTCCTTCTCATAAATTGGGTTAAAGGTTCATGGGACCTTTTGAGATCATTGCTCAGATCAATGATGTCACCTTCCGTTTGCAACTCCCGAATTTCATGAAAATACATCCAGTGTTTCACGTTGCACTGCTTAAACCTGTTCATGAAAATACTTTCCCTGGCTGAGTCCTGCCTGCCCCACCTCCAGTCCTCGTGGATGGTGAGGATGAGTACGAAGTGGACAAAATTCTTGACTCCCGGATCTTCCGTAACAAACTTCAGTATCTGGTACGCTGGTGCTGAGCTTGGCTACTGGTCTCCACAACTTTGTGATTCCTAGATGATTACAAAAGGCTTCCTGAGCTACAGTATCTCACAAAAGTGAGTACACCCTTCACATTTTTGTAAATATTTTATTATATCTTTTCATGTGACAACACTGAAGAAATGACACTCTGCTACTGTACAATGTAAAGTAGTAAGTGTACAGCCTGTACAACTGTAAATTTGCTGCCCCCTCAAAATAACTCCACACAGCCATTAATGTCTAAACCAATAGCAACAAAAGTCATTACACCCCTGTACACACCTCCTAAGTAGAAATGTCCAAATTAGGCCCAAAGTGTCAATATTTTGTGTGGCCACCATTATTTTCCAGCACTGCCTTAACCCCCATGTGCATGGAGTTCACCAGAGCTTCACAGGTTGCCACTGGAGTCCTCTTTCACTCCTCCATGATGACATCACAGAGCTGGTGGATGTTAGAGACCTTGCACTCCTCCCACCTTCCATTTGAGGATGCCCTACAGATGCTTAATAGGGTTTAGGCCTGGAGACATGTTTGGCAAGGCCATCACCTTTAACTTCAGCTTCTTTAGCAAGGCAGTGGTCATCTTGGAGGAGTGTTTGGGGTCGTTATCATGTTGGAATAATGCCCTGCGGCCCAGTCTCCGGAGGAAGGGGATCATGCTCTGCTTCTGTATGTCACAGTACATGTTGGCATTCATGGTTCCCTCAATGAACTGTAGCTCCCCAATGTCGGCAACACTCATGCAGGGTCAGACCATGACACTCCCACCACCATGCTTGACTGTAGGTAAGACACATTTGTATTTGTAATCCTCACCTGGTTGCCGCCACACATGCTTGACACCATCTGAACCAAATAAGTTTATCTTGGTCGCATTGGACCACAGGGCATGGTTCCAGTAATCCACGTCCTTAGTCTGCTTGTCTTCAGCAAACTATTTGAAGGCTTTCTTGTGCATCATCACCCTCTCCAATTAACCCCCCTCCCCCCTCCCCTCACTTTCCTTCATCGCGCTGCTTCTGCTGCAGTCCATCGCGTCTTCAGTGTCGGGACCCGGCATATGCTAATGACGTGACATCACATGCACGTCACGTCATTAGCATATGCCAGGTCTCAACACAGCCAGAAGACCCGATGGACAGCAGCAATATTGTTCTTGTTTTTGACTGGAACTTACCCCTGTATAGAAAATTGGCATGTGCGTATGTATTCACCAACTTTGTTATGAAGCCCATAAAAAGCTCTGGTGCACCCAATTACCTTCAGAAGTCACATAATTAGGGAAATGATGTCCACCTGTGTGCAATCTAAATGTCACATGATCTGTCATTACATATACACACCTTTTGTTAATGGACCCATAGGCTGCAACATCTAAGCAAGAGGCACCACTAACCAAACACTGCCATGAAGACCAAGGAACTCTCCAAAAAAGTAAGGGACAATGTTGTTGAGAAGTACAAGTCAGGGTTAGGTTATAAAAAATCTAATCTAATCAAATCTATCATAATCAAATGGAAAGAACATGGCACAACAGCAAACCTGCCAAGAGACGGCCACCCACCAGGACTCACGGACCAGGCAAGGATGGCATTAATCGGAGAGGCAACACAGAGACCTAAGGTAACCCTGGAGGAGCTGCAAATCCCAGACCTCAATCCAATATAAAATCTGTGGCCACAGGGGTAAGACACTTTACTCCTTGCTCACTGTGCCTTAGGGAGTAAAGCTGCATCTCACTGACAAGGCCCACAGAGGCTGAAACGCGTCTGGTGTTTGCTGTTTCTCCTGTTCAAGGTAGAATTGCCTGGTATTTCAGGGCTGGGTCACTCTTTTGAGCGAGACCAGACTGATATACTACAGGATATTTCTCCATGTGAAGGGCACAAGTGAGCTAAAAGAGGTTGCTCTCTGAGTAGGTAACCAGACCTATAGGACAACCCTACTTCAGGTATTGTCCATTCTCAGATTGTGCACCTCTAATTTTGTTGTTGTTAATACAAAACAATTAGCATAAAATAATTATTGTCACACAAGACTGGCTGTCATAAAAAATGACAGCTGGATCTATCAGGAGGGCTGATCAAATGCTGGGGGATCTAGTGGTCACAGTGGAGGAGCACTTCAATTTACTAGACACCAGGGATTAATTACCACCAGACACCAGGGCTAAAAAAATAATACAAAAATAAAATATATTTGATATATATGTCTGAAACCATAGTGGGGTGAACTTTTTTTAAACACATGTCCCAACCCTCCAATCCTTGTGTGGTGAGGCGGAGCTGAGCTCATGGCCTCTCTTGGTTGAACTCAGCTTGTGTTAGCTACTGGAAGGGTTGTGTTTGCACCATTCAGTGGTGTCCGACTCTCCATGACCTCATGGACCATAACACACCATGACGATCCACTTGGTATTCATGGCAGAGATACTGGAGTGGGTTGCCAGTTCTTTCTCCAATGGGCTAGTAGCTCCTTTTATTCCTAGGTGGTCTCACATTTAAGTATTGTCCAGGCCCAACCCTGGTCAATACTGCATGGCTTCAGGACGGTGTGACCTCTTGGTTCCCTGACAGGGGTTGAACCCAGGTTGCATTGGTGAAAGCACCAAACCCAAACCACTGGACCACCATGAAACCCTCTAGGAGGGTTAACCAGCAGAAAACAAATTCCACTAGGTAGGAAATGTAGTCTCATAAGACATATATTATGCACAAACAAGTTCAAAGTACCACAGCAATTGCTTGAGTTATAAAGCTTTAAAACTTACACCCACATGCAAGTTTACAGCAACACTAGATTTATGGCATACCTGCCAGCAGCACACACACTTTAGGCTTTTCCCATCACATGACAGTCCCACATTATCTAATTATGATAAATGTATGAAATACACAAAGGAGTTGAACAATTTGTTTAACCCTATTGTTGGGTACATAGCAAAAATGGTTTACTGTAGGAAACAGGTGAATTAAGGTAGATTAGAAGAACATATTGAAGGGAAGTGCATTGTGGAGCACTGCTGCATTGGGGGAGATAAACTGTGTACAGTGGAAGAGAAGTTTTTTTATTACTCCAGAGAACAGGCTGGGGTAATATAGGATGGCTACTCGTTGAACACTAATGCCGTAAAGGACCCACACACATTTTTGAAGCGTGTAACAAACTAAGAACATTAGCAACTGTTTAAGCCTTGAGCATAAAAACATTTTTTTTTTTTTTTTTATAATTTTTATTGTGAGAAAAGAGAATTATACCATCGCAGGGTAAACTTTGAAGGGAAAAAAAAAAACAAATAAAACGAAACAGCCAACATAGAAACAAGATAAAACATATTACGGTTATATGGTATGAATTGTCATAAACATTTTTTCTTCAAACCTTTCTCAATTATTTTTTTTATATTATAGTTAAGTTGTCTATGTGCACTTAAAGCGTATCCAAGATAGTTTTAATAATAACCAAATAATAAAATAAATCAATAAATAAAATAAAACAGAGAAAAGTACAGAGAGAGAGAGGGAAAGAAAAGGAGGGGAAAAAAAAAAGAAGGGGGGGAGAATAGCCCATTTAACGAAATAGGATCTTACCAACCTCACCTGTCGGCTCTCAGGATCCAAATGTCCCAACATGAGGCCCACCTACTGTATCTCACATCAATTTCTGCAGATAGGACACTCATTGAGTGGATGAAATTGATTTTACGTAAGACCTCTTCATATGTTGGAATAGTTAATTTCCAATGCTTAGCAATTATGTTTCTGGCTGCTAAAAATATCTGGTTAGATAGAAACTGGGCTGTTTTTGGTAATCCTGGAATCGGTAACCCTAATAGCGCCTCCTCTGGTTTTTGATGAATATTTGTGTCCCATAATGTCTCCAGTGTATTGTATGTTGCAGACCATATGTGCTTAATTTTGGAACAGTCCCACAACATATGTTTTAGAGTGCCTGTTGTGTTACATCCTCTGAAACAGTTTCCATCTGCTGAATGATTCGCGAGTTTAAGTCTAGCTGGTGTCAGAAACCATCTCAAAACAGTTTTATATGCATTTTCCCTCAGTGTAATATTTAAGGAGGAGTTTGCTGCATTTTTAAAAATTTGTCCCCATTGTTTATCGTCTAGGACCACGTTAAGTTCATCTTCTCATGCTGATCTGTAAGGCAATTTGTTGGGAGTGATCTCATCATTTAGGTAGTTGTAAAGCGTTGTGATGTTTTTTTTACCCTTAGGGTTAAGCAAGCAACATTGTTCAAAGGGAGTTTTACTTGCTAACTTATTGTCTTTTGTAATTTGACCTATCCTGGTGTTAATCAACATCAAGTTAAGCCATTCTTTGTGTGGAAGTTGATAATGTGTCCTGAATTCCGACGGGGACCAATGTATGCAATCCAGCAGTACATCTGCTACAATTGTAATTCGGTTCTCAACCCACCAAGCTAATATGGAGTTTTTATTAATTGATGGGTCTTTATGGGGTAACCATAATGGTGATAACCACGAGCCATCTTCTAACAGTCTGATTCTTTTATTAATCTGCTTCCACAGTGTGATAGAGTGACTTACACACACTGGTAATGGTTGCAGGTTAATCACATAGTTTACACAATGCCCTAGTGTCTGACTCAGTATAATATTTTGTTCTTGAAGTACTTGTTGCTCTAATTCGACCGAAACTGGTGGGGAGTCCTTAATATACCATTAAGTCAACTGGGCTAGTCTTGCTGCTTTATAGTATCTCAACAAATCAGGTGTAGCTAATCCTCCTCTCTTTTTTGATGCCGTCATAGTTACTTTGTTTATCCTAGGCTTCTTATTACCCCAGATAAAACTTGAAATTGCCTTTTGCATGGCAGCTATGTCTTTTAATTTAATTGTCTTCGGTAAAGCCCGAAAAATATATAATAATTTAGGGAGTGTGTTCATTTTAACGGCATGAATTTTACCAAACCACGATATTTTAAGTGAGGACCAAATATGAAGTTCTTTGTAGATTTCTTTTAACATGTTGGGATAATTAACCTCATAAATGAATTTAGAAGTTCTAGGGATTTGAATTCCCAAATATTTGACACAGTTTAGGGACCATTTAAAAGAAAAGTTTTGTGACAACAGACTTTCAAGCTGTTTGGGCAAAGAAACGTTAAGTGCCTCACTTTTATTTCTATTTACTTTGAAACCTGATATTTGACCAAATTTATTCAGTATTTGAAACAAACTAGGTAAGCTAATTAACGGATCTGTAATGGTAAGTAAGATGTCGTCCGCAAAGAGGCTAAGCTTGTATTCTTTACCCCCCAACTTGAATCCGTTAATACCTGGAGATTCCCTGAGTGCTATAGCCAAAGGTTCAAGACACAATGCGAATAATAAGGGGGATAGTGGACATCCCTGTCTTGTACCTCTAGCTATATCGAATGATTGCGATCTGAATCCCTGGTAGGAGATATATGCTCTCGGAGTTGAGTACAATGTCATAATGCTCTTTAGGAAGCTTTCGCTTAAGCCAAATCGAAATAGTACCTCTTTCATATATATCCAATCAATTCTATTGAATGCCTTCTCGGCATCCAGGGCAGCTTTTTATTAGAGGCTATGTCCATAAGGTTTAGTATTCGCCTTATATTATCGGGTGCTTCCCTTCCTGGCATGAAGCCTACCTGGTCCGGATGAATCACGGATGGCAACAACGAAGCCAGTCTGTTGGCTAGAATCTTGGAGTACAGTTTAATATCATTATTGATTAGAGATATAGGCCTGTAGCTACTACACTGCGTAGGATCTTTGTTTTCTTTGTGCAACACAATGATTTTTGCTTCCAGAAATTCCCTTTTCATGTTTTTTCCTGAAAGAAAATCATTGAACAAGAGTTGAAGATGAGGCAAAAGGGTCTCCATATATTGCTTATAGTAAAAGTTAGTGAAACCGGACCAGGGGCCTTGTGGGCTTTAGTAGCTTTAATTGTTATTCTAATTTCGTCTGCCGAAATTGGGGATGTTAATGAGTCCCCTTTAACTAGATCAAATTGAGGGACTTCAATTGATGCTAAAAAATCATTAATGTGGGATTTATGACTTTGCGTCCCAGAGTGGGCGGGGGTGGAATATAAGTCAGTGTAAAATTGTTGAAAAGTCTTTGCAATTTGATCTGGTTGGTATACAGTATTGTTTTGCTTAGTTAATAATTTAGGAATAAATGAATTAGCCCTCTGCTGTTGGAGTCTCCTAGCCAGCATTGTGTCTGGCTTATTGAAGTGCCTAAAGAATTTAGATTATGTGCGCTGTAGGATAGTCACCATTTTCTTTCTCAGAATTACATTCAAGTCATATTTGCACTTAAGTATCTCCTCGTAAGTTTGATGCGAGTGCTGTGTAGAGAACAGTTTTTGGAGGTCTGATATTTTCTTGTTCAATTTATCTATTTGACCGTGATCTGTTTTTTTTGCGGCTGATCCTAGTTGAATACAGACCCCTCTTATTACTGCCTTATGTGCTGCTCACACCCCCATCCCATCTACTTCGCCACCGCTATTCAGTGAGAAATAATCCACTAGTGCTTGTTTGATTGTTTCTTTAGCTACTGGATCGTTCAATAGTGCTGGATTTAACGACCACGAGGGGGATCGGCCCTTTGGCAATAAGTCGCATAATGATATACTAACTAGGTCATGGTCGGACCACGAAATACGGTGGATTGACGCATCCAGTAGGTTAGAGGCCAGTTGTTGCTGTAATAGTATATAATCAATGCGTGAATGGGATTTATGTCTGGCCGAGTAAAAGGTGTAGTCCCTTATCTTTGGATGCATTTCCCTCCATGCGTCGAATAGGCAGTTATTTTTCAGCAGCGTTTTAAGTGTAGCTGTGGGAACTAGGGATGGGGCAGAGGGCCCACTCTTATCCTTAACTGGGTCTAAGACTGCATTCATGTCTCCCCCTATAATACAGATGGATTGTTGCCAATGGGAGATTAAGTTTGAGATTCTGCGAAAGAAAATAGATTGGTCCGCGTTTGGTGCGTATACATTAAGCAGTGACACTGGTCTATCGTTGATGGTGCCCTGTATAGCTATATATCTACCATCTTTATCTTTTTGAGTGGAAGTGTGTTGGAAATTTAGCCTATGATGAATCAAGATTGAGACACTCCTCTTTTTTTCTGATGCAGTAGCATGGTATGCTTGCGAGTATTTTTCCCCCCAATATTTGGGTATTGAATTTTTTTTTAAATGAGTTTCTTGTAATAGAACTATGTCTGCTCCTAGTCTAAGATATTCTTTAATGGCTATTCCCCTCTTAACTGGCTCATTCAAACCTTGAGTGTTGTGCGAAATTATTTTAATATCCATGACTTACCCCACAGCAGGACAGGACTGTTAAGAGACCAGGTGCGGAGAAGATTGCTGATATGAGATACAGTAGTTGTATTGTTGGAGACGAGAGCCGAGCGCTAGAGGGAGGGAACGAAGAACAAAGATAAGAAAGATGAGAAACCGCAGAGAATGGACAATAAATAAATAAAAAATAAAATAAAAAAAATTGGGTTCAGAAACACTTAGAGCAAACTATGTTGTATATAGTTAACTATTCTATTGATGTCTTGGATCAGTTAAGCGATACCTGTGGATAACGCACATACAACTTGGTGTCACCAGTACACCTTGATTTAAAATGCTAACTACTTTTATTCCTGTTGTTTTATATTGGAAATAACAGTAATTACACTTACTTAGAGGAGAGCAAGCGCTGTCCTCTCAAATTTAAACGGTGAGCCACCTAGTATCCTAACCAATGGATACTGAGATGGTTCGCCTGCTTAGCAAAAATACAACATAACCCCGTAGGGGCACATTTATTACATTCTTTAACGAAACAAGTAACTTTGTAAACCTATTTGTCTACATAAACAAATAAAGTGAACTGAGATAATGATACATTATCACTGCAGAAAGATATTCTCTGATCGAAGACCCAGTTGACACGGATAAAGTCCAACACGAGTGTCATATGAAATGATGAGGTTAAAGAAGTGGGAAGGAACTCAGGTTGTTGGGATGTTCAGTGGTCTCGGGCCTCGACGTTGTCATTGAGCCGGCTCAGGGAGTAGATTCACCTGTCCGGTAGCTGTATATTCCAAGATGATAATAGGGCGATTCCCTCCTCCAAAGACCGAACAAAGTATGCTTTCCCTTCTTTGGAAATATTCAGCCGGAAAGGAAATCCCCATGAATATTTCCAGCCATGGGACAGTATGACTTCCAGAATGGGTTTTAGCGTTTTCCTTTTAAACAATGTTGTTGAGGATAAGTCGGAAAAGATGCTCGGTTGATGTCCCTCCACCTCTGGTATCCCAGCTCTGGCCGCTCTCATGAACTTATCTTTAGTGGAGAAGTAATGAAATCGTGCTATTACGTCTCTTGGACGATCAGAAGTGGAAGAACGCCCACCAATCGCTCTGTGTATTCTGTCTAGCTTAAAGTCCTCCTCACTCATATCTGGTAAAAGAAGTTCGCAGAGCCCTGTTAAGTATTGTGGGAGGTCACGCACTGATTCAGGAAGATTCCTTATGCGGATATTTTGCCTCCTCGACCTGTTTTCTAGGTCTTCCTGGGCGGACTGCTGGTGGACTTGTTCCTCTTTCAATAGAACCACCTCTTCCTCTAGCCGATTTATGTGCGCGGAGTAGATCATTATAGTTGTCTTCCAGCACTGTTGTTTTGGAATCTACAACCTTTATTTCCTTAGATAGCTCCGTCGCCACTTTTTGGATTTCCGTTTTGATCTCTGATCTGAAAGAGGATATAAGATCTTTCAGATCCTGGATGTCCGCCTTCGTGCTTGGCGCAGACGTCTCCCTGGTGGATTTAGGTGCGGGCTTTGTCGGAGTAGATGCTTGTTGAGAAGCTTGTGGGGTGTGTCTCGGCGTGCAATAAGCTTGTATGTCTTTGGTGTTGCGCCTTGTTGAGACACCTGCCATCTCCTTCATAAATCTTGTAATCAAAGTTTCAGTTCACTCTATTGACTTGTCTCTTCGCTCATATAAGTGTCCCTACACAGGTAGGGGTTTGTGGGTGTTACATATTAAAAGTCGCTACAATTATGCACAAGAATGGCGGTAGCTTTGTGCCAGGGCGCCTGGTTGTAGACTTGTATGTCCAAATAATATAAAACTCTCCGGTTGTCTGTAGAAGTGTCTTAATGACAGCGGAGAGTTACAAGTATTTGCATTGGATGATGTTTCTGGATTCTGGGATGTCCTGGGTTTTGCCTCTATTTTGTCCTGTAGGCTGATATGCGGTTTGCCACCACAGGGTGGTGACTCAGAAGAGTGTGTATAATCACCAGGGTATAAGCTGGTTGCCCCCACAATAAGAGTTGAAGGTGATTGACTCTCTTTTCAGTCTCATGGGTTAAGCAATTTGTAAGCTTAAATCTATAAATGTGCATAAGGAAAGAGTGCAGTCCCAGATTTGGCCAGCAGATGGTTCTATTGTGACAGGACTAGCAAGGTTAAACTTGCTGCTCAACCTGCAGATGAAAACATTATACAATAATGCAGAAATCTCAAAAGATGAATAAGGTAATCATGTTTATTGCAGAGATTTTTAGAGTTTTACTTGAATAGACCTCAATAGGGGTTTGGATTGTAGGCAAGCTTCATGTTGGGCAGTGTTGAGGTTACCCAACCCGAGGGTCCCTGTGCCTTTAATTAGCAAATCTCCCAAAGTGTATGCAGAGTTACTTTATGTGGGGAGAGGTGATTGTGGCAGACATACTTTATACCGAGTTTTATTTGTACTGCTTTGGATACTTGCTGTGATCTCTGTCAGAAGCTGCTCCAGCACATCCCCTCTTCTCTCTGTGCCTGCAACTGCGTCTCTGGCAGCATAAAAACATTTTGAGAGAAAATCTTATATTGAGCAGACTCTGTTTGGGTCACTTGTTTATTTAAGTCTTTCAATAAAACTTAATAGAGATGCTATCATCGTTCAACCTTTTTGCCATTTCTTCCAGGTGTTTAATCTTGTGACCATTTAAGAAAAACTGAATATAATAGTTAAAGATTGTATATCTTGCCCATTATCAAGTCAAGATAAGTGTTCCTTTAAACACAGCAGGTACATCAGCAAGTACATCAGCACTATGCTGCAAATTACTTACATTTTGTGCCTCTTGTCCAGCTATTGTGTTTGCACATATATTAATACAGTGGACTCTCGGTACTTGAGTAACTTGTTACTCATCGCTCTTCCTAAAACCAGTTTACATAACTCCTTATGAGAGTTTGGTAGTACCAAACGACCACTGTATTATTCGTTTTGTTTATTTATAATGCTGCAACATATTCCGTATATATTCTTCATTATAGAGACTGTGGTTAAAACATCACGTTGTCCTAATAGTAGTTTAATTATCATTACTATTTGGTTTATTTTTTAATGTTTTCTTTTTATATCCATGATGATGTGTGTCACTTGTTAGGAACCTGTTAATCTTGATACATTTTTGAGGTACATGATTATTTCAGTAAAAAGCCTTGTCACCTATTAAAGTCTTAATCATTACACAGCACTTCAATCAGTATTAGGTCATCCTAATACTTGAGAACAATCTCACTCATTAAATGTTTGTGTTATTCAGTAGCATGTTAGATGGGTGACTTATTCTTTTCAAGGTAGGTTTATTCATTAGTGACTGTCTATATTTCTGGAAAATTGTCTCACTTATTGAATGCCAGGATAATTTCTCTAATTCTTTATATATTGCTCATTTTTGAATATGTGGCTTTAAATTATACACATCACTGCAATGTTTTCTATATTACAATATATAGGGGTGGTAGTTAAAGGGCCACTGTTAGTGCAGTATGGTTTAATTTTTTTGGTAATTCCTGATTTGCAATAAAATTAGTATTTGAAAAAAAAAAGAAACATTTCATCCAATCTGCCTCTCCCTACCCCGTGCTATTTGTCCAGGAGGTAAAAAGGACTTGCTCAAGACTGTCCTAATTTTTTCCGACTGTTGTAGGTTTGCCTACAATGGTCACTGCAGAGAAGAATGCAGATAAACAATGTTATCAGGAAAACTGTCCGATCAGAGCAGTCCCACGTAGGAGATCCTTTCCCATCACATGGACACCAGACAAATGATAGATAGCAGCATATCTAAAAAATGTCTAAAACCCCAAATGTCACATTTATGCTTTAAAAGGTACATTTATTTGCCTAAAACACTGGTTGGTCATGGGTTGTCAGTCTTTCCATAAACTCTATTTGTGACATCCATGCAAGCTCCATTAACAGTACAATGATTTATAGATACAATAGAGTGAAAAGAAGTTATAGGGATGATGCCGATAATGTGAAATATGGTTATACAACTATTATATTTAAAAGAGTGGGTGGGTAGTACAATTACCATCAACGTTACTAATTTAATATAAAATGATGAGGCATTTTTCATCTAGCTCTTGTAAAATTCCTGCCCCCAGGCTTGGTCATAGAATTATGTATTTGATAGGGTCTTTTCTGCTATCTGTCCGTACTTTGATAAATATCACAAATTATCTAAAACTACACCAAATTTGGAGAGTCTTTGAGTGCAAGATATGGAAAATGACAATAATTTATTGATTACCTCCACTGCTGAAACCATTGTCACACCAGGTAATGTGGATAAAAAGTCAGGCTCTGCACAGGAGAGAGAGGGAGAGGGTCCCACAACAGCTGGCCCCTGAGTAGGGTACATGGAGATAAGTTAGAGACCGTGTAAAAATAGAGTACCCTCCAGTGGTCTGATGAGGAGAAGGAATGTAGTGAATTATCTGGATCTCAGTGCTGCCCACAAACAAATGGGGCAATGAACCGAGGATACTCCAGAGGAGAAGCCTATCTGTGACTCCTGAATGTGTGACATTATTATTACATTTTTTTTAATTAACTTTTATTTATAATGCGCCAAAATATTTGGTAGCGCTATACAGAGGATAAGAACAAGGAAGAACAAAGAATGAAACATGATGTGAGGGACAGAGATAGATGGAGGGAGAGAGAGGAATGAGAGAGAGCAATGAAGAGACAGTAAAGACTTAGGACATGTGAGAAGTAGGAGATCTTAGCAAATTATGCAAGGCATAAAATGGGGGAAGAGTGGGGAGAGCCGAGATAGATACAGAAAACATTTGTAAGGGATTAAAATATTGCTAGAAATAATTTATATCTTCCCAAAATATTAACAGACATACATTAGTACATTAGTAGTAATAATAATAATGATATTGACTTCTGAGATGGGACAACTTCCATAGTTCTATCCATACCTTGTGTAGCAAGCTCTCAGAATTTCTCAGAGCAGAGGAGGCCTGTATTCTGATTTCAACTTGCAATTTTGTTTATAAAGAGGCATCATTTTATGTAGCGCTCCTTGATAACAAGTGGCAGCTATGCCTCTGTGCAACAAGTCAACCCTTCTGACACAGCAGTGCTGGTTGTTTAGCTTAGAATCGTACCCTCTCTCGCATTAGCCTATGAAGATGCCGTTTACAACATGGCAAAGAAATTTACTTTCACCAGTGTAATACTTAATTGTATGACTCTGCACAGTCATTAACTGCTCCAGGCCTACAACAATGCCATCCTGCATTCCCATCAAGATACATCCCTCTCTGCTTTTGTGGTAAATGATGGAATATATTTTACCATCTATGACCTTTACTGACCTTTATTGCTTTGTTGTTAAATGTTTTTGCTTTAAATTGACAACTTTGACACCTGCACATTACGGTCAATTAAATTATACTCTCTCAGTTAAGGTCAGATAGAAACTGCTATTGTGACTACCATCACACATTTGCTAGTTTTTAATTATTGCTATTATTTTTCATATCTCTCTGAACATCTTCTTTATTCACACTGGAGTTTGTTTCATCCTGTTTTGGAAGCCTCATTTTGACTCTCTAGTTATAGCTACCTTGATGTTTTCTGCACAGAGTACTGTAATTTGTTTCTGTTACCTGGTTTTATTTGCAAATACTGTATATTTGTATTAGAAAATATTGCAATACATTTACAGTTCGTTATTAAGTAGTGGGAAAGTAAAATCTTTATATTAACCGATTATTGTTCAGACTTCTATATATAAAGACCATTAAAGATGGTAAACCAGTTATCTTACATGTTTTCAATAATATGATAGGCCAACGCGAGGTTGATTTCCATTGTGTAAAAGTATTAAGGGATGGTCACTTAGGGGAAAAGAAAGGTTTATGTTAGTAAAGTACCAATACAAATATGGATATTTACAAGAAGAAATTATAAAAAAAAAAAATATTTAGTAAAATAAAAATGCTTTTGATGTACTATTTTTTTGCACATGACTTCAGCAGTTTATTGGCACTTTGCTGTTGTACCATAATCAGGTTCTCTGCTGTGTCCCTTTAATGGCTCAAGGTCAGATTTTAAGGGCCTATGGGCCCATAGACCAATATGATGAACAGGACATAGTGAAATGAACTTCTTGAATCCCCTTCATTCACTCAATATTATAATGGATCCTAAGAAGGAGAATATATACTTTAAAGGCTACTAGATTAGATAAGGTAAATATGAATCATTGCATAGCACTTACCCATCAAATGTTGGTCGCTTATAAATATAAATTCAGACTGTTCTAAAGCCATGCAGCTACTGCATGTATAACAAAATCCTATGTTTTCTCCCGAGTTGGGGACATTCAGGTTTAGCTGGTGGAAAAACAAAGAAATAATACATATTTATGATCTGTTAGGGTTATCTGTGGTTAAGTCTATGATTGAGGTGATGGACCAATATGCTTACTCCCTAACCTTGACTTTGGTTTCCTGGATATTATTTTTGCCTAAGGCCCTTTTCTGTACTGCATATCCCCACACGTCCTCACCGCCACAGGCCTTCAGCCTTGGTCCAGCTGCCAAGGGCCTTACATAACAACTGAGCCTGTCATGGAGGGTACAGGAGGCCGCTCAGCACCTGGCTACCCCTTTACTCACCAAACGGAAGTCCTGACATTGATGGTGTAGGACTTCCAGAACCATCGGGCTCACCTGCAGACAACAGGTTCTAGGTGAGTAACTGTTAAAATGCTGGAGTTTCATGTTGTAGAAAAACATATCCACAAACCAACATTCTACTCCAAAACCCAGTCAAGATACTAAAACACAGAGGCCTATGATTTTCTTTACTTTATTCACAATCACGGCACATACAACAGAATTGTATACACAATATCTGCTGCTGGCCAAAAACATAAACAACAAGTCTTTTTATAACATTTCTACATACAGGAAATGTATATCTTCCCTCACCACCCTCTTCTAAGCAGTAAACGATTATTTACATTTGTGAGCCAATTAAGAATCAAAATGTACCTAGCATGCATCAAAAGCATGTATGCTGTATGTTACCTAAATCATTTAAACAGATCACCTTATTTCTACAATAATACTAAGTCAATGCCTTGTTTTTCAGCCTTGAGTTCGGCCTTCCCTTAATTCACACAGAGCATATTGTTATGGCTATAGAAATATTATTGTTTCACAGTGAAAATTGCTGAATTAGAAAAAAGCATAATTAACGGTTTCAGAGCTTACATTTAGCAATATGAAAGTGCTACAAAGGTAATAAATGCTATTTATACTAAATAATGTATGGTTATTTGTATTTTTCCCCAACACTCAACACTCAGAACTTCAGATGCCACTCCCTGATAAATTTAGCAGAGACAAAACTACATAAAGGGGTTTCTGCATGCCAACTACTGTTTCACCTGAAGCCACATACTTCTGCTACAGAGTTTGTTCAAGTCAGGACAGTGATCACTCTCCTTCAGGGGAGGTGGGCCCACAATCTCTTGGAAGCTCAGAGTCCCAGTCTACACCACCCTCAGACATTTTGGAATGCAATGGGGGTTATATATGATCACCCACACAAGACTGATTCTGCTGAGATGAGAATGTACAAAATGTGTCAATCCCGAAAATCTGCAGAATAGTAGTTGAATCCCATAGATAGGCATCAGACACCCAATGAAATGAACCAGCTTACACAGCCTATTTCATTTTTGGTTATCCTAACAAGGCAAAGATGATTTGCTACAAATGAATCACAGGATTCATGAGTGGAGACCAGGAAAAGACTGAGCTGAATCACAAAATATCCCGGACTGAGAGGGTCTTTTGCATTCCTGCAGCTTCTGCTACATTCTCCTCAGAGCAGATGCACCTTGAAACTGCCAGAAGGCCACTAACCCATTGAGAGAGATTTCAGAAGGACTAATAACCTGTTTATTTATTGTGGTCAAGCTGAGCATTTTTTTCAGTAACTGTTCTAGCCTCCGCAAATCTGTCATTATTAGCAGTGACACCTCTAAAGATGGTCTATGCCAATCCCATCACTAACCCATTTCCGTATTGATGTGTCTTTACAGTGGGGACATGAGCTCATGAATACACAGGTGATTCTTGAGTCTAATGCAAGCTCATCATTCATATGTGTTCACGTGATCCAACATTTCCTGTATGACCAAACCAGTGCCAGCATCAAATCTGTGCCTATTACAAAGGATATAATTCCCCCCCACCACCACCACCACCATCGAAGATCAGGAAAGCATGTGATTTGATGTGATATCTTCTTTCCTCTTGTTCTTTGATTACCTTGATTGAGGCAACATAACCCCAAACATTAATTGGGCTCATCAAACGCTTATCTTCCCAGATGAACTCCATAAAGCTCACTGCAAGTTTCTCTTGTCTCCAACTGCCCCCATCTGTGGAGTTACTTGTTACGGAAATTCAGAACTTACCTTCTGTTTATCAGAAGATTGTAGATGTCTGTGACAAAAAGGAAGCCAATATCTTTGCAATCACATTTTGCCTATCACATTGGTCTGGTCCCTGGGGCAAAAATTCCTTTTTACACAATCTATCATTTCTCTGAAACAGATGTCATGGTCCACACCTAGGTTCAATCTCATAGCAGATCTCATCTCTTAGCACGAGTATGACATGTACGACATCTCGTGTCACAGCAGCTACAGCTATGTGTTCTAGAGACAGATCAGTCTATAGTACCTATCCTAGCCTTTGATGCGGTTTCTCCTGATTGTTTGTTGTTAAGCCCCAGTCTTTCTACCATCCATTCACATCTCATCCAGAACTATTTATTGCCCCTCTGTCCTCCGCTCCGTGCCTGTTGAAGGCTCCTGTGAGTACTTTTGGTTGCTCCTGTGTCTTCCTATTCTGATTTGATACAGTTCCTGTTCCATTCCTTTTCTCTATTGGACTGATATTTTCCTGCTGACTCGGATTGGTATTGAACTTTTTGGATTTCTGCTGGCCCCTGATCTTTGGCTTGTCTGACCATTATTTTGCCTGTGCCCTGTTACTTCAGACTTGCCATCCTCTGATACATCTCCTATGTCCCCCAACAATGGATGTAATTTTTGTTTTATGTTTTTTTTAGATATTCTAAACTATAGCAAAAGTTATTGTGCATGTGTGGGTGTACTGAACTTACCTTGGGCAATCCATACTGCCTATGTATATCATAGATCTGATGATATTGTTGTACTCCTTTCCCTTTATGGGTAGGCTGGACTCGTTAGCCTTGGTTGGTAGCCATCCTAAGAGAAGGAAAACTTTGATTTAGTTAGCCTTGTAAGGCAATCCATCTAGGAGAAGGACACTTCAATATAACACCTACGACTCAAGGACCTCACTGTCTGCATCCTAGCTTGCTTGGCTATGACAGAAGAACCCTGAATGTAAATGGTGGGACCAGTACTGCACACACTGCATCTCACCTAAAAACTCCATTGCACAGACCCAATGGATATGTCTACATCTAGACAAACAACATTTTCAAGCCCTACAGCGTTGAGAAAGGGGCATAATGGCAGGTGGAAAATGTCATTGGAAGCCGTAGACTCAAAAGGTTTTTAAAACAAGCAGCATGCTACAATTTTCAGTGTCTATGCCCCAACATTTTAAGTAGATCCTATAGAAAAGGGCAAGTTTTACACTGGCCTGCGCAATCTGGTACAGAACGGTCCTGCAGATGACAAGGTCATCATACTCGGCGACTTCAGAGTAGTGAAGCTTGAATAAGGGGTACTTGGCAACCAAGGTGTTGGAAGCTACAATTATAACGGGCGCCATGGACATTGGATTCCTAGCTCAAAGACAGGGCCTTCCTTCCTTTGCTAAATGTTAATCTGTATTTATTATTGTCTGAACTTAATTTATGTACAGCGCTACGGAATATATTGGCGCGTTATAAATAAACTATAATAATAATAATAATGTCGGCACCTGGTCCAAAGCCCATTCCACAGTACAGATGGTCAATCACTCCTTACAGACAAAGCGTTGATTCTGAACCGGTGGTCTGAAAACAGAACTTGATGAAATCCCTACTCTTAAAGAAACTGTAAAAGCCATTGAGCAGCTGAAGAATGGTAAAGCAGCAAGAGTTGATAGGACCCCAGCAGAGATCTGGAAACATGGAGACCCAGCACTTCATACTTTTCTCCATGAGTTCAAACTACCACAGGACCTTTGTGATGCAATCATCGTCACCCTATCCAAGAAGAAGGGAGAAAGGTCAGACTGCTCCAGTTATCAGGGGATAACTCTGCTCTCTGTTGCAGGGAAAATCCTTGCAAGATTATTCCCCAACAAACTGGTGCCCAATATGGCAGAAGAACTCCTCCCGATAGTCAGTCTGTCTTTCAAGCCAACCGTAGCACCACTGACATGGTTTTCATTCTCAGGCAGCTCCAAGAGAAATGCAGAGAACAGAACAAGGGACTGTACGTGACGTTTGTCGACCTTACCAAAGCGTTTGACACCACAAGCAAGAATGGTCTGTGGAAAATCCTGGTACAAATAGATAGTCCTTCCAAGTTCCTCTACATGATCATCCAACTACATGAAAACCATCATCAATGGACAGCTTTAGCTTCAGACCGCAGGGCCTGGATAAGTACCATTCACCAGGCTGTCTTCTCTTTTGAGAGAACATGCAGGGCTGATCTTAAGGATTTAAGGAGACAGAGTAAAAATCTTGTCATTGTCGCACCCAAAACAGAGCAAGTCTTCCCGTGCAACCACTGAGGTCGAGCCTGCCTGTCCCACTCTTTGTTCGCGAAGCCAAGCCAAACTCTCCCTTCCCTTTAGTGGGATCTTGTGTTCCATACTAATGGAAATGTTTCTGAACCTATATTAGACACAGTTGTATGGTCGGATCACTCTAGTTTCAAATTCTCTATAACTATTAATGCACACAGACCTCCTCCTCTGGAGATGTCTACATACCATTGATTAAGGGCATTACTTCACATACCCCAATGCCTGAGATGGATTTTTCATATGTGATGAGTGACTGTGAGGATATTCTGTTTTTAGTACATCAGTATAATAGGTATATGACAACAACACTGGCCAGGATTGCCCCTACTGTCACCATAAGTACCCTGGTTTGACAAAACCATCAGGAAGATGAAAAATAAAGGTTGCGAACTTGAAAGTAGTTGGAGAAAGTCAGAGTTCTTGTTGAGAGAAATTGCAGCAGCAAGCAACAGGGCATCTCAGCTCATTCACATTGTAGAAAGGCTATGAAAACTAATATGCCTACAATCTAGTTTAGCCTTCTTTAAATCAAAGTGTGAAGAGTTTGCTATTTTCTTTGCTGATAAAGTATTCTCCATCCATGTCAAAATCTCTGCAATGACACCAGAAAAGCTTAAGGCAAGTATGAAACTGAGCAACAGGTCTGTACACACCTGGACAATCTTTGATAATGTTGGAGAATAAGACATTGTACAAATCAACAGAGGACTACATCCCAAGACTTGTAATCAGGATCCAGGCCCCACATGCCTTCTAGTACAGGGTATGTACTTAATTGACCCAATGTTCACAAAAAAATGTACAATGCTCTTTGCTGACAAGAATGTTTCCAACTCCACTAAAGGAAGCCATACTCATACCTAAAAAGCCTTATCTGGACTTGAATTGCAAACTACAGGCCTATTTCAAATCTTCCATTTCTAGAGAGTCATTGAGAAAGTAGTTGCAACCCAACTAGAGACCTGACCTGACTTATATGACTCAATCCAGCCAGGATTCAGAAAACGGCATAGTACTGAAGCATCATTGCTATGTGTGCTAAATGGTGAGAGACAGGGATAACTGGTCCATAGTAATTCTCCTTGATCTCACTGCATCATTTGACTCTGTAGACTGTGATATTTGAATTCATTGTCTCAAGGAATGGTACAACAAGATGGCAAGGTACAACACTGCGCTGGTTCAGATCCTTCCAATAAGACAGAGCCCAGAGAGTGTCCGCTGGTAAATTCCTCTGTACTTAAGCCACTGAACTGTGGATCCATTTTATCTCCCATGTTGTTTGTTGTGTTCATGCTTCCAGTGGGTGATACCATGATAAGCCATCGTTGAAACAAAGCACAAATGATCCAGTGTTACCTTTCAATTAATTTCTTGCAAATTTCCTAGTGGATGAGTGCAAAATGTTTGAAGGTAAACCCTGAAAAGGCAAGGGTACTCTTAGTGGGAGGACATCACCTTGTAAAATCAAAGCTGAAGCAGGGTCGGGTGAATGACAGGTTACAGGTGCAATATCTCTGTATGGAACTTGATTGTGGATTAAAAAGTTTCCATGGCAATCAAGAACTCTTTCTCTAGCCTGAAAAATATAGAAAGAAGATGCTAAAGTCTCTCTCTCTCTCTCTGCAACACAGTCCACTTCTCACTGTGTAACGATCCAGTGGTAAGGGCTATTACTACCCAGGGCCACCTGCTGTAGACTACAGGTTAACTACCCACAAGGACTGTTTGGGTTCTTGGAAATCTCGGCACCAGCACCCTGATATCTGGCTTCTGTATCAGTCAGGGTGTTTCCATCAGGAATCAGCACTTTCAGGAGTCTCAGTAACCTTCCTGTGGCAGTGACCAGGACAAGTTACTTGCAGTGTGGAGGTAGAATCAGTCTTGCAGCCACCAGGAGCAAATAAGAGAACATACCATTTCTATATATCTTATCATTGAACTGATTTATTTTTGGAAAGTCAACAATATTTATAGGGGTTAGATACAGAGGGGGTGTATACAATATGTTGGGTAACACAATAGCATGTATTATGCATTATGTAACGTTAATGGTATGTTTACTGTATGTGTAATTGTGTCCAGTCAATAACGGGTTATGTGACAGTTGGGAAGGGTTATGTCATCTCTGTGTCTGTTAGAGATTTCACAGTTATAGAATACTGCTTGATGCTGCAAGTACTGGTTATGTTTATAACCTGGTGTACATATGTTTTGTTGTTTTATCCAAGTTAGTAAAGCCATATATTATTCTTCACTATCTACCATTGTCCCTTTGTGGAATGCTTAACCATCACTACACAACAATGATAGGGAGTGGCAGACAAACACAGGCGATAGACTCCACATGTTATGTAATAGTCTGGCATCCTGTCTGGCACCTGTGAACAATAGGCCAACCTCCAAATACACAAAATGTTGTATCCGGTCTAGTGGTCCAGACCTCAAATACATTACCTTTATCTGGCAAACAATGGGACAAAACAGATTACAATATCATGTAGTTGCTTTTGCGCATTTATGTCCTTTGTGGTGGCTCAATGAGCTAAGATCCAGGGACAGGAAAAGGGGTCTGTAACACAGTGCCTGCAGCACACTCGCCTCAAGTCTCTGCAGCTCATTTCAACTTGCTATTGCAGTTGTTTTCCATTTGTATTGCTAATGGTAAGAATGGCTGATGATGTCAGAGCTAATGAACCCAGCTGAGCACAATTAGCTTTTAGCAGCTCTTAGCTCTGCTGATTCTCTCTCCCTGCAGCAAAGAATAACATAGAGCTTATGTATAAAATACAATCATACTGCTATACCAAACACTGGCTGCAGTGCTAGGGTTAAGCCTTAGTTCCTCTATTGCACCTTCTATCACTCCTGCTGGAAGTTGGTGCTGTGTAACAAGTACTGTAGCTTGCTGCTGTAGGTTTTTTCATTTGAATTGCAGATGGTGGGAGGGGCTGATAGTGTTTGGTAGAGCTGTCTCTCACTTTCTCTCATTCTCTCTCCTTGTTGAGCAGTGTCCATGCTGTGACACTGCACAAACATTTAATTGGGTACAACAGGCAAATAGCACTGTGCAGCCATTAGGTAAATAACAAATGGATTAAAAACTACACTTAAATGCTGTGTTTCTATAGGCTAGGACGAGGTGGCGACGTAGCCAGCGCTGAAGGTGTGGAAATCAAGATTTCAGTTTACTGCACATAAATCTGTAAGTATATTGAACGATTAGAGCAGGATTTCTTCCAATGCTAGGAAAACCTTTATACACCTTCCTCAGGAACCTAATTAAGTGATGTCAAGTCCTCCTCTCCCCCCCCCCCCCCCCATGGGGCCCTCCATATGACCAGCATGCTTCTCCCTTCACACCAAAGTTCCCACTGTCCAATGGAGCTGGCCAGCTCATCCCCATTTTACTGGATCCCCTACAACCATGCACCTTTTAGCTGGTGACCCCTCTGCCCCAGGGACCCTGGTAATAAACTTTATTAAACTCTCTGGGAAAATGCAGCATTTCAATAACAAATCCTAGTCCTCAAAAGCTTTGCACCCCCCATGACCTCACACTGTGGGACTCTTTTCCTATAACAGTCAGCGAGTCTCCATCACTGGACATTTTTAAAAGAAGCTTAAGACTTATGTGTTTATCCAAATCTTTCGGAAACACAAAGTGCTTTGAGTCTAACTAAGAAAAAAGTGCTATATAAATTTGTGTTAATAATAATAATAATAGTAATAATACATAATTCAAATCTCTTGTATGGCCATTCCCACACAAAGACAAAAAGAAATTTGATCCAAGAGTGCACAAACAAGAAGCTATTTTACTTTTCTTTGAAGCAACTAAGTGTGTTGTCACATATGGTTGCCATAAATTACATGACTAAGGACCGTAGCTTGTTCATCACAAATTACATAATTTCTTTCATTAAAAATGACAGCAAACAGTTTTAAACCCTGCGGCACCATTGTAGCCAACAGTGCAAAATCATATGAGCACTCAGAAGGTGCCTATATAATATATTGCTTATGTAAGTATGAGGAAAACAGGATCTTTCCTGTTTTCTGACCATTACGCCGTGCCTTGTCAATCCAGGGTTGCGAGCAGCGAGCCACCAGGCTGTTGCACTGTGGCGTGGATCCTAATCCTAAAATCTAACCCTTAAACCTAACTTTAAAACCTAACCCTTATACCGCTAAGCCCTAACCCCAAACAAGCACTACTTTGTGGGTAGGTGATGCTGCAGCCGCTGCCTGCTGAAGCGCGCTCACAGTGGTGGTCAGCAAACATGAAACGTCCAGAACTAAAGTAATGAAGTAAACAAACAATAAAAACAGAGTATGGATCTATCCTGTTTTTAAATTCGCCAGCACTGACCACTACAGTGCCGGCAAGTGGCCACTAGATGGCGCTGCAGATATTTTTCAGCGCTGACAATATTTCACACAAGTTGTAACCCTACCGTAACCCTTAAACTAACCCTCACAGTAACCCTAAAAGTTTACATAACCCTAACACTATGGTATGGGCACTGAAAATCTGTAGCTCCATCTAGCGGTTGGTGGGTGGCATTGCATCTGACACTGCTGAGGAATTTTTGGAGAATTGCAAAAGGGAAAGGACCCAGAGTATCTGGGAAATAATACAGCAAATTATAGAATCGGACAACTGTATTTAGATGTCATGTTGCCTTATTTCGGTTCATACTAATTATATAAATGGTATAAATAAATTCATACACATCCCTTGATGTAAACAGAGCAACCATGTTACTGGGAGTGTCCCTGACTACAAAATGAGAGTAAATAGAGCAATACAATAAAGTAATGCTGATATTGAATTTATTATATCCCAATGAACTATCCCTCATGGAGGTGTGCTATCATCCTGATTTATACTGAGATCCTTGTCCCTGGCAAAGAAGAGGTTAATGTACGGCCCCGCCTTCTTATCCAGGTGTCAGAGGCTGTGTCCTGTGCAACCACTTCTGTCTTCCGACGGGAAACACTGCCCTGTTAAATGCACTTTACTCTTCTGCTAGTCCAGTTGCTGGAGGTTACCCAGGCCCAAGCCATATATAAAAGTAAGTTTGGTGTGATAAGAAACGGGGTCAGTTTGTAGGTTGATATGTCCCGAAAGGAGCCCGCGGGGTTGTGCTTTGGTTCCGCGTTGCTCTCCTTTCCTCGGGGAAGAAAAATTAAGGAGCACCGAACCGGTCGCCAAGAGCCACGTCTAGGGGGAGAGGCTGAAGAAGAGACAGCGGAGCCCGAGGACTGTAAGGGAGGAAGAACGGGGGCTGTGTGAGAGAGGAGGCCTCGGGAGCGGCCGGGATAGAGAAAGGGATATCACCCAGTGTGAGTCACATATATATATATATATATATATATATATATATATACATACATACATACATATACACACACACACACACACACAATTGTGCGAAACCGCTCACTGACAATACTCCTAGACACTGCTGATAATAGTCCCTCTGCACTGTCACACAGCACCACCATAGTGCCAGGCCTGTCCTTACCCTCACTGTCTACATATCACGCCTGCTACCACTGATAGAGACACCTAGTTATATACATAATACAGTAATCATCACCCTTCCGCCAATACTGTCCTTACTCCATCCCTAGTACGTTAACTGACAGCACATATTTAATACTGTCACCATAACACCAGTATGTCCGGTCACACGTCAGAGCTATCCTTGTGTCATCCTCTGTCAGTGACCGGAACACACACACACACACCGTGCTGTCATTGGTGTCATGTCCATACACAGGCCATGCCATCCTCTGTGTGCATACATTCCCACTTACACATACATATATATAATACTGTCATCATCTCACTTCCCCACAGCACACTGTCCTTAATACACTTGTCTTCTCCTTACAAGCAGTCAACTGCTGACAATGTGTGATAGAGAAGTGTAACAGAAAAAGTATTAGGGACACCTACAGTAAGGAAAGTATGTCTGGTGTATGCAGAAGGCAACTGGCTACTTTATCTGCTGTCACATTTCTGTTTACCTCCTCACAGTAGCTGTCTATACTTCAATTGTTCTTTGTTCTTTTCTTTCTTTATCAAGAATCCTTTGATACTTTATATAAAGTAAAATATTGCAATATTAACTGTTGTTATCTGTGTTCTTTGTTAGTAATAGACGAATTAAGCTCAATTTGCTATACTCACTTTTATTATTTCATTGCCAGTAATTATGTTGTCATAAGACGACAGTGAAGATTAGACTTGACATTTTATTGGTGTGTTTAACTCAACAGTAAAACCCTTTTTTTTTCTCCAGGGAACATCAGCTTTTGTATTGGCTGGCATGCAGGTTTTCAGTTGATGTCTAAGAATGCACTGTGTGTGTGTCAGGGATTGTGGAACTATCCAGATTAGCCCCAGTTAGTCCACGCTACCACCGATGGAGAGATATAGAACATTATAGCATATACAGAAGCAACTTGTTCATAACGTCATATAGTCCTATAACAAGTCGGTAACCTGAGCAATGGAAACTACAACTGCCTTTCGTAATGACCTCCATGACACTGTGGCTGGGAATGGGATTTCTGTCAGTCAAGAAGTACATGCTAATGAAGAAGCACATGCTGATGCCAAATTAAACATATCCATGGCAGGGGACGGGACAAATGGTAAGTCATTATTAAGTTGATCATTTGTATAGCTGATAATCCATTTATTCACTTCCCATATTTCCGGGAATGTGAAGGGCTAAACAATAACTTTGAATATATATCATTGATTTATATGCATCCTCTATAGAAGATACTGTGTGCAATGTTTTATATAGGGGAACTACATATAAACTATATCAACAAATTATGAAAATTATATTATAAAGTGAAGTAAATTAAGCTTATGTATGTGTTTTTCTTCAATTTTATATTAAAAAAATAAGGACATTTACATAAAAACCATTTCACACTTTATTTTTTAGTTTTGCATGGTTTACTCTTCCTCTGGAACACTACTCTTGTATTTTCCATGTAAACAGTTTAACGGTTGTTAAATGTTTTCTTATATTTTCCTTGACTCCTCCATTGTAAATACATGAGTTTCAATAAAAATAAGAGCAGAGCAGCAGGGAAATAGAAACTGAACTTGACTGACAACATGACTAAACAGCCATAAGTTTCATAACTTCAGTAAAGATTTTACTATTAATGGGATTAGTGGGCCTTTTTAGAAAATATTTTCAGATGTCATATGAAAGAAATTACACACACGTTCATCGTCCTTAATTTGTATTTCTTTCATAGATCAATATAAGACCTGCTCTTTTATAGAATAACATAAAAAGGACAGTGTTCTAGAAATCTGTACTGTATATCTTGTGATATGTTAGCTGTGTACTTGCCTTCAGGTATATCCTTTTAAAGGTTGTGCTAGTCTGGAGAACACCAATGCTTTCTCCAAATAGCCAGAATCCCTGCTTTATGCCTGGCACCCAGTATCCTTGCTTTATGCCTTTGTGACGCAGTTGGTTTTCATAGATGAGTAGGTCCACAGTGTTCCTATATACCACACAAGTGTATTGAAAACAGGGCCATATTCTATATAAAAGCACAATCCATAGCTATCAGTGTACAATCATTTTAGGTAAACATGGTGATAAATGTATCCACACCCATGTGAAATGGGTCACAGTGGGGTTATACACCCAATTCCAAATAATCTGGTAGTAAAATCCAATCATACAATTTTCTTTTGCTGCTATTCCAACTTTAATCCTGCAAAACATGCAGTGCATTTTTATATGATTTCTATTTGTTCAGTGGATGCTCCATCAGCTTTTTGTTTACATGGGGTTTTGCACCTACAGCGCTGGACTATAAACTCTTCTAAGGCAGTGTTTCCCTTTTTTTTATTTTTATTTTTTATTTTTATCATTTTTACTGAAAGCACTTGCGCTATATGATGTAAGCTTTCATTGTGAACAAATGCACTATGCAAGGTCTCCTGCTGCTTTACAAACTAGATACAAATGAAGTGTGTATATATATATATATATATATATATATATATATATATATATATATATATATATATATATATATAATCATTAATAAGGCTGTATTTTGTTTTACTTCCTAATAAATTGCATATCACCAAGTCTAGTTCTTCAAAAAATCCAATGGAATATTTCATTCATGGAAAATATACATTTTGTTTTACTATTTAATAAAAAATAGCCCTACATAATATATTTGTATACACATTAGGTTTATGTCCCTATTAATCCATTAATTGCATGCTTGAAATATGTTCTTTCTGATTTGTTCTAGATAAAGTCACTTGCTTTCTGTTCGCAAAATAAATTGTTGTTTCTGTTGACATTGCAGTAGTTATCTTGATTTTGCTCTGGAGTGAAACAAATTAGGGCACTTTCCCTGTGTTCATAATTAGCTTTGATTCATTACTCTAGTACCAATACCTCTATATATTTAATGCTTTGAGCAGAGTATATTTTCTGTGTGGTAATGATGATCATTAAAGGGGCAGGCAAAACAGAACTAAATGGGAAGGTGTGGCATGAAGCATTCAGAGAAAGGCTTCTCATTGTTTACTGTGACGTTTTTATACATTTATTTCATCAGGCTGCATATTATGAGGCTGAGGGAGCTTTAGTTTTCATAGTTTTATTTATTTTTTCATGGAGTCTGTTTCATTTTGTGAACTTGGCAGTAATTAGAGTGTCATAAGTAAATCATGTAGGATTACTATACATATTGCACATTTCATCTAATACAATCAGACTGGTGAAGCTGTAGCTAAAATCATTTTTACGTTTATTTCAGCAATAAATGTAAAATCAAAACTTAACATTTTTTTAATTTTCAAGAGCTTATAGGTTACTTTTCTGCCGTATATACACACGTATAAAACATGTTTTCTAGAATCAAATTTTCTTATCTTATCAAGAGTTCATGAAATTTATATATATTGCAATTTAGATATTCAATCTTGTAAAAACTGTAAATACGTATTTTTGTTAATATATATAAAGACTAGAAGCTGTTTCCATGGTGATGCAGTGTTTGCATGTCAGTCGGTTCTATCTCCTCGGGTTTTCTTTATCAACATTTTTCAGTTTATTGAGCAGTGGGCGGTATAATCTATTTTGTAGATTTCTTTTTCTTTTCTTTTTTTTTCAGATTGTACATATCTTTAGCAACAGAAAATATACTATTTTAGTTACCCATTTGCCTTTTAGGGGGAGGTATTCTCAGAGCCTTTTTTTGATACATTAAGTTTTGAGTTCAGACAACCAGTTTGTGAAACAATGACTGGACCAGATAAACCAGCTTTGTAACTGTCAGATTGTTGAGGGGTTACACTTAAAGGACAAGTTTCATATAAGCTTCTGTTTTTCTTTATAACAAGTCCATTCTTAGCTAGTCACTCCTCTGTGTTTGTGATTTTTGTCACTGACACCCAGAATGCGGTGTTGATTGGATCAATAGAGCCAGATGAAGACCCAATGAAACTACAGCCATACACCATACAATAACATTTTAAGCTGTGACAATTGCATTTAGTTTCTGTTCTTCAACAGTTCACTTCAACGAAAATAGTCGTGTAGCAAGAACTATAGCAAAAAGAGGTAATCACAAAACTTTGTTTTTACTATTAAAAGCTGACGTTTATATCTAACTTATGGATTTGCAGATATGGTGCAGACTTATTTGGTTAGGTACTGCCTTCTATGTTACAGTAAAGCAATAATAGAAAGAAAAAAAAATATGCCACAGGGAGTGATATGATTATCATCAAGAGGCTTCTTTAGGTACATAATATATGTAGTGATTTAAAAACAGTTCATTGTATTTGAAATCTTTTTAAAGATTCCTAATTTTTACCTATAAAACCCTAAATCTATTAAAGAGAGAGACTTTATCTGTATGTTCATATGCGTCTGCTGAATTGTGCAGTGAGTGATTTGTAATGTCCTAACGGTTTTGCAACTTTTTGTAAAGGACCAATGTATTCCATTTTTTTTTTTATAAATAACCACACTTTATAATTTTGAAGATGCAATGATAGAAACACTTTACCAAATGAGCAATATTAGCCTGCTTGTAATTTTTTGTTTAGGGATTATTTAGTACTAGCGACTTGCCCGTCAAATGACGGGGCAGTCAAATTTTAAGCCATGGGAATGCTGTTAGAGTACAAAACGGTTTACATTGTGTGTCAGAGGATCTTCAGTGCTCATTGCAAGCCTTGCTCTGACCGCCTTTGGCGCTCATTGCGAGCCTCTCCTGTTGTGTACTTTTGGTCCTTTTGAGCACCTTCATCAGTCATGATATTTGTATATGTGTGTATAGTTAAATATTAATTATTTATTGAATAAATTAATATACTTTAAGTATTTTAATATATGCAGCCAGCAATAGCCCGAAGAGCTAACAATCGGTTTGTATTTTACAACAGCATAGAATATACAGTTTGAGTGTTGGTGCCCTGATGATGAAGTGTAATGAATGTTCTCAGTGTGCATTATAAATAGGCTGCGTGCGCGAGGGAAAGCTGTTGTTTTATTGTGTAAAGCGGCATTGTATATTCGTAATTTTATTAATGTGTTAATGAGTATTTTCCGGCTTTTGTAATAGTGTATTTTCTAGTTTGTAGTTTTAATGTGTAACGTGCTACTCGTTTGGCAGTGTTTTGTGCTGTCCGGGGTTATGTAGCCTCGTTTTTGTTTTTTTTCGGCGGCCATATTTTTCCTCGCTTAGGCGATTTTTCAAGTGGCAAAAATCATCTAAATCTGCTTAAATTTGCGTTCCACCTCACTCCCAGACGTCCTGGCTGTTGCCCCGTGCTGTCTGTGATGTTTTTGTAATTTTTTTTGTTTGTTTGTATTTAGTGTGTTTTTTTTTTTTTTTCCCGCAGTTCATCCATTAATCTTGTATCCTTTTTTTTTTTTTTTTATCGCGTCGTATAATTTTTTATTTTATTTTGGTCAACCGCTTGCATGCTAAGGCAGTCCCGCATTTAGGAAGTGTTTTGTGGCTAAGTCCTGCGTGTTTCATTGCCTCATCGTGTTTGTGGTGATAGTTGTAGTTCCTTAACGGCTCGCCTCGCAGGAGATGAGCGCCTTTGGCACTCATCGCTTAAGTGCTACATGTTAACGCCTCGCTTCACGAGGCTCGCAGCGATGAGCACCTGTAGCGCTCATCGCCTAACTCGTACGCACCACGCAAAGCTTGACGACGTCTCGCAGTTTGACAACTATTGTATGTGATGTACATTCCTTGTTAACGCTCTTTATCTTACAGTCATAGATCCAAGGTCCTTATACTCTGTTTTAAACACACTACTATTATTTTCTATCCAGTAACCAGTGTTATTTCAAGCAAATTGCCAAAGGAAGAAGCCAGAATGCAGATAAGCAACAATGGAGACGGATATCAGAATGGACCACAGCTCCTTTACCCAGAACACCTTTCACCCATGGACTCGACCGTCAAAGCTTACAGCTCTGCGGCCACTCCAGGTGTGCCTGGTTCCCATGAGAATTTATCGGAGTCTAGCACTGAGGGCCTAGATCTTAGAAAAGAAGCTTTGCAGTCGCTGAAGCTAAGCCTTCACATGCAGGAAACTGACTTGTGTAAGAATCTATTTTACTGAAGTGCAAATTAATTATTTTGCTTGGCTTTACAAATATTTCTTGCAGTATTTTTAGACCGAAGTTTTAACAAACAGAGATCTACAAAAACCTGAATACAGATATGGCAATAAGTTGACAATATAGTGTTTTGATATTGCTTCCAGGATACTTTACATATTGTGATGAACGTATCTATGAAGTAGTTTTATGCTCTATTGCTCTTGATGAGTTCCCATTGTGGCTTATTGCCCATCTTTCCTGCAACTACCAACCCAAGGAAAATAAATGTTGCATTAAAGTTTGTAAATAAAATATGCTCCCTTTTTCTAACATGACATCCTTCAATTGCTTCCATAGTCTCCTTTGCTTGCACATGCTTCTTGCCTTGGACAGTCACTGATAGCACAGTGTATCTGAACTCATTAGTCGGATTGTAGATCTGCAAACGGGCAGGTTATCACTGGTTAAATGCTAATTCTTGTTGCTCTACTTCTATTTGTGATTTCATCCAGGTTCTATTGATACTCCACTTCCTTTGGAGAGAGAAGAACAGATCCGTCTTCAGGCTAGACGTCGCTTAGAGGAGCAGCTAAAGCAGTACAGAGTGAAACGGCATCAGGAGAGAGTGAGTACTTGTAACCTGAAAGGAATAACCATGATATTACAATTTGCTAAATATATTTAGGAAAAAACAAACAAATACTGTCTAAGTTGTAACTGTTTATTTTTACTTTAGTAAGATTAGCCACTTAGGAGGGACCTTGGATACAAATAAGAACTGTATGCTTTTGAAAGGATGGCACCATAGTATGGAATTTAACAATAGGATGAAATGCATGTCAAAATAAAATCACCCCCAGGCTTAAAGCCAACATAATTAGCAGTGTCTGCTAAAATTAAGATTTTTCTCTCAAAAAATGTTTATACTGAGAACATATTTAGCTGCTCTTCCTCCCCCCCCTTTTTTTTTTTAATATGTTAGTTTCCCAAACTCCACTGACACTTTCATTTTTCTTTTGGACTTGATTTAAGAAATACTGGAGAGATTAATACCAACCTAACACGCAAATACCTTTTTTATTTTATTTTTTATTTTTTTTATACAGTTTAGATTGTTAGGTCTTCACGTAGACTTTGTCCCTGTGTCACCTTATTTTTACATTTGTACAATAAGTAAAACAGGAAGCATGACCCTTCCTACATTTCAGGAATTCTATAACAGAATTCTGTTTTGAAACTTTATCCGCTACGGTTTATGTTCATTGCATCTGTAATCATGCTAGAATAGTGAAAATTTAATTTAAAATGCACAATGTACTAGTTAGCCCATATGTTTCCTAAACTTTGAGCAGTGCTGCTTTACAGAAAAACTTGTAAGTAAGAACAGGTGTCCCATCTCATTCTTAGGAACAAATACTATAAAGGAAGTAAAGGACTGCCTGCAATATACATAACTATTTTCTACATTTTAGTTAGGGACACATTTTCGGTATATTGCTCTCAGAAGCAATATTTGATAAAGAATGTCATTCTAACGCAAATGTATTCACATATACTGCAATACTCTGTTTATTCATCTGGAGTACTGGACAAGCCCGGCTGCTCAATTCTTCATAACTATATTTAAGTCAAATGCTTTAGGAAAATAACTGACAGTGAATAGGTAAGTTGCTTCTTATGCATCATCAAAATTTATCATTGTATCAATATTCTGTAAATAATTGAGGATGAATAATAAAGGAGTGTCCTAAAGAATCCCTGATGTGTCACCTTTTTATAGTCTCTCTTTTGAAGAAGAAGACTTGATAATAGGCAAATTATTTAGCAACATTTTAAATAAATAAACAAAGCCTTGCATTTTTTTATCTATTTAACAGAATTAGAAACTTTGAATGATTTGGAAGACCCATAAATTAGAGAAGATGTATATGTTTAATTTTGTTAAGCAATTGCCATTTGACAATAGAACAAAATGGTGTAGCCCTCCTCCTCAAACTACAGGCAAATAAACAGTCAAAGACTGTTAACCTGTGATACAAGCTGAGTCTGCTTCATTTCTGTAGTATGCAACAATAGAAGCTATGTACACCAAGAGTATTGAAATAGAATCTTAAATTTAGCAGAGTGGGCAATTCTTTTCAATATTTTTTTCTCGTGTATATTTATTTATTTTATTCTCCAAGTCCTTTAATTAACAATTGGCAAAACATTATGGATATCCCTATACCAAAATATTGCCTATTTTCATTTACTGATCTGTGATGTCTACAGTTATGCCTGCATCTTCTGTTACACTTCTTATTTTTGGTTCTTTGTACTGTCTTGCAGTCCAACCAGTCTACTCCTAAAAGCCGCCCTTCCAGCACTTTGGATCCCGAACTTATGTTCAACCCAGATAATCTTCCAAGAGCCAGCACTGTCGCTATGACAAAGGAATATTCTTTCCTTCGCACAAGTGTCCCAAGGGGGCCAAAACTAGGTAGCTTGGGCCTTCTTTCCTCTTCCAAAGATAAAAAGACATCCCGATCCTCCAAGTCTTCCAGTAAGATTCGATCACTGGCAGACTATAGGAAAGAATCCTCAGAAAGCAGCAATGTTAGTCCAGGCTATGCAGACACCTCCCCGGGATCCCTGAAGCCTAATAGTGGAAGTCGGACATCAGTTGTGTCTGAAGTCACCCTCGATGGGGTGGAGCGCCTGGAGACTCTAAGTTACTGTGGAGATAATAACTCTGAGCTGGATGGTAGCGAAGTGGGGGCAAAGCATGATGGGAATGAGAGTGACAGCTCTACTCATAGCAGTGTGTCTGCTGGCAGAGGAGCTTATCTGAACACTGCCACCCCAAAGAGGGGAGATGATTACACTGTGAATGGCCAGATTATTGCAGCTGCGGATGTAGGACAATATCCCTCACTTAGAGATGTGCTACAAGCAGCAGCAGCTGAGCATCATGCCCATGAAGAGGAAATCAATAGTGAACCGAGAAGCAGAAGAGACAGTATTTCAAGCAGGTGTGAAAATTTAAATGTTTACTATTGAAGTAGCAGGTTATGTGTAGAAATCAAATAAGCGTAATCCTTAAAGGCTCAATGTACAATGAAAGATTAATTTGCAATACTTTTGGTCTTTGTAAGAGAATAATTGGGCATGGGAATGGTCATAAAGCAACTTTTTTAATAAATAAAAAAAAAAAAGTAAATGTTGATGCACCTGTTGGTCTCTGGAAACAGATGTAATACTTTGAAGACTTTGTGTGTGGAGGAGCAGAACTTGCAACTCCCTTTACTGATAGCTAGAACATGAGGGGTGATTTTTCTTTTTCAGGAAAAGATGAGACCAGAAAAAATCCTCTATACATAGAGTATTCTAAGATTGAGATTTTTCTCTGTTATGTTTATAGCTTGAACAGCTGTTCATGTTGATAGTTCACAAACAGTGCAGCTTTTCTTGAACTACAATGGTACTTTAAAACTCTGTATATCTGCAAGCATCCTGCACCCAATTTCAGTATTTCCTAATTTGTCAGTTGTTTGTCCTTTACTTACTGGCTGTTCCTTGTGTTTTTCTAGTGTGTCCATGGAAAGCTCCATCGCTGGGACACATGACGAGCTACTGCAAGTTCTCAAAGAGAAGATGAGATTAGAGGGACAGTTGGAATCCTTGTCTGTGGAGGCCAGCCAGGTAAAACAGGAGGCCTTATAAAGCATATGATCGTTGTGTATACCAGTAACAAATTGATAAGCTCCCAGTTTTGCAAAGTTTAGGGATCATCATATTGCTGTATCTGTTGGCATTGCCCTCATGGGATATTAAAATAACCCAATAAAATTAGAATTATGCTAAGCAGAAATGGTTAAATGTAATTGTCTGTTCTAAACAGACATTTGTGTGTGTTACTTTGTGGAATAAATATCTGACTATATTAAAGTCCCTGGTGTAGAACACTTAATTTATCAAAAATAATATTTATTGTAGGAACAAATTAAAATATGAAACCATGCCGAATGGTAAATGTAAGAACAAAGGGGGGGAAAAGAGTGTGAAATTTTATTAATAAATGTTGGCAACAACTGTATAAAAAAAAATAAAAAAAAAATAATTATATATATATATATATATATATATATATATATATATATATATATATATATATATATATATATATATATAATATACATACATATTATATACACATATACATACACGCACACATACATATATATACATATATACATACACACACACACACACACACACACACATACCAATGGATAAGTGCAGGCACAAAACCTGGTGCTTATGAGACTGCCAACATAACCTTGATATAAGCACACTATAAGGTGTGCATAATAAAAGCACATCACCTAGTGCAAATAAAGCTGCCTAAATAGCCCTAATATAAACACCCTGAAAAGTGTAATAACCAATGGACATCTGCTAGTCCATTTATATAATCATAAGAGCAAGTACTTGCCATTCCGGTAGTTCCATTGGATCCTTGATGTAGACATATCCATCCTCCCACAGTGACTCCTGCAATGCCCGACGGTTCAGTTTCACCGATTTTTATATATGGGCTCATCAGCCCATGAGGAAGTCCAGTATATGATCTAAATGTAATTATTACACTTTTCAGTGTGTTCATATTAGGGCTATTTAGGCAGATCATTTTGTTCAGCATCTATAGATAGATAGATAGATATAGCCCTTAAGCTTTAAACAGCTGTATGTGAGTGGGTTTATGATTTGTACAAAATCCAATCCTTTGCTTTAAAGCTGTGTAATACAGCGGGCATATGCATTTGAAGGAGCTATGTATAAAATAGCAATTTGGATTTTAAGAGCAAGAATGCATTTTCTGGTCATTTGCATGTCCCCGCCCAGTGACTCAGAATGCAGTGCAATAACTGTATTTCTGAGACTCTGTAGCGGTTAATAAGTTGTTAAAATGTATTTTTAGACTTGCAGATGTGCTTACAAATGTATTATTTGTTTCTATATATAGACAGATGTAGAAAGACATATCATTTTTTATTTTTTCTCTGCCGTCATAGTGTGAACTTTATTACAACATCCTACAAACTCTGTGATTAAGCAGAATCTGCTTCAATTTGTTCAAGCGCAACTCCGCATGATACAGGTGTTACCAACATTTATAAATATAATTATTTCACACTCTTTTCTCCCTTTGTTCTTAAATTTACCATTCATCATTGTTTCATATTTTAATTAGTTCCTACAATAAATTATATTTGTGTACTGAAACTTTTGTAAGGAGATATACACAAATATGTGGTTGTAGGTGAGAGTGAATTATACCTGTGCTATTATTTTCATGTTTCAATAAGTTTTATTGATAGGTTCCGGAAAATTACAGCATATGATACAATTGGCGTAACAATTATAGATGGTATTTACACACACCAAGGACTTTTTAACATTTAGAATCAGTGTTCGTTTTGAGGTAGCTAGTCAAACAAGATAGTTGAACTGTAATTTTTGAGCATTCCCTGGAAGTGATATTAACACACAGTTTATTGAAACTGTTCTCTACATCTCCAGCTTCTTGGAGCTGAATATTTGGGAATTATTTGGCATAATCCAACCCTTGTTTGTTTCTTTTTTTTCTTTTTCTTTACTTCATACACAAACACTGATATATGCTTTTATGCATGAAATTGCTATGGACAACACTTGCTGAACAAAATTAACTTTACAAATAATATGTTCAACTAGCAGGCTTGCATAATAATTTATGTGATCTATAGTGTACATGCTAATTTGTGATAATTATTCATTTTTCAGTTAACAATGGTTGTTTTGGGTGACCTAGCAAGAGACTAACCCAGATCTAATGTAAAATTACACAGCTAAGCTCTGGTTAGGTGATATTTATTTATCACTGGTTATTTTTTTTATTTTTTTTATGAAACACATACATAATGCATATAAAATGTATCTAACTGAACATTGTAAAAGAAAAAATAAGGAAATATATACATTTTTACATTATTTCAGAAACCCAAAACTACAGGTTTTGGGGGAACAAACACAACTACTCTCAGGGTTTCCATTTTTTTATTTTTTTTATTTTTCACACCTTTACATCACTACATGAAATTCTTTATAATTTGAAGGTACATCCAGGAAGACGAAATTTCCCAGGTTCTGTACCTTTTTCTTAATAAAGATTACGGTCTGAAAGACTGCCCATATACTGACCCTAAATCTGTTGCAGTTTGGCATGTTAAATCACTATGAAAAATGTAATTTTGTTTTTGTGCCATCCAATTCTATTCCCAGGCTTTGAAAGAAAAGACAGAGCTGCAGGCCCAGCTGGCTGCAGTAAACACCAAACTTCAGGCTGAGCTTGACCAAAACCAATCCAGCCAACAGAAGCAGGAATCTTTGAGCACTGAAGTAATCAGTCTGAAGAAGTCTTGCTTAGATCTAGAAAGGGCCATGGCTGATCTACAGAACAGTCTGGAAGCCAAGAATGGCAGCTTGGTTTCTTTGAGCAACGATCTGCAAATGGCAGAAGAACAGTACCAGCGGCTGATGGGAAAGGTAGAAGAACTGCAAAGGACCATCATCCAGAAGGACAACACTGGTGAGTTCATTTAAATGATGTAGTTCTTTTATGTAGACGTAAAGGGACATGTCCATTAGTTTTACTTTAAGTCTGACCCTCAAACAAAGGTTTTCAAATTGTTGTACATGAAAAATCAATGTTTCACTGATGGGTCTGCTTAAAATCTTGCATTAGATAGGTAACATAATTTAAAATAAATCCAATAAAAATACAAGTAGTACAAAAATACATGTGTATAGGTGTATATACTACACTCCAGTATAATACAACTGGCAGAAAAAAAAACAGGCAGAAAAATAATAAATTGAGTGGTCAGTGAAGACCGTAAGCAACTAGCAAGTGGTCTATTGAACGTTTTTAAGACCTTTTCAAGTGGTCTTTGGAAAAAATAAAGTTTGGGGATGCCTGTTCTACAGCATATGTTTTTTTTTTTTTTTACAGCTATTTATAATTATTTCTGTCCTTTTTTTAAAAATGTATTTACTTTGGTGAATGCTTCCCTTTTCCTAATCTCCAGCAGTTGGAATATTTTTGGGGTGAATGTGTCCCAATGAAGAAGTGGAGTGCCTTTGTTATATAAGTGATGTCATAACATAAACATTGTAGTGTTAAAACAAAGCTGTGATGTCACTTAGAGCAGTATATCCCAATCGCCTGTCCTCACGCATGAAAAGATTTGCAGGGAATCCCTTTTATATGGTACATGGGGCATATGTTATATCAAAGTTTTTTGTTTTTGTTTTTTTAATGTAATTGTTTTATTAAATAAGCTAGAATCTAGCCTAAGTGATCTATAATATAATTAACAACCATGAGCAAATGTCATTACTGTTTATCCTAGGCTACATTTTTCCCCTTATTGCAATTGTAGTATTCTGGTAATACAGCATAAAAAATTATTACTTCAAATACGTAGTTGGTTCATGAACACCAAACCATCGAAAAATATTTGTCTGTTTTATAGTTTTGTCAAGTGGGCAATTTTGCTTTCCAAAGATATGTCCTATATAATATAATGTAATGTATTCTACTAACTGGTTGGTTGTAAAGTGAATTGGTAGCCTTAAAATAGATGCAGGCAGTGACTGCTGCCATAATATTTACAATCTGTTTACTTCTGGGGAGAAAAGCTTTGGGAAGTCTTGTCAAGCTATTAAAAGTAAATATATTACACAATCCGCAAAGGTCTGCATAGTTAGAACTATGGTATTCCAAGTAGTAACATTTAGACGTGAGAGCAGGACCATAAAGAAGGCTGAGCACCATAGAATTGACACATTTGAATTTTGCTGTGAGAAAACTCTTTAGATTCCTTGGGCTGCAAGAAGATCCAATTAAACAATAGTACAGTAAATTGAAACATGTGAAGACTCTGAAAGATTGAAGGCACACAAAGAAGGGGATGACAGAGGAGGAGATGGATAGATGAGGTCATTAAATCAATGAATATGAGCTTGATGAAGAGAGAGAGGCAGTGGCAGACAGTGTGCCTGGTTTAAGAGTGACCCTATGGACTACAGCACAACAACAATAGATATAGATGCACTCTTGTCCCTCTATAGACCCATAGTCAAGTCCTCACATAAAGTAAATGTAACTGATTTCAGACCTTACCTCCAGAATCACATAAAGAATTTGGAAGCATTCATGAAAGGCTTAATCATCTTAATATGTATAGTTTAGATGAGGGAATGCGTAGAGATAATATGAAAAAAAAAATGAATCTGCTATGTTAAGGACTTTAATAAAATTTAGAAGAAATGCGTTTCTCAGAAATACAGCAGTACTAGAGGTTATGATTTGACATTGTAGGATAGTATACTCTGGGTTAATATGAACAAATACTACTTTACAGAAACGGTGATCGACAACGGAAACAATCTTCTTAAAGAAACCGTAGGGGAAAACACAGTAAAATAATTATGCAAATGCTTAGTGTATGCATAAAGTCGTCCTGAGAAGGGAGTCAAACCTTCTACATAAATAGTATGGTCATTTTAGATTTTATTTCTGAGAACAGCAGTGGAAATAATTTCTATAACTTTTTTGTTTCATCCGAAAGATGGTATTTCATAATGTGTTAAAGATTTTAATTGCTCTTGGGGGGGCTTCCTGTCAGTCAGCTAATAAGATATGTAAACTAAAACATGTTCTCTTCATTTCCTGTTGAAATTAATTTAAATAGGTTTTGCTTAATATTTGTTTCCATTCAAAAAAGCTAACTTTGGAACGTTTAAAGCATCCTCTTTTAAATGTATTGGAAAAAAGTGGTTGTGTTACTTGTCAGGTTAAGTGTGGTTCTCCATTTCATTTTCACTATAGTGCATGACCTGCGTCAGCAAACCGTTTCATTGCAATATCAGCTGCAGCAAGTACAACTGGACCGGACTACACTCACTAACAAGTTGAAAGCTTCTAAGACAGAAATATCCTCCCTACAACAAGCACGTGAATGGTACCATCAGCAGCTTACACTTGCACAAGAAGCTCGAGTTCGACTACAGAGTGAGATGGCAAACATCCAGGTAAAATCCAAACGAACAAAATGCATATTGTATTGCATATGGAAAATGCAATGCCCATTTACAATTTCTAAGATTGCTTTGAAAGTTTTGTTGACACAACTACATCTGGAACAGCCATCAGTGCTTTATAAACAACCCACAACTATACAGAATTTTTGTTACACATGGAGTTGAAAAAGAAACTGTGGCCACCTTTGTGGATTTTGATTCTGTGCAATTACTCCTATTTACATATGTATTTATTTTCCATTTTCTAGTGTACACTTAATTATACTGCTAGTATTATGCTTGGTTGTTTGTTATTTTTAGGCATTTCATGTAGTTTAATGGAATACTATTGTTATCCAGAGGAAGATATTGAGTGTGTATGTATGTATGTATGTATGTATATATATATATATATATATATATATATATATATATATATATATATATATATATATATATATATATATATATATATATATATATATATATATATATATATATATATATTGTGTAATTTTTTATTTTGATCAATTCTCTTTCAAGTCTGAGCACTGAATTTTTGTGTTTTTTAATTGTTATCTTCATTCCTTGCTGTTTTTTAATAAGTAGTGCATGTTACATTACTTTAAGATTGTATTATTGCCCATGTTTGCTTTATGCATGTTTTTGTACATAATTAAAGTGTGAAAGCTAGTTATGCATAAGATAAAGAATCATTGGACAAATGTATCTGTAATTTTTGTTTCCTGGAAAGCCGTGTATATTTAGCATTTTAAATAATAAACTATTTAAAGTATCTGTGCACTTTTGGCAGGTTGGGCAGATGACACAGGCTGGGGTTCTGGAACACCTCAAAATTGAGAATGTGACCCTCTCACACCAGCTGACAGAAACTCAGCATAAGTCCATCAAGGAGAAGGAGCGCATTGCTGTACAGCTCCAGAGCATTGAGGTATAAACATTATTATTATTATTATTATTATTATTATTATTATTATTATTATTATTATATATTTATATTTTTTAATACCTTGCCTTGTCCACTGTTTCCTAAGGACCAGCAGAGTCTATTATGGAGCGAAACTATTGTACAATGTATCTCATGATCTCTTGTGATCAATGGATATTGGTATTCTCATCACCTAAACAATTATTCATACATACAAAGTATTTTTTATATATATATTGTAGATAAATATTGTAATACTTTCTTACATGTTGCTATGAACTTTCAGACTAAATATCCAATACCATTATTCCATCTTCCTCTCAGGCTGACATGTTGGACCAGGAAGCAGCTTTCCATCAAATACAAGAAGCAAAGAGCATGGTGGAGGAGGACTTGCAACGGAAACTAGAAGAATTTGAGGAGGAGAAAGTGCAGCTGCAGAAACTAGCAGACTCTGCTACTGCTCTGGAACGTGAAATTGAGCAGGTATTGTCCATATAGATTTTGATATGCATATATTTGTCTTATTCTTATCCAGTCCTCATTGCTTTGAATCTGTAATGTGCATCCTTGAGCTGACCAGAAATTTCCCTGGATATCTTTTATTAGGTGAAGCTCACTTTGCAACAGCGAGATTTGCAGCTTGAAGCCCTTCAACAGGAGCACCTTGAGATAATGAGGCAGTTGACAATAACACAGGGAAGCCTTCACACCAAAGACCAGTCCCTGAGTGATCTGCAGATTAGATATGATGAGCTGGTGGCCCAACTGACAGAGCTACAAAGTGAAGCTTCCTCTAAAGATGACACCATTCAGTATTTGCAGAACCAGAAGATTGTCTTAGAAGTAGCTCTACAAACTGCCAAGGTGGAGCAAGAAGGGTTAGATAAAGGGGTCAAAGAATTGGAAGAAGGAACAGAAGTTACTGAAGAAGTATTGAGAAACCTGAGGCAGGACCTTGCTGTAAAGTCTAGCCAGGTAAAATGTTGTAGCATAGCACTGCATTCAATGGGTTTGAGGATTTACTGTTTGTATTGCATTGAGAAAATACAAAACTTTATTTGTCTAATGATTTGTAGGTGGAAACTCTTCAACAGGAGAATGCCAGTCTGAGGAAACAAGCCCAGAAAGTGAAAGAACAATTCCTTCAGCAGAAAGTGAGAATGCATTATACTGTACTATACAGAAATTATCCCTTTAACCAAGCACCAATAACTATAATTAAAGGTCTTGAACGTGTAGACAGTACTTCACTCTATCAGGCCTAAAATGTGCATTTTATATTTATATTTATACACTCAAGAACTGCAGAGCCAAACAAACACCAGACTTTGGGAGGATTATGGAAAAAAGAAAATATTCTAAAATTGTGATAAATATGCATAATTTTTAATTTGAAGTTTTCTCCACTTTTTTTATGTGAAACAACATTTAAAAAAATGAATTTATAAAACATGTAATCATATATGCTAGGAGTACCACATAAAATATCATAAAATGTCAGGTTTCTGTGCTGTAAAAAAATGAGACAAAGATAAATCATTTCAGAACTTTTTCCACCTTTAATGTGACCTATAAACTGTACAACTCAATTGAAAAACAAACTGAAATCTTCTAGGTAGAGGGAAGAAAAAAATAAAATAATATGGTTGCATAAGTATGCACACCCTTAAACTAATACTTTGTTGAAGCACCTTTTGATTTTATTACAGCACTCAGTGTTTTTGGGTATGAGTCTATCAGCATGGCACTTTTTGACTTGGCAAGATTTGCCCACTCTTCTTTGCAAAAACACACGCAGTCCTCTTCAGATCACCCCACAGGTTTTCAAATCGGATTTAGGTCTGGGCTCTGGCTGGGCCATTCCAAAACTTTTTAATCTTCTGGTGAAGCCATTCTTTTGTTGATTTGGATGTATGCTTTGGGTCTTGTCATGCTGAAAGATGAAGTTCCTCTTCATGTTCAGCTTTCTATCAGAAGCCTGAAGGTTTTGTGCCAATATTGACTGGTATTTGGTACTGTTCATAATTCCCTCTATCTTAAATAAGGCCCCAGTTCCAGCTGAAGAAAAACGGCCCCAAAGCATGATGCTGCTACCGCCATGCTTCACTGTGGGTATGGTGTTGTTTTTGCACCAAACATATCTTTTGGAATTATGGCCAAAAAGTTCAACCTTGGTTTCATCAGACCATAACACCTTTTCCCACATGCTTTTGGGAGACTTCAGATGTGTTTTTGCAAAATGTAGCCTGGCTTGGATGTTTTTCTTCGTAAGAAAAGGCTTTCGTCTTGCCACTCTACCCCATAGCCCAGACATATGAAGAATGCAGGAGATTGTTGTCACATGTACCACACAGCCAGTGCCTGCCAGATATTCCTGCAGCTCCTTTAATGTTGCTGTAGGCCTCTTGGTAGCCTCCCAGACCAGTTTTCTTCTCATCTTTTCATTAATTTTGGAGGGAGCTCCAGTTCTTGGTAATGTCACTGTTGTGCCATATTTTCTCCACTTGATGATGACTTCACTGTGTTCCATGGTATATCTAATGCCTTGGAAATTTTTTGTACCCTTCTCCTGACTGATACCTTTTTAACAATGAGATCCCTCTGATGCTTTGGAAGCTCTCTGTGGACCATGGCTCTTGCTGTGGGATGCACCTAAGAAAATTTCAGGAAAGACCAACTAGAGCAGCTGAACTTTATTTGGGGTTAATCAGAGGCACTTTAAATGATGGCAGGTGTATGCTGACTCATATTTAACACAATTTGGAATGTGATTGCTTAATTCTGAACACAGCTACATCCCCAATTATAAGAGGGTGTGCAGACATATGCAAACACATTATTTTTATTTTTTATTTTTCTTCCCTCCACCTAAAAGATTTCAGTTTGTTTTTCAATTGAGTTGTACAGTTTATAGGTCATATTAAAGGTGGAAAAAGTTCTGAAATGATTTATCTTTTTCATTTTTTTTACAGCACAGAAACCTGGCATTTTAACATGGGTGTGTAGCCTTTTTATATCCACTGTATGTATCATTAGGTCTGAAAACATTAGGAGTTGGCTTTCTACACCTGTTAAACCTATATATACTACACCCTCTATGCACCCATCACAGTCAGTAACCTTAACATCCCAGTCCCCTATCTCCTAGAAATCTGTTTCCATTGTTAATACTACTAAAAATTACTACAACCAAATGTAAAAAAAAAAAAAAAACATTGGACTTCTCCATTCTGATTTACAATGTTACAATGTTGGGCTTGCATTGCCTGCTTAACCCTATAAATGCTACCTACAGTATACTTTTATTTAGAACTAACCTGGCTCTGCTATGCTCTGTAGGTAATGGTAGAAGCATATCGCAGAGATGCCAGCTCAAAGGATCAGCTAATCACAGAATTGAAGACAACCAAGAAAAAGCTGGACTCAGAGTTGAAGGTGCTAAGACGGGAGCTGGTCAAACTTCAGGGGGAAAAGTCAGCAGGAGAGTTAGATCAGGCACGTATAAGGAAGGAGATGGTACAGCTACAGGAACAGATAGAAGAACTTGAATCCCATTTTCAAGAAGCGCAGAAGGACAGGGATGACATGGAAAGTCGGTTACAGGTTTGTATTTTGAAATGCCTAACTGGAGCATGGTTCTAATCCGATAACATATTTGTAAAATGTTGTGTATATGTGACTTGATAAATAAACTAAATAATGTAGTTGATCACATATATAATCGTGAGCATACGGGCCGTTGCTCACGCTTGCGGGCTCGCGCAGCGAGCCCGCGGCCCTCGCTTTGCTGGGATGGAGCAGCCACCTCCTCCCCACAATGCCCCGGTTCGGGTCCCAGAGCGTTTATAACCCAGTGAGCATGCCTCCCTCGCAGTAGCGTTACGTATCGCCATGGTTACAAACCGCTGCGACTCATTTCCGCCCTTACTGCAAAGGCGCTCCATCCCAGCAACTGAGGCCCTTGCCCGCAGCGTACGGCCCGTTACTCACGCTTGCGGGCTCGCATAGCGAGCCCGCGGCCCTCCCGCTGCTTGCACAGCGAGCCGCGGCCCTCGCATAGCGAGGGCTGCGGCCCTCAGTTGCTGGGATGAACTGAGGCCCTTGCCCGCAGCCCTCGCGGTCTGGACCGGTGACATGGGTGGAGTCCCTGGAGACACACACCATTAGCACTGCACGCTTCTACACAGAAGCAGGAGGACTTAACAGCAGATCACAACGTGACCCCTGCTGTACATCCACAGAGGCACTGCAATCAGAGCCCCTGGAGGCCTGCCTCAGACCCTCCAGATGGAAACGGAGCAGGGAGCAAAGCACAGGATGCCACCACCACCCCCAACAGGGTCCCCGACATTCACAACGGAGCAGAGAGAAAGGGAACAATTCCTGCAACTCACAGAGTGTCAGCACGACAGAACCCTGAGCTGGAGTGACAGCACAAAGACTGTGTGCCAAGACAGGTACTGGGGATGTAAATAGAGTCCTGCGGAGTACCATATTAAGGGGTCACAGAAATACCCAAGGCACCTTTAACCCAAGACAGCTAATACCCAAAGACACACAGATGCTCCCCAGCGGCCCACAGCAGGAGGGGGACAGGATGGGGGAAGGGAGCCAGGAGAGGGGGGGGGAGGGGGCATAGTGACACAGGGGAGGGAGAAGGGGGCAAAGAGAGACAGAGGGGGGAGAGACACAGGGGAGGTACAGGGGGAAGAGACACAGAGGTGGGAGATTAGGGGAATGAGAGACAGGGGAGGGAGAGAGGAGGGAATAAGACAGGGGAGTGATAGAGGGGGCAAAGAGAGACAGGGGAGGGATAGGGGGGCAAAGAGAGACAGGGGAGGGATAAAGGGGGCAAAGAGTGACAGGGGAGGGATAAAGGGGGCAAAGAGTGACAGGAGAGGGATAAAGGGGGCAAAGAGTGACAGGGGAGGGATAAAGGGGGCAAAGAGTGACAGGGGAGGGATAGAGGGGGCAAAGAGTGACAGGGGAGGGATAGAGGGGGCAAAGAGTGACAGGGGAGGGATAGAGGGGGCAAAGAGTGACAGGGGAGGGATAGAGGGGGCAAAGAGTGACAGGGGAGGGATAGAGGGGGCAAAGAGTGACAGGGGAGGGATAGAGGGGGCAAAGAGTGACAGGGGAGGGATAGAGGGGGCAAAGAGTGACAGGCGAGGGATAGAGGGGGCAAAGAGTGACAGGCGAGGGATAGAGGGGGCAAAGAGAGATGGGGATAGATAGAGGGGGCAAAGAGAGACAGGGGAGATATAGAGGGGGCAATGCGAGACAGGGAAGGGAGAGAGGGGGCAAAGAGAGACGGGGAGGGAGAGAGGGGCAAAGAGAGACGGGGAGGGAGAGAGGGGCAAAGAGAGACGGGGAGGGAGAGAGGGGGCAAAGAGAGACGGGGAGGGAGAGAGGGGGCAAAGAGAGACAAGGGAGGGAGAGAGGGGGAAAAGAGAGACAAGGGAGGGAGAGAGGGGGCAAAGAGAGACAAGGGAGGGAGAGAGGGGGCAAAGAAACACAAGGAAGGGAGAGAGAGGGCAAAGAGAGACAGGAGGGGGAAGGGAAAGAGACATGGGTGAGATAAATATTTGGGAGGGAGAGAGGAGGGAATAAGACAGGGGAGTGATAGAGGGGGCAAAGAGAGACAGGGGAGGGATAGGGGGGCAAAGAGAGACAGGGGAGGGATAAAGGGGGCAAAGAGTGACAGGGGAGGGATAAAGGGGGCAAAGAGTGACAGGGGAGGGATAAAGGGGGCAAAGAGTGACAGGGGAGGGATAAAGGGGGCAAAGAGTGACAGGGGAGGGATAAAGGGGGCAAAGAGTGACAGGGGAGGGATAAAGGGGGCAAAGAGTGACAGGGGAGGGATAGAGGGGGCAAAGAGTGACCGGGGAGGGATAGAGGGGGCAAAGAGTGACCGGGGAGGGATAGAGGGGGCAAAGAGTGACAGGGGAGGGATAGAGGGGGCAAAGAGTGACAGGGGAGGGATAGAGGGGGCAAAGAGTGACAGGGGAGGGATAGAGGGGGCAAAGAGTGACAGGGGAGGGATAGAGGGGGCAAAGAGTGACAGGGGAGGGATAGAGGGGGCAAAGAGTGACAGGGGAGGGATAGAGGGGGCAAAGAGTGACAGGGGAGGGATAGAGGGGGCAAAGAGTGACAGGGGAGGGATAGAGGGGGCAAAGAGTGACAGGGGAGGGATAGAGGGGGCAAAGAGTGACAGGGGAGGGATAGAGGGGGCAAAGAGTGACAGGGGAGGGATAGAGGGGGCAAAGAGTGACAGGGGAGGGATAGAGGGGGCAAAGAGTGACAGAGGGGGGATAGAGGGGGCAAAGAGTGACAGGCGAGGGATAGAGGGGGCAAAGAGTGACAGGCGAGGGATAGAGGGGGCAAAGAGAGATGGGGATAGATATAGAGGGGGCAAAGAGAGACGGGGAGGGAGAGAGGGGCAAAGAGAGACGGGGAGGGAGAGAGGGGGCAAAGAGAGACGGGGAGGGAGAGAGGGGGCAAAGAGAGACGGGGAGGGAGAGAGGGGGCAAAGAGAGACGGGGAGGGAGAGAGGGGGCAAAGAGAGACAAGGGAGGGAGAGAGGGGGAAAAGAGAGACAAGGGAGGGAGAGAGGGGGCAAAGAAACACAAGGAAGGGAGAGAGAGGGCAAAGAGAGACAGGAGGGGGAAGGGAAAGAGACATGGGAGAGATAAATATTTGGGAAAAAACTTGATCTTGCCGTCATTTTTTGACGGGCAAGTCGCTAGTGTTTATATAAATGGTAGAAGAAACCAGCATTGCTTCACAGTATATTGTGAAAGGTAGAAGTTCTTTGCTGATAAAGTCACGTGTACCCACAAAAAACTGAACATATCGCCTTTGTTTCTGTGGCTCTTAGATAAATGAACTTGCTTCATGTACCTGTCGGGTACAGGGATCAGTGTATGTGTTGAAAACACAACGTTTCAAAAATAAATAAATAAAACCTGTTAGTGGTTTCTCCATAATTTCTTCCTCTGAAGGAAACATTTTTTTTCCTAATCTGTATCCCATTACATTTTAGGATAACCTTGTGATGACATATTTGAAAAAAATCAAGATGGTTGTTATAAGTGATGGCTTTTAGAACTGGAAAAATTGTATTCCTAAATGAGCTATAGATCTTTTAAAACACTATAGGTTTTGCACTTGTACAATACAATTGAAGAAGACACCTTGGTGGTCTGTAAAGCTTTCTAACTCTTAATACATTTATCTCTGGTTGTCTGTGTATTCAGACATTGTGAAGCTTTGTTTCGACTGAATCTTTTTCATTAATCTGCTTTCTTTTCTTCTTTAATATTCTCTTCCAGGCCCTGCAATTTGACAGAGATCAACTAACTGCTCTCACTCAAGACAATGCTGCTCTTAGGCAACAAGTAGAAATGATGCAAAATGAGGCCAAAAAGTAAGTAGGAAGCACTGACACTTACTGAAATAAAAAGTGAGAGAATTCACACTGAGTGTTGATTATGCCATGTGGCACGCTTTTAAGCTTTGGCCATTCTCATGTGTTCATCTCTCACTTCTTGTTTTGAAATGTACTTTTATTTGCCATAAATCCGATATTAAACTAAAATAAATTCAGAAACAGGAGTTCAAAAGTGGGAATCTCAACTCATACTCCACTTAAAAGACCAACTTTTGCCTCTATTTTTTGCACCATTAAGTGCAATTACAGAGCAGAAGCAGAGAATGAAGCGGCTTGGCTCCGACCTCACAAGTGCTCAGAAGGAGATGAAAGTTAAACACAAAGCCTATGAGAATGCAGTGGGGATCCTAAGCCGTCGGCTGCAAGAAGCTCTGACTGCGAAAGAATCTGCTGAAGTGGAGTTAAGCAAACTCAAAGCACAGGTTGTGGAAGGTGTAAACAGTCGAGCCTTCCAGGTAGGAACCTGGTGCAGAATGCAATGTTCTTGTGCTTCTAATGGTGCTTTTATGCCAAAAAAAAAAAAATATATATATATATATATATATATATATATATATATATATAATTCTGGTTATTGTATTTTTCTCTCATGCAGGAGAAAATACAAGGGCTTCAAAATGAACTGCAGGCTGTCAGTCATAACAAGGCCATGCTGGAGCGTGAGCTGCAAGAAGTAATATCTCTGACAAGTCAGGAGCTTGAAGAATACAGGGAAAAAGTTCTAGAGTTAGAAGATGAGGTAAGGGCAAGAAGTGTGTGTGTGTGTGTGTGTGTGTGTGTGTGTGTATATATATATATATATATTTGTATCGTGGTTTATCCTAGGAGTCCACATGTATACTGTTGTCTTGGTTTATAAATATAGTCTAGAAAGCTTGCATTAATCCTCTCAGAATGCATGGAGTCTCCAGTGCAAATGTGCATATAAAATGCTTTTTGGTGGCCCATTTATAAAGCAATTGAGTTCAAGTTGCCTTTTTTTTTCTTCTTGAAACTACTGCATACGCACCATTTAGAGAATATAATCTGCATAAATGTTTTTAATAATTTAAAAGAACAGTTAAAACACATTAAAAATGTGCATAAATTGAAGCCATTATTTTAATGAAGTAATAGTGTATCCCCTACTCGGGTTAAAGTGTAAAAGCATAATTAAAGTTTGACTTAATTGCATGCAGGAGGAACCTATATGGAAGGATGGAATCATATTGCCATAATCAATCAAATAACTATAGCTAATTTGTTTGTTAAATGGAAAGGTACACTGTACAAAGAGTCAATTGGTCAGAAAATGTTGATAATAACCTTAGCACTTGTTGGTCCAGCTCATAAAAAATTAACCACTGAAAAGAATTGTGTGGAGAGGGAAACCCTTTGTATGTCATCTGCTGTAACTTTATTTTTTCATGTTTGTTTGTTTGTTTGTTTGTTTTGTTTTTTTCCTTTTAAATATGTGGTATGCTTGCTGCCCTGTAAGTGTTTTTCTGAACTGTCTTGTTGTGTGTTTTTTGTTTTGCCGTTCCATATAACTGCCATGGATGCTGTACTGATATGAATCATTATCCTTCTCACTGCAAATAAAGATGACTTTCAGTACAGTGTCCAGAGCAGAGTAAACCTGAAACTCCTCTCTAAAGTTCAAATGAAACGTTCTAAAAGCTATATTCATTTTTTTTTTCTTTAAGATTTCTCCCCCCCCCCCCTTATTCTAAGTTACAGATTGTATTGCTATTAAGTTCTGAAGTAAACCGTGGTCCCTTGAAGTAGGACTTGACAAATTCTGAGAGGCACAGCTCCGAAAAAAAACTGTGGGCTCCTACATTTTTGGATTATTATAAATCTATATATTTTTTTATATACTGCCAGGGTTAGGTAGGCTCAGACTGTGTCATGTCCACCACTGCTCTAGGTGTTGTAGCCTCTCCCTTGATTGCAAAGCACCCTAAATATTAATGTGATCCTAACAGCTCCAGGAATCGCGTGGCTTTCGTAGAAAGATTAAACGTTTGGAAGAAGTGAACAAGAAACTGACCCTTGAGCTTGAACATGAGAGAGGAAAAGTGACAGGACTTGGTCAGTCCAATGCTGCCCTGCGAGAACACAACAACATCCTGGAGGCTGCACTGGCAAAGAGAGAGGCAGATCTAGTACAGCTTAACCTGCAGGTATCTAAGTGACCGCACATAATAGTAAGAATAATTATGTGCTCCACCGTAAAACGGATGAAATAATACTGAAAGGCGAAGTTAAAATTCTTAATATAAAGAGGTTTTTTTTCCTAAAACTATTACTGAGAGCAGAATTGATTACATTGAGACAGAAAAGTCATTATAAAGTAGATAAACCAGGTACTGCTCTGTAGACGCCTATAGGTGATTAATACTATATTATCTCTTTGAACAGGTACAAGCAGTACTGAAGCGTAAAGAGGAGGAGGACAAGCAAATGAAGGAACTGGTGGTGGCTTTGCAGGAAGCACTGGAAAAAGAAAAAGTGAAAGTCAGCAGCCTAGCAGAACAGGTAAAACACGGAGCGTGTGATAGTCAAAGTTACGCAACTACAGCTGCTGGCAGGACCTGTGATAGTCACTGAGTATTTACTAACAGGGGATTCCAATCTCAATATAGGTAGCAGCAGCAAAGGCAGAAGCAGCACACAATCGGCGACACTACAGGGCGGCAGCACTAGAGCTAAGTGAGGTGAAAAAAGAGCTACAGGCCAAGGAGCTGCTAGTGCAGGCACTACAGGCTGAAGCTGATAAGCTGCAGTAAGTTCATTCTGTACTCCTTTTTTATTTTTTTCTTCTTTTTTTCTTTTTTTTTTTTCTTTTTATATCTGAATGCTAATATACTTTAAAGGGGCACTACACCCCCAAATTCGCAATAGAAAATTCCTATAGAAAATGTAAGTTATTTTAGTCCTGCCCTGCATTCCCAAAATGCCTGTTTTATCTGCTTACAGGTTTTCTAATCTATGGAACATGTATGTAGATTTCAAAATATAAACTGAAATGAAAAATACCTTACAAACCACTAAAATCATGCATTGAGTTGTACTCCACAAATTATTTAATATAGCATGAATCTTTGAAATAATGTCCATAAAGCCTCATATTCATTAACAATGTTAAATAAGTTTGTGACAACACTGTAAAATAGGTAGTCTTGAAAGCAACAACAAAATCTACATGTACTTATAGAATTAAACTCCTATACCCTAGTTGTTTGTACAAGAAAAATTATCTAGAGGCCCCCAATGCCAACTCCTACATTAGAAAGGATCCTTCTTGTTTTGAAATGTCCTAAAAAATACTTCCAAAGATATAACCAAGTTCAAAATAAAGTTTTGGCTGTGGCCTTAACGTCATTGGCACTTTTTTTGAAAAAAATAAAAAATATATATATACATACATACATACATACATACATACAGTCAGGTCCATAAATATTGGGACATCGACACAATTCTAATCTTTTTGGCTCTATACACCACCACAATGGATTTGAAATGAAACAAACAAGATGTGCTTTAACTGCAGACTTTCAGCTTTAATTTGAGGGTACTTACATCCAAATCAGGTGAACGGTGTAGGAATTACAGCAGTTTGTATATATGCCTCACACTTTTTAAGGGACCAAAAGTAATGGGACAGATTAACAGTCCTAACAGTCCAAACTTTCACTTTTTAATACTTGGTTGCAAATCCTTTGCAGTCAATTACAGCCTGAAGTCTGGAACGCATAGACATCACCAGACCCTGGGTTTCATCCCTGGTGATGCTCTGCCAGACCTCTATTGCAACTGTCTTCAGTTCCTGCTTGTTCTTGGGGCATTTTCAATTCAGTTTTGTCTTCAGCAAGTGAAATGCATGCTCAATCGGATTCAGATCAGGTGATTGACTTGGCCATTGCATAACATACCACTTCTTTCCCTTAAACTCTTTGGTTGCTTTTGCAGTATGCTTCGGGTCATTGTCCATCTGCACTGTGAAGCGCCGTCCAATGAGTTCTGAAGCATTTGGCTGAATATGAGCAGATAATATTGCCCGAAACACTTCAGAATTCATCCTGCTGCTTTTGTCAGCAGTCACATCATCAATAAATACAAGAGAACCAGTTCCATTGGCAGCCATACATGCCCACGCCATGACACTACCACCACCATGCTTCACTGATGAGGTGGTATGCTTTGCATCATGAGCAGTTCCTTTCCGTCTCCATACTCTTCTCTTCCCATCACTCTGGTACAAGTTGATCTTAGTCTCATCTGTCCATAGGATGTTGTTCCAGAACTGTGAAGGCTTTTTTAGGTGTTGTTTGGAAAACACTAATCTGGCCTTCCTGTTTTTGAGGCTCACCAATGGTTTACATCTTGTGGTGAACCCTCTGTATTTACTCTGGTGAAGTCTTCTCTTGATTGTTGACTTTGACACACATACATCTACCTCCTGGAGAGTGTTCTTGATCTGGCCAACTGTTGTGAAGGGTGTTTTCTTCACCAGGGAAATAATTCTTCGGTCATCCACCACAGTTGTTTTCCGTGGTCTTTCGGGTCTTTTGGTGTTGCTGAGCTCACCGGTGCGTTCTTTCTTTTTAAGTATGTTCCAAACAGTTAATTTGGCCACACCTAATTTTTTTGCTATATCTCTGATGTGTATGTTTTGTTTTTTCAGCCTAATGATGGCTTGCTTCACTGATAGTGACAGCTCTTTGGATCTCATATTGAGAGTTAACAGCAACAAATGCAAATAGCACACTTGAAATGAACACTGGAGCTTGTATCTGCTCTTTGTAAATGGGATAATGAGGGAATAACACACACCTGGCCATGAAACAGCTGAGCAGCCAATTGTCCCATTACTTTTGGTCCCTTAAAAAGTGGGAGGGACATATACAAACTGTTGTAATTCCTACACCGTTCACCTGATTTGGATGTAAATACCCTCAAATTAAAGCTGAAAGTCTGCAGTTAAAGCACATCTTGTTCGTTTAATTTCAAATCCATTGTGGTGGTGTATAGAGCCAAAAAGATTAGAATTGTGTCGATGTCCCAATATTTATGGACCTGACTGTATTTGTAACTATGCTATGCTTGGTATCGTCCTATAAAAGACTGTATGTATGTATGTGTGTGTGTGTATATGTGTATATATATATATATATATATATATATATATATATATATATATATATATATATATATATATATATATATATATATATATACATATACATACACACACACATTTTTTATTTTATTTTTTCATTCTATAGATCGCAGGACGAGACACATTCCCACGAGCTGTCAGAATTTCAGCAACAGCTGGCAGAAGCTCGTTCCCAGCTGCAGATGTTACAGAATGAACTAGATGATCAAATGAGCAAGAAGCCAATGGTCAATCAGGAGGTAAAAAAAACTGCATAATATGCTCTAAATTTTCAACAAGACTAGAAGCAAATGAAATATGGTTTCTTGTTGTAGAAGCCTGCAGAAGAATTGCACCTGTTTTTCCAAACTTTAATTAAGCAAGGTAACAGAAGATTACTTTTTAGTTTCAACTCATTTGTTTTCTGTTTTCTTAAGGTTGAGGACTTGAAATGGGAAGTTGATCAGAAGGAACATGAGATTCAAACTCTGAAGCAACAGCTGGATATGACTGAACAGCGAAGCCAAAAGGAGATAGATGGTGTTCAGATATTACTGCAGGTATGTGGAACATAAGTTGTGATATTGCCATTATGAAATAGGAATTCCTATATTATTAAACATGTCTGTTAGTCTACAATACCATCTGTTGTTTTTTTTTTGTTGTTTTTTTTTTAATTCAATTTAGTTCTTCTAAATTGTTCTTCATAAAGCTATTTGATATCCTTATACATTTAATTCAGAAGCTAAATTTAAACAGACGATATATACCAATCCTATGACAGAAGATTTTTTTTTATAGCCTATTCGTTATCTTGGGTTTGTATGTTGGCTTATACCAGATATTGTCTTTTGAAATAAAAAGATGGGAGACCGTTGAAAACATTTCTGATTGCCAAGAATGAATCAAAATCTGCAATCTATTGTTTTGCAGCAACTTTTCATTTTGTCTGTCATGGTCTTTATTATCAGAATCTCAAAGCAGAGCTGGAGGTTGTGCGTGATGACCTGACAATGACCCAGAAGGACAAGTTTATGCTGCAGGCAAAAATATCTGAGCTGAAGAACAGCATGAAGACCCTGCTGCAGCAGAACCAGCAGCTGAAGCTGGACATTCGGCCGGGTCGGATTAAAAAGGTAATTATTCACTTTGGTTTGGGTCGTGGTGTACTAGTGTTGTTCATGATTAAGACCAAACAAATCAAAAAAACATTAATGCATAGGCTTACTTATGCTCAAGAAAAACATGTTCAACCAGATGAGGAAAATACAGCATAGGTCAAAAGGCCATGCCTTCATTTCAATTAACCTTCTTCAGTATTAATAAATTGGGATAAACTGCTGATGGTGGCAGTGCAAAATAATTCTGGAAAGATTCAGGAGACAAAGTTGGGGCATTTTGAAATACTTCAAGGAACACTAGGGAAATAGATTGTACTGTTTGTGAAAGTTAGGAAGAACATTAAGTGGAAGACTTTAAAGTAGGTGCGTGCAGGGGATTTGACAAAGCAATATATTCAAACCCAACACCATCCCTCTTAATGGTTAGTGTTATTTGTATTTATTTTTAGTTTAACTGTCTTCCTTCTGCATGTGTCCATTGCAGTGACAGCACAGAGGTGAGTGCTACTCTCCTTCGAGTGGTAATCACAAGCCCTCAGATTTTAGTAATTTTATTTCAATCCTCACCTCTGGCTCTCACAATGTCCTCTCACCACACATGTATCCTGCAGTAAGTGCTTTGGTGTTCTTCTACTCTTTTTTTTTCCCCCTTTGTTTAGAAAAAAAGTGTAGCTCTTCTTGCTCCCGGCATCTATCCACAAATATACTATGCAGTGACTGGATATTCTCCCATTGGGCTGTTAAGGCAGAATAGCCTGTGAGTCTGCCCCTACTGATGCCTTCTATTTATGTAGATTACAGGACAACACCGAGATCAGATGAGCCTAATCAGTGTGTGTTTGAAATATATGAAAGTATCCACAATAATATTCCTTTAGATTGTAAGTTTGCAAGTTTTCAGTCTTGTAAGGCGCTTTAGGGAAAAGCACTATGTACGTTTAATTTTAACTTGAAGGACCAGGGCCTCCATTCTTTTCTAATATGCTAGTATTGTTTTTGACTTTTGTTTTTAATGGTTTTATTACTTTAGATACAGCTGTAATTAACCTAGACCTTTGTGATTATGCTGCAAGATGATCTTCTAGTCAAGCAGTTTGCGCAAGGACTGCATCCGTGAATTCAAATAAGTCACAAGTGTATTTGAAATAAACCTTACATACGAAGTGCGCCATTCTCTCAAACTGCATCAACCAACTTCAAAGCACCTTGTTTGTCATGTCTCCAATCATATTTCATCATTGAAATATGGTTAGACATGTGGTTCACATTTTTAAAATTTCAGATTTACCATCAATATTAGCAGTATTGCTAATACTGTTCCTGAGATTCCATGGATTTTGAGTGATCTCTAGAATTTTTCCCTAAGGACTATATATATTATTCTGTTTTGTTTCTGCCTTTCTTTAATTTATTATTATTTGTATTTTTATACAGCGGAAAGAGCTAAAGGGGGATGTTACATCTTCTAATCCTGTCACTCCAGTAAAGATTCCAGACTGCCCTGTTCCAGCTTCACTGTTAGAGGAGCTGCTGAAACCACCATCTGCGATCAGCAAAGAGCCTCTGAAGAACCTGAACAGCTGTTTGCGACAACTTAAGTAATGCCTTACACTCCTTGTGTTGTAGTATTCAATATCCTTTCCTTTTGCTGGCATTATGTCATGGGCCTGGATGTAGTAAAGGCTTATGTAATGGCGAGTGATGTGGTTACACGGTACACTACTTATTGCTGCCTTGAGCCTTGTTGTATATATGTAGACTATATATTTCTACAAATTTAGATTTCCTTGTTCTAATGAGCACTGCATACTTTGTCAGCAATCTGCTATAAGGAAGTCTGTACCCACAATAATAAATGATAAAAGTATTTTTATTTTTTATAGAATTTTTCCACCAAGACCATCTTTATAAATGTAGAAGTTGTGACTTAATTATATTAATAATAACTTTACTATGTAATGCACAGCTATGACGGACACCATGTTTTTTTACTCCAGTATTCAATCTCTCTCTATATTCAGCACAGTAGTACACAAAGTGTATAATTTTCCATGTGTCAGCAGATGCTTCTTTTATTGTAATAATAATGTCTTAATATCAATTTGGGCATAGAAGACACACTGATAATGATAACAAGACCTTAAATGTATATTTTAATAATTATGTATGATCAGTGCATCATAAAGAGTATTGCACAAGCTTATTGAGGTACATATACTCGTGAGAATTCAGTATACATGGACACATGTTTAAGTATGATGATTGATTGATTGATTTTTTTTGTGCTCCTTTGTTTACAGGCAAGAAATGGATAGCCTCCAGCGGCAGATGGAAGAACACACGATTACCGTCCATGAATCCATGACTTCATGGAACCAGATTGAGGGACAGCTTCAGGACCTTACAGAACATGATTCTCAAAAGTTGACCAGTGCTATTGTTCCTGTGGAAGACCAGAACTCCAACAATGCTGACTCGGCAAATACAGAGCACTAAATGATGGCAAACTGAGGGTATCTACATGTGACCCTTCTAGTTATATCATGGTTTAGACCTGTGTATTATGCAGTAAGAAAGCACACCACAAGGATGGAAGAGCCTATCCCAAGTATTGCTGCATAAATCACTAAATTTTTCTCCCTTCAAAATGACCATACTGAGAGGCAGTAGGGAAGTGCAAATTCAGGTTAGCTTGAGGTAGTCTGCAAAAAGAGATGTTGCTGAGAGAGAAATTATCTGAAATATCTTAAGAATAGTCTAAAAAGTCTATAAACCTATTTTATGTCAAACCTTGTAATTAGAGATGGTAAACAAAGGCAATCGGTAGCAACTCATCAGTTTGGGCATTCTGTTGTAGGGGTAACTCAAGTTTGACATGGCACCAAAAATGCAATTTTAGCACCTTTTTTGTTTAATAGAACCGTATGTAACCCACCTTTGGAATATTGCTTTTAATGTGTTTTTTTTGTTTAAAAGTTAATTGTGCTCTTAAAATTACAGACATTTCATATTTTTTTTTCTGTATGTATGTAGATACATCCTGCTTTGTAGATGGTTTTTACATTTTATTTATTTTTATTCCTTTGACTTTTTGTTTTCTCTATTATTCATTCAGAAATTATTTACTGACAGGCTGTTAGATACTAATATCACTGTATAATTATTTGCATTTAGTAATTCAAGAATGTCTTTATTTATTAAGCCATGATAAGCAGTTGTTGTCTTGGAGCCCATTCAACTCAAGTCCAAATAAGGTGCCTTATGTTAAAGCCTAGCAATATATAGCAGGTACTATTTTTTGCTGTGGAACAAATGTATCCATCATGTTACGCTGCACAGTTATATAACACAAGATTCTTTCTTCATGATATGGCATACAAGGTTAGCAGTTGTCATTATAAAAGTAAATTCCATAAGGACCCTTGCTTCCAGTTGACTTATCGGATATTTTTATGCCTCCGTATGCATTCGCCCAACCAGATTCCTGAGTCGCATGGTAGTGTTGTAATTACTTAGTTTTCTCGTCCGCTTTTTTCTTAGAACATTCTTAAAGGGACTATGAAAATGTTGATACTGCTCTATACCTTCATGTAGAACAATCCCATAAAAAAATATGTAAAACTGCTTTCATTTAAAGCACTTTTCGCTGTTTTATAACCATATATTTTTAAATTTCCATACTTTTTGCTTTTTATAGCATTAAAACGGTTCATTTAGGGTTTCCCCCTACAATTTGAGCTTTTGGAGGATAAGCTTGCAGGCCCCGAAGGGCCATAAACTAAACCCTCCCTCTAAATGCTTATATTGTCTTCACTGCAATAATTTCAAATGTATTGACGTTTGTGTGCTTGTGATTTGAGTCTAAAAAGTTTCAAGCATACTCAAATAGCTATAGTTGGCTTATTACAGCCAAAAAGGTCAGTGCATTTGTTTTGTGTTTAGACCTAACCTCAAAGTTGCAACAAATAAACATTTTAAATTATTGCAGTGAAGAAAAGCTATAAGCATTTAGAGGGAGTGTGTAGTATTTGGAACTTAGACTCATCAGGTTCTGCAAGGACCAAAAGCCACAAACAGCCAAAAATAGACCTGTTTGAGGATTTACTGTATTACATATTTTAAAAAATAATAATAATCTTATAAAACAATGAAATGTGCATTCATTTTAAAAATTCTTACATTTTTCCCCCCTTTTGTTTATCAGTGCTCTGTTTGATCATATGGGACAGTATTGACATTACATGAAATACTAAATCTTTTTGATATAAATCTACTTGGCAATTTCAAATGTAACTGTTCACTATCATTCTACTTCTGTTTTATGACAGCTGTGATCAGTGCTGCATGATAAGGCCAATATTACCTGGTCACATACAACCGTAACGGAATCACAGATTACTGGACAAGAAGCTAAAAAACTGCATTAGAACAAGATATTCTTAACGTAAAAATATAGGAGTAGAATTGGCTATCTCTGCGCCTATGAAAGGTCTCTTTGCAAAGTTGTAGGGAAACCACAAAATGTCGCCTATAAATAAAGATATTTCCAATGGGTTACAGTTAAAATTAATATAAATATATATATTAGTGTTCGATAGTTGATCTTTAATAATGTTGCTATATCTAGTCTAGAAATTATTTTTCAAGATCACCTACCTGGCAGGGTCCCTTATGTTAAATCATTAATAACAAACTCTTACAGTGATGGGTGAATGACAGAAAGCGTGCCCATGAGAGTTAATCAGTCATTTCAGATAGGAGACTGCTGGGTAACAAGGTCCATTATCTCACACTAATTTTATACATTTGTTTATATTTATACATAGTTTTCATTTCTATCATAATGGTGATATTTGTTGTGTCCCTTTTTATGTTTTAGGTGCAGAGAGTGACTCTATAATAGTGTAAATTCAGTATTGTTGTACGTTTTGTGAGGGTGTATGAAAGTTTTTACATCTAGGTCAGTAAGTATTGTTGGCAGACTGGTATTTGTAGGACCTGTTCTATTGTCTTACTGACAACCCCCTATTTATTCTATCCCCCAGCATGTATCTGATGGACATTTCAATATGAAGGCGATGGAAATTATTATTTTCTGTAACAGTGAAATCTCTAAATATTATGACCGTTTTCTTGGATTCTGATTTTTATCAACAAAACACTTATGTGAGGGTGATTTTGTTTTACCTCAAGATCTTCCAAAAATAGCACTTTAATGTTATTGAAAGGATGTGCTCATACAAGAGGGTTTAATTTGTTCACTTAGTTACTAATTAGCAATAAAATCAGTATTTTTATAGCTACAAAATTAATTCAACTTTTTAAATCTTACATTTGAAGTTTAGTGTTTACGAGTTTAGCAGATCTGCTGCTCTCCACCGCCAATCTGTCCAGTGGGATGGAGAAGATCTGCACTGGGCTAACAAATGCTTATTTGTTGCCCTGATTCTGTACTTCCCTGCATTTGCTATTGTAGGGAAATCTGCACCAGTCAGACAAGACTCTCAGACCACCTTCTGGACAGATGCTTTTACCTCCTGGGTACATAATGGGTGATGGACAGAAACACATCTGTTGGAAGCTACCGTTTTCATTTCCAGTGTAGTGTTAAAAGCTACATTGATGTTTTCTCTTCAAGTACTGATTGTATTGCTAACCTGTAACTTAATACATAAACAAATTAAAGTCGATTATATAAGAACTGCATTGCCTTTTTTTAAGTCATTTGTAACACAAATGGTTCATAAGAAATGTATTGAAACCGTAGTAATAATATAATTTTTCAAACGGCGCATCAAAACATTGAATTACCTTTTGAATCTTATGTGGTCTTCAAGAATCCCTTATAGGAATGTTTCTTCAGTCACTGTGGTTTCACAACAAGTATGATAGCTCTGCTTGATGCCAGGTGTATTGACGCCATTTGTAGTTGTGCACAGTGACAGATTTTCTTTAAGGGACCATTTTAGTGATTCAGATTGCATGACTTTTTAAGTAGTTGAGGCCAATAAAGACATCTTAAAAGATCAACTTTTTTTTTATTTTTTTTATCACACATTAGCAATTGCTACTTTACTATAGTTATGCAATAATGAAAACCTGGGGAAGGAGTTTCAACACAGAATTGTGGGGGAAAACCCATCAATTTTTCAGTGTGTTTTTTTTTTTTTTTTTTTTTAAGAAGTTGAAAAGTTGTTTATACTTACCTATACTACTTTTAAGAGACATAAATTACATTTTGTATCTGTTGATAGTAACAAGGGGTATTTGATAACGAACCGCTGTTTGTTTGTTTTGGTTTTTTTTCGTTCCTTTTTTTTTTATTTATAATCTCAAAGCAGGAAAAGTAGTAATACTAATATGTCTTGTCTGCCAATACAATCTACAGATGTATGTGTTCTCTGTGCACTTGAATGAATTTTTAAACGTATTCTTAAATGCATGAAAAAAAAGAAACGTGTTCCATGTCCCTTTAAAGCCAATAATTGTTGGATCATTTTAAATGTGCACATATTTGAGAAGATAGTATCTGTCATGAATTAATTAAACCAGTGCCATTTTTGGAATGTCACCTGCTGACCTTTTTATTTTATTTATATAAATAGACCTGATTCCAAGCAAACAATGGACCTTTAATCTCTGTCCTGTTTATTGACCTTGAGGATGAGCTGGCTTGGAATACTCCATGTTGTTCAGTCTAATTTGTTTATGTATCTTATCTTATGGTGCTTTTCATCTGAAAAAAAAAAATCAATTTGAAAATAGCCCTTTACTTGCATTGTAGTATTTTATGCTCAAATTCTCTTGTTACACAATCCAGGATAATACAACAGATCATTCCTCTGTCTTAATCTCTGTAGCTCAGGATATGACAAGTAATTTGCTGGTATGTCAGTGGAAACTGCCACTTAATCAGAGAAAAGGATATGATATAATGCTACATGCCACCATAGTTTGTTTTCTTTGAAGTTGGTTACTTCTATATGTTGAGCTTGTATAGATCTAAGCAATCATCATTATTTGTATTTATCAATTGTTATATTGAAATGTATTACAATGAAGAAAGGCAATATTATTCTTCCACTCTTGCAAATATTTTTGACGGTGATGATGTTTTGCCACCATCATTTTTGTATATTATTTAAGGTAATTTTTTTCTCTGCTCCTCTGCCACCAAAGGGTAAAGCAACAACTGCTGGTCATGCAAACCGTAGGAGCTAGATTTATTTTTTTTGAGCACAAGAAACTGTTTTTGAACTCCACTCTGGGTGGTATGCAGACAGCATTGTTGAGATGTAGAAATACTGCTGGTTTTGTGGTACGCCTTTCTCTTAAGAGTTAATATTTAACCAGTTGAGTTAAACACTTCAATAAATACTTTCTCCACAAAGCACACCGATATGAATGGCCCAGTAAATACTACTGGTTTGTGGATCTGTAAGATAACAGAGTTTTTTCACAGCATCCATCAATTTTTGAACGGTTTTCTCTACATTATTAATAGGGCTAAGAAAAATATTAGTGAGACATTTGTAAGGTGGTTGTATGGAATTGACTGACATGCTCTATTGGTTGGCTTTAAATTGTATTGTGTTGTATTGGAAATGTTTCCAAAAAATGTTTAAATGTGGTTTTATTTATAGAAAGAAAAAATGTATCTGAAGCAAGTTTATTATGAAACTCCACATATTCCTATATATTATAAAGAGAAATCTTTAAAACTGTATATAAGAAATACTGCAGTGTAAAGCATGTGGATAAAAAGTTAATATGTGCATAAAAAATCTTTCAAAGTTTTGTGCAATAAACTATTTTTGGAAAATGTTATGTTTGTTTTTCGTCAGCATAAAAGAAAAGAGTTTTGTTTCATTAAGGGGAGAATTTCAAACTTTAATGCAGAAGTGTGAAACATTTTTCACACTTAAAGACCACTAAGAAAAATATTGAATGCTACTGACCCCTAGACCACACACAAAAATACATATTTTTCTTTAAATTTTAAAGCATTCCCATATTATATTTTGTTGAATTTGACGGTTTCTCTTTGAATATCTTTAAACTCCTATTCAGTCTTTCTCACCATAAAAAAAACACACCTGGGATTTTACCAGCTAAATTAGTCACTTGTTCCATGGCTACTGGTAGATTGGTCAGTGAGAGTGATACCACCCTCTCTCTCTATCTGCACTGCTGTACAAAGACATTCTCGATGTACAGAAGCGGCAGAGCAGTGGCTGCAGTAATATAAAAATCTAAGCATATGCTGGGGAGAAGTCTACTTTTTTTTTTGGGCAATATGCTCAGAGGGTTATAGTACAGTCATCACACATTCTGTGTAGTATGGACCTTTTTAAACAAGCATAGCATTAAAAAGGTATTATGTTATTTATATAGTGGGTACTTACAATACAAACTGAGTATCAGAAAATCATTAGCTACGAAAGTGGGAAATCATGGAGGGGGGGGGGGGAATGATGGTAGAGAGAAACATGGGATGGAGAGGGGAGAGATCGTGGGAGAAAAACATGGGTGGAAGAGAAAGAGGGCACAGGGAGAAAGTGGGCATAAAGACAGACTGTGCACGGAGGGGATGGGGAGAGAGGGCACAGAGGGGGGAGAAAGGAGGAGGGATAGAGAGAGAGCATAAACAGACGGTGCACAGGGACATGAGGGAAGAGCGAAGGAGGGTAGGGGGAAGAGAGCGGGCATAAAGACCAAGACTGTGCACCTGGAGAGAAGGAGGGGAGAAGAAGGGGAAGAGCGATGGTGCACAGGGAGAGAGACCGAGCAGATTATAATACCATCATTTAAGACGGGAAAACGGCTAGTTATTAAAATAATTTTCTTAACAAAAACAAGATGACAGTCTCGTACTGACATATGCTTTATTATATAACCTAAAGAACATAATTATGATTTTTAAACTGTACAGAAAAATATCTATCTCTGAGGGCATTGAAACCAGGACCTTGCTGAATTAGCTGCTAGATTACAATGTTGTTACAATGACTCAGCCACTGCCACATTCAAAGCTTCCACACCTGATTCTAATTAATATTAATTATATTCTGCAGTACAGCGCTCATTATTTGCTTGGTACATGTTGCGCTTGCGAAGACCTGTATGTCAATTTACATTACTCCTTATGGGAACTTTGGTACTCGTCATTTCTGGCACTCATACCTTCTGGAACCAATTAATGACTAGCACCAAGGTACCACTGTATTTATATTGTTGAGGTTTTTGTATTAAGTTGTTTAAAGCAGCTGTCTTTGAAATAGAAGATTGTGAACTTAAATCTAGATTTCTTTCCCTATTTAAAAAAACAACAACATATATTCATGTAAAAAAGGGAGAACTGCAATTTGAAACCATTACCTTTTTGTATTTGAGGTATTAACTGCCCTGACATGCTGTTTCCAACCACCATCTAGCAGCAAAAATGCCCTCCGCTAAAACCTATTGTAGAACACGAACAATCCTGACCCTTTGAATTGGGATGTGAGGGAGGGAAATTTGTTACTATATGGTGCTGACCTGCTCTGTGCCAGGAAAGGAATGAATGCTGCCCCGCCATTACATATGCCCTATGTGCTTCTTCCTCAGACAACTCCCCATCCTTCCCATACCTCCATACTGTCCACTCATTAAGAATGTGTATAGAAATAAATAAAGCTAAAATATAACTAATGTGAGTCACAGAGGACACCCTCCTTATACATGCAGTGTTTTGTGGGAGGGTTTCAAGAGCCATACAAGCAATTAATAAAAAATATCTATGGTTATTCTTGATCAATTTAAAAAATGTAACCAACTTTTCCTCATGATGTTCAAACCTCTACTATATGGTGCATTTTAGTGCTGATGACTTCCAAGTCATTTTAAACCTGCCAATCATATCCATTGTTTAACAAATAGCATTTTACCACAGAGCTGGTGCAAACAATACATTCTTTTTAATTATTATGGTAAACGTGTGCTATTCATACCAGCAATAATATCAGAAAGCTGTTTATTATTTATTCTGCAAAAGCCTACTCTGAAAAATACCTCCATCTGTCCCTGTTTTAATAGAAAATCCCTGCTAGCTTCTCAAATGTCCTTCTTTTTGAAGGAAGAGTCTCAAATGTATTATAACTCTTTCCAAGGACCAGCCACATCCACTTTTGTATTACTGTGGTTGTTGTGTCTTGAAGTCCAGGATAAACAGAAATGAGAATGTGTTCGTTCTACAGATTTCTGTAAATAGCAGGGTGTTCATATTAATTTTTATATACATCTAAAATGTAATAATTTGGGGGAAAATGGCAGATATAAGACTACATTCCTATAAATGCAGGTTTTTGCATGTGAATAAGTTTTGAAAAAGTATTCATATTGACAATCTCACCTTGAATGAAATATACTAAGGCTGTTTGTATGGTACTTCATTTAGTGTTAAAAGCATCTGTGTATATTTGGAAGAACTAATCACCTACACTGTTACTAATTTAAGCAAATATACAGAGCCAAGAGGAGGGATCTTAAAAATTAATCCTACCTAAAATGGTAACATGCAGTGTCAAGCTAATATTAAATTATATTTTTCTAGTGAGATGTCATTGGCGGAGGCCCCAATGCTTTGTGGGGATGTTGGACGATTGGGGGTCCTAACTTGACAATAATTATTGGTCTTCTTTCCCCAGACACTGTCCTTCCAGCCCGAACATTTTAACTGTGAATGCTACATTCTTATTGTGTGCAGTGTGGGATGGGGGAGCTATGTTGTACCTGGAGAGGGAGTAATCAGAATTATTTTATTGTTTTGTGAATTTATTGATGTAACTGTGGCAACCAGGCATGTTTGTTATTGAAATGTTCTATTTTCCCCAGGGAGTTTAATAAAGTGTATTACCGGGGTCCTGGGGCAGAGGGGTCACTTGTTATGAGATGCTTGGTTGTAGTGATCCAGTACAGTGGAGAAAGCGCTGGCCATCACCTGGGGATAGTGGACAGATGAGAATGGGAAAGCATGTCGGTTATATGAAGAGTCAAGTACATCAACAGACAAAGTGTCTCCACTTCTGATCTGATCATTTACCCCCTGTAAAGCCAGGATCAAAGGCAGGGGCGGCCCGTCCATTGGGGCGTCAGGGCAAACGCCCCCCCAAATATTTTCTTCACCCTGCAATAAAAAAAACACAATGTATTAGTATAACCCAAAAACAAATAAATATAAGGTGTACATCATCATTTCAAGTCTAAATAGTATTAAAAATGAAGTAAAGTTAGTAAAGGGACACTGTCACTTTAAAATAACCCTTGCGCTACATTAACTAATGCTGTGTATCTATATAGCCCCCTGCCTGCACCCTGTGTGATCAAATTACAATAGTTATACACTGTGTACACTAACCTTAGAGTCTTCTCTCTCTTCAATGAGTCCTGGCCTGGCCCCCTGACCGTTAATGCATGCCGCCCACCATCACAGTGACGATATGCATGGGCGGTCATAAATGTATCAATTAATAACTGACAGTCTTCCATCATTGACCAATCAATGATGGAAGGCTGTCCAGTTACTAAGTGATCAATCTAAACCCACCCAGACCGTTAGCCCTGAGCGCCCGCCAGCAAATAGGGCCTCGAGTTATCATTTTGATTGACTGATACAGTCAATAAAACCACCAGTTCCCTGTCCCTTCCCCCTTTCTGTTTCCTGACCCTGGTCACGCTGAGACTGAGAGACCTCCCTGGCTGAATCTACTCATCTGCTCTGCCTGCCTAACACAGTAAGTCTACACCTGCCTCTGCCTGGCACCTGCCCTGCCCCTGGCCAAACCAAAACCCCTAGTAGTCCCTAATAAAAGTTAGGGGTGACCAGTTACCCCCAGTCCCCCACTATGCCTGCCTGGCCTGCCAGTGCCACCTACCCAGCCACCCACCAACTACCACCGACGACCCCAGCCATCACCCCCATGTGGCCTGTGCCACCCCCGATCAGGCCTGCCCTATGCTAGCCTAGCTATGCCATCATGCCACCGCCGGATTACCCCGATCACGGGATCGGGGTAGTCGGGTGGTGAGCGGGGTGGCACAGGCCCACATGGGGGTGATCGGATCACCCCCTTGATGAGGCCTGTGCCACCCCTGATGACCTCCATGTTGCCGCCCTATGCCACCCCCGAGGCCCGATCACCACCGGGCCCCCGTCACCACCCCGATGCGGCCTATGCTAGCCCGGGTATTCGGGCAGTGAGCGGGGTTGACCAGGCCACATGGGGGTGGATGTTCACCCCCATGAGGCCTGTGCCACCCCTGATCGTGGCCTATGGGCGACCGATGGGCGCCTGACCGTGACCGACCCCACCCTGGAGGAACCAACTACCTACCCCCCCCCCCCCCCTTAACAGCATGTATATGTGCCTGTCACTTCTAAAGATAAAATAAAAAACAGGGAAGGGGAAAAAAAATACAGTAAAAACATTATTACAATTAAACAGTAAGCTAACACATTGTTAGTACAGTTAGTAACACAACACATTTTATACAAAAATAAACAGCTTTAAACAAACATTAATAAAAAATAAAATAAACAACAGCACATACTTACTTGTAAAATTTACCCCTCCAGCGTTGGCCTTCTGTCCTCTCTGGATATAGTCATGAAAAATAAATAATCCATGTTGATTGAAGCCAATGGTCAAATAAAATAATCCATGTTGATTGAAGCCAATGGTCAAATAAAATAATCCATGTTGATTGAAGCCAATGGTCAAATAAAATAATCCATGTTGATTGAAGCCAATGGTCAAAATAAAATAATCCATGTTGATTGAAGCCAATGGTAAAAAATAATCCAATCTTGATTGAAGCCATTGTCCATCCATCCATTCTGGCCCATTGAAAGAGGCCTCCACAAAAAAAAAACGACGTTCTAAAAAAAAAAAAAACAACACACTAAAAGAGCTCCTCCTACAAGGAGCCCCTCCCGCGATTAATTGTTTTTTTCCCACGGTCTGCTATATATACTAATTTTTAAAGGACTCTGAATGGCTGAAATTTTTGTTTGACATCGATTTCAACCAATGAGAGTCTTCAAAAAATTAGCAAATCAGCAAGCAGGTATGGAAGCCTGTAAAGGTAAAAAAGGTTAGTGTGAACTTGTTTGACCCTGTATGTATTATACATATTACAGGGCTATTTTATGTGATATACATGTTACAGGATAATATCCTGTAACATGTATAGCCAAAAAATAGCACTGTAATATGTATAACAAATAAAGTGTAATAGAAATGCATGAACAATATAATATACCAAGTAATAAAGAACATCAATTAATCAAATAATAAATATCAATTAATATATATTGTTGTATGTATATGTTTATGTATATTTATGTGTATTTTTTATGCGTATATATATATATATTTGGATATATATATATATATATATATATATATATATAAAAATTAGTATCAATATATCACAATAAATAAATATATATATATATATATATATCAATTTGATATATATATATATATATATATTTATTTATTTATTGTGATATATTGATATCAATTTTTATATATATATATATATATATATATATATATATATTTATTTATTGTGATATATTGATATAAATTTTTATATATATCTATCAATATATATATATATATATATATATATATATATATATATATATATCTATCAATATATATATATATATATATATATATATATTTTTTTTTTTATATATATATATATATATATATATATATATATATATTTATATATTATTATTTTTTTTTTTTTGGGGCCTATATGTTATTTAAGGTTTTTAAGGTGCGGTTGGGGCCTATATGGTCAAAATTGGTTATTAAGGTTTTTAAGGTGCGGTTGGGGCCTATATGGTCAAAATTGGTTATTTAAGGTTTTTAAGGTGCGGTTGGGGCCTATATGGTCAAAATTGGTTATTTAAGGTTTTTAATGTGCGGTTGGGGCCTATATGGTCCCAATTTGTTATTTAAGGTTTTTAATGTGCGGTTGGGGCCTATATGGTCCCAATTTGTTATTTAAGGTTTTTAATGTGCGGTTGGGGCCTATATGGTCCCAATTTGTTATTTAAGGTTTTTAAGGGGCGGTTGGGGCCTATATGGTCCCAATTTGTTATTTAAGGTTTTTAAGGTGCGGTTGGGGCCTATATGGTCCCAATTTGTTATTTAAGGTTTTTAAGGTGCGGTTGGGGCCTATATGGTCCCAATTTGTTATTTAAGGTTTTTAATGTGCGGTTGGGGCCTATATGGTCCCAATTTGTTATTTAAGGTTTTTAAGGTACGGTTGGGGCCTATATGGTCCCAATTTGTTATTTAAGGTTTTTAAGGTACGGTTGGGGCCTATATGGTCCCAATTTGTTATTTAAGGTTTTTAAGGTGCGGTTGGGGCCTATATGGTCACACTTGCTCTTTTAAGGTTTTAAACGTTACGGTTTGGGTCTTAAACGTTCTAATGTTTTTTTTTTTGTTTTCTATAACTTCCCAGGTGCAAACTATCTGTGGAATCAGATTTGTTTGGACTCGTTGGTTGACTTACTGGACGTGAATACCCCGAGAAGGAGAGTCAACTGGTGGTGAGTATATGGTCACACTTGGACTTTTAAGGTTTTTAAGGTGCAGTTGGGGCCTATATGGTCACACTTGGTCTTTTAAGGTTTTAAAAGTTACGGTTTGGGTCTTGAGATTTCTAATGTTTTTTTTTTTGTTTTCTATCACCCCCCAGGTGCAAACTATCTGTGAAAGCAGATTTGTTTGGACTCGTTGGTTGACTTACTGGACGTGAATACCCCGAGAAGGAGAGTCAACTGTTGGTGAGTATCATTGCCTTTAATTTTCTGTCCATGTGTATAGGTGCAAATTTGATGTTGATGTAGTCTTGTCACATGAGGGTTTGCAATCTGTAATGTATACCAATGAAATCAACACACTGTTATTTTAAAGTAATTTTGTGACATAATATAAATTCATATACCGTGATCTCTTTCTTTTATTGGTATCAATATCAGAAATGAATACTATTGACTCTCTACTTGTGAAGCCTTTCGGCACCCTAACCTATGAGGAGAAGGTGGAAGTAAAACGGTTAGGAGCTGACCAACCAGAGATAAATCTGCAGCAAATCGCAAGAGATAGAGGGAAGCAATATGTCCGTAATTTCAATACTGAATGGTACAAGAAGAACGACTGGCTTTCTGGAAGCGTTTCTAGGAAGTCCTTATATTGTTTCCCATGCATCCTATTTGGTGGTGACGCTGCTTGGACCAAAACTGGAGTGACTGACGTCAAACATCTAGCTGACAAATTGGCAAAACACAAAAGTTCTAAAGCTCACTTGGATAACAGGATCAAGTTTGAGATGCTTGGACAGGCGAACATTGCTGTTCAACTGGACCAAGGATACCAAGTCAGCATTCAAAAACACAACGAAGAAGTGGCTAAGAACCGGTACATCCTTTCGAAGATAATTGATTGTGTTCGCTTTTGTGGCGCTTTTGAACTGGCATTAAGAGGACACGACGAGAGTGAAACATCGCTAAATCCAGGAGTGTTTAGAGGCCTGGTGGATTTGGTTGGCAGTATCGATAGTGCAATGGAACAGCATTTGAAGACTGCAACTGTGTTTAAGGGCACTTCCAAAACCGTGCAGAATGAGCTACTGGACTGCATGCATGAAGTTATAAAGGAAGTGATTCACCAAGAGCTTAAGGAAGCCCAGTTTGTGGCAATCCAAACGGATGAAACAACCGATATTTCCGCTAGGACACAGTGCGTTGTAGTCTATCGCTACATTGACAAGAAGCATCAAGTGGTGGAAAGATTTGATGGCTTCACGGAAATGAAATCAACGGATGCAGACTCCATTGCTGCTGTTGTGCTGGAAACACTGAATACTGTTCTCCCAGAGCCAGAAGACAAGAAGAAACTCATAGCTCAAAGCTACGATGGTGCCAGTGTGATGCGTGGAGATCAAGGAGGAGTTCAAAGAAAAATAAAAGACGTGTACCCGAACGCACACTACGTCCATTGCTATGCTCACCAACTGAACCTAATAATGGAGAAAGCAGTTTCAAGGATTGGAAGAGTTAGAGGTTTTTTTTCAAACATAGGCGGCATACCATCTTTTTTTTCACGCTCTCCAAAAAGGACTGGAGTTCTGGATGAGGTAGTTGGTAGAAGACTTCCAAGAGGTGCACCGACACGATGGAACTTCAACGTTAGGACCGTGAACGTGATCTACGAGAACAGAGATGCGCTACTTGAGTGTTTCCAGACAATTGAAGCATGTCTAAACTTTGATCCAACATCTATACGGGAAGCCGCAGGTTTCATTGGAATGCTGGAAGACAGGGAGTTCCTTTACTTCCTTAAATTATTTCATTTAATAATGCCACATGTAGACATCCTCTATAGTCAGCTTCAAAAGCGAGACACGGATACTGTTTATATCAAAAAAGTCACAGAAGACTTTGTCGCCAGCATCCAGAAAATCCGTAATTCTGTGGAAGAGATAGAAGCAAGTTTGCCGAGCGATCTAACAGTCAACAGACGGAGTGCGGAGATCTCAACCTTGAGACAACTTTCAAGAGAGGTATGTGACATAGTGGTGGTTCATGCAAAAGAACGTTTTTCATTTTCAAATCACCTAGTCAGTGCCAAACTTGTTCAAAGTGACTTGTATAAAACCCATGACACTTGCTTTCCAACCCAAGCTCTGGAAGACACCGTGCAAGCATATCCAATACTGAAGAAGGAACAATTACGCACTGAGCTGTCACTTCTGTATGGGAAGACAGAGTTTCATACTTGTACAAGTGCTGTTGCTCTGCACAAACTTTTCCATCAATTTAATCTGCAGAATGATTTCACAGAGACAGTAAAATTATTAAGAATCCTGATTACAACACCAATGACTACTGCAGAATCAGAAAGATGCTTCTCAACATTGAAGAGGATAAAAACCTTTTTAAGAAGCACCATGTCCCTGGAGCGGTTGAATGCATTGGCGATGCTCTCAATGGAAAAGCAACTGATTTCCGAGATCCCAGACTTCAATGAAAAAACCATTGAGAAGTTTTCTTCTTTGAAAGATCGCCGTGCAAAATTAAAATACAAGTGATTGAAGCAAAGAAGAATGCATACCCCCAAGGTGTGCAAAGATAAACTGCGTTAAGCAGCACCACCTCACACTACCAAAAATAACTAGTGGTAGGTAAAGTATGAACGGTGTGTGGGTGTGCATATGGAAGGAGCTATGAAAGGTGTGTGCATGGTCAGTAACAATTGTTGAAGCCTTGGCGTGGTTTGAAGGAATTGGAGGCACTTCCAAGGGTAGCTGTCACTTGTGTACAGGAAGCAAGAATTCCATGTCTGTACAAGTGCTGTTGCTCTGCAGCAACTTTAGCATCAATTTAATCTACATAATTTAACAGAGTGAGTGAAGCTATAAGGAATCCTGCTTACAACAACGAAGACTACTAAAGAACCAGAAAGATGCTTCTCCACATTGAAGATGATCAAAAAAGTAATTAAAAAGCACCATGGCCCTGTAGCGGTTAAATGCATTGGTTTGAAGGAATTGGAGGCACCTTCAAGGGTACGTAAAGTTCTCAGAAATGGTCACACTTGGTCTTCTAAGGTATGTTTGAGGCCTATATGGTCACACTTGGTCTTCTAAGGTATGTTTGAGGCCTATATGGTCCCACTTGGTCTTCTAAGGTATGTTTGGGGCCTATGGTCACACTTGGTCTTCTATGGTATGTTTGAGGCCTATATGGTCACACTTGGTCTTCTAAGGTATGTTTGGGGCCTATATAGTTCCACTTGGTCTTCTAAGGTATGTTTGGGGCCTATGGTCACACTTGGTCTTCTAAGGTATATTTGGGGCTTATATAGTCACACTTGGTCTTCTAAGGTATGTTTGGGGCCTATATAGTCACACTTGGTCTTCTAAGGTATGTTTGGGGCCTATATGGTTCCACTTGGTCGTTTAATGTTTTTTAAGTATGGTTTTGTTCTTGAATGGTATGATTGATTTGCTTGTTTTCTTTCAACCCCAGGTGCAAACCCTATGTGGCTGCAGATTTGTTTCTACTCATTGGTCAACTTAATGAACGTGAATACCCTGAGAAGAAGAGCCGACTAATGGTAGGTGTCACTCCTTTAATTTTTCTGTTAATACGTATAGGTGCAATTATGATATTGCTGTAGTCTTGTCACATGAGTTTTTTCAATCGATATTGTATACCAATGAATTTAACACATTGTTACTTTACTTCTTGACATTTCTGCATTGCAGATCATGTATTTCAATGGGCTTTACAAGCATAAGGTCATTGGGCGGGGCTTATAAAGGTCATTATGACGTCAGGGGGAGGAGTTATAAAAATGGGTGTGGTTTGAAAAAGGGGGAGTGGCTATGTTTCGCCCTGTTGCCCCTCCAACTTGAAAAGTCACCAGCCGCCACTGATCAAAGGGCCAATCAGCCTGGGTAGTAAGTTAGGCTCCAGGACCAAGAGGGTGATTAGGGAGTGACATCACTTGATGGACAGGCCTCCCCACGTGGTCACGGTGGGGGCTGGTGGAGATGGCTTGGACTATGTGGTGCATAAATATGCTGTAAAGGAGTTGCCAGTCTGAACTACATAATTGATGTGTAGGTTTCATTCTGGTGGATAAATAATCCTTATAAACATGGATTATTGCTGCCGAACCTGCATTGGACTCAAGTCAGTAACATTTGCTGGGTGGCTCTACTATAAGCTAGATTGGTTCTTCTAGACTAGGTTGGTCCTGCTATCAGGCATATACAAAGAACCAGGGTAGTGGCAGATGATAAGCTTTACATAGTAAGGCCTGGAACACCCCATCCCACACAAATGTTTAAAAGGACAGATTTTCATCATGTAGTATTACAAAATTTGTTTTGCATGAAAATAATATTAACATTTCTTGAAACTAACATAAAGTGCACAGTGTAATGTGTAGGACTCGCTGTCAGACAAGTATGACTTCTATATCTATATTACTGACCACTGGTTGACAGGGAGAACAAATGAGTCATTTTACTGTGCCCACGAGAGCATAATTTAAAGGGAAAAAAAAAAGAAAAATATTGTTACACATTTAGCAGCAAACAGGAAGCAAAACAACAGAGCTCCCAGCAATGAGGCTTTCAAAAACATAAAAATACCAAGCAATTTGGATCATATTTGATCTACAAGACCAGGTTGCAGTGACTGAACAGTCTGGATTTACATTTTTCTTTGGCTCAATAGCACCATCTTTTGGCCAAATAAGTTATAAAAGATAACCAAGAACAGTGAGTTTAAATATAGCAGCAAAGTCAATCAAACAATTGGAGATAAGCCTAAACGCTACAAACTTTTAGCCCTGAGGTTTGCGGCACACAATAAAGTGCCTGGAACATAAATGACAAGTGATTTACAACTATACCTTAACCTCCTCAAAATTCTTGAGTGAATTTACAGCAAACCCTAACATGTGAAAGACAAACCTACCCCTCCCCCTAAATAGGGACCCTCCCATAAGCAGAGTGACATGCAGGTAAAATAAAACCCCAAATTCTGAGTACATGATTGTCATTGAAGATGGCAAGTGTATCAACAAGGCGTAACACCAAAGATATCCAATCATATTGCATGCTGAGGAATACTCTAGAAGCATCTCAAAAATCTCATACACCAACAAAATATATACCTAAGCTAAATATGGAGACATCGGCTCCAAGTACAAAGGCAGACATACAAGACCTGAAAGACTTGATATCTTCCCTTAGAACAGAAATTAAATCAGAAATTCAAAAAGTTGCATCAGATTATTAAAGCAATGGAATCCAAAACCACAGCATTAGAAGATAATTACAACAACCTTCTGCAAGCACATACACGACTAGAGGAAGAAGTAGCTCTATTGAGAGAGGAATAGTATCATCAACAGTCCGCCCAAGAAGATCTAGAGAATAGATCGAGGAGACAAAATATCCGCATGAGGAACCTCCACAACTCAGTGCGAGACCTTCGGCAATACCTGATAGAACTCTGCGAACATCTCCTGCTGGATATGGGAGCAAAGAACTATAAAATAAACAGAATCCACAGAGCACATGGTGGACGCTCATCTAACTCGGATTGCCCAAGAGACGTCATAGCACGGTTCCGCTATTTCTCCACTAAAGATCAATTTATGAGAGTGGCTCAAAACAGGTTTCCAGAATTAGAGGGCCATCAACCGAGCATCTTCTCTGACCTGTCTTCACTGACCTTATTCAAAAGCAAAACACTAAAACCTATATTGGAAATCATACTAGTCCGAGGCTGGCAATATACCTGGGGTTTTCCTTTCTGGCTAAATATATCCAAAGAAGGAAAAATGTATACCATCAGAACTATGGAGGAAGGAATTGCCCTACTCTATTCATGGAACATCCAGTTGCCAGAGAACATCAACATACCACCCAAGAAGCCTCAAGGCAACGCCGAGGCCCCAGAGAACAAACCACTGCAACAACCTGAATATGGATATTATTACCTCTCCAATAGACTTGCCATCCACATGGAACTCACTTCAAACACAATCTGAACACAATGGGACACTGATTTTAAAGTACCATTCTGAAGTGAAGAAATAGCATTTATTAAGATTACTTTACTTGTTTACAAATATGTACAGGTTTGAAAAGTCACTAGTTATATAACAATATGTAATGAAAGTGTCCCTATGGGACTAAGTTAAACGTTAATTAGTAGGCGAACCATCTCAGTATTCCAAGAGTATATTTGGCTCACTGCTTAACTCTATGAATCAACAATTGTTCTCAGTATTTCAACACGAATTGTGTTATTGTTATTATTCTTTAATTCTAATACCTTTTTTCTCTCCCTTCTTTACTTTTTAATCCCGATATTAGGCTTTCAGACCTCAAACCCACGCTTCTCACATCCCATACCGGAGGACTTTTGGGCGAAGGAGCCCTGCCCGACGTCATGTGCGCGCCCACAAATACATGCACGCACTTGCATTCACTCTCTATCCAGCTCTGTCACCCTCTAACTTTCCCCCTGTTCCAGGTCTTTCTCCTGCTGTGCCCACCCTCTATCCCCAAGTCTCTCTCCCCCTGTGCCTACCCTCTAACCCCATGTCTCTCTCCCACTGTGCCCACCCTCTAATCCCTGGTCTCTCTTTAAGGTCTCATTCCTCCAAGTACTCACCGGCCGCCTCCAATTATTCACCAGCGTGGCGGCCGGTGAGTACTTGGAGGAGAGAGACCTTAAAGAGAGAGACCTGGGGTTAGAGGGTGGGCACAGTGGGAGAGAGACCTGGGGTTAGATGGTAGGGACAGCAGGAGAAAGACCTGGTACAGGGGGAAAGTTAGAGGGTGACAGAGCTGGATAGAGGGTGAATGCGTGCGTGTGGGTGAGCGCATTTGTCAGGCAATTTCGTCACGCCCATGACGTCGCCCCAAAAGTCGTGTTACCCAGGAGGACATCTTGCTCGACTATCTCCGGATATACGACCGCCTATCTGACAGCCTCAATTTAGACTCTCTATCTCACAGTCAGGTGAGTTGTGGACATAAAAAAAATGTCACATAATGCACAGGGCTTAAATGAGCCTATTAGGAGAGGGGTAGCCATAAAAGAATACCTAGGAGCGGATATAATACTAATTCAAGAGAATCACTTAAAAAAAACCTTGATACCCAAATACTGGGGGAAAATATACTCACAAACATATCATGCCTCTGCTTCAGATAAAAAAAAGAAGTGTCTCGATTTTAATTAATAAACGGCTTAACTTTCAACACATTGTGGTAACTTGTCTTCCTTGCATGGTATCTTCCTTTCAGGACCTCCTTAAACAGGTCTAGGTAGGAGGGCTAAGAATCTTTACTTCCCTCCCACAATTGCTGGAGGAAGTGATGCAACTAAGGGTATATCCAGGCAGGAAACTGCTGTTGCTTCCTGTTTCTTCCTTGATGGTGAGGGTGATGGAGGTGATGGCGATGGTCTAACCGTGGGTGAGATAAAGCGTTTGGGAAAGGGGATTACTATATAGGTAGATAGATTTAAAAAGGGTTGTTGCTCCGTGGGTCTGGGCTGTGTGTTTGTGATACATTTATAGTATTGTGTTGTTGCCTTTTAATAAATACCTTTTAATGTAGACGAACCTTGTGTAATATTTATATATATTAATTTGGTGATACACCACATTTGGCGACCACGAATTTTAGACTTCTACAAAGGTTATTTATGAGGTAATATCACATAAATAGATAGTCAGATTTTTTTTTTTGGGGGGGGGGGGAAGGAAAAAAAAAGTACTTTGTCTAATTATCCTCTGCATGGGAAATCAAGTGCTGATTGTGTGTGGAGTCTAGGTTAAGCCTCCATTTTTAATATACAAGCTTGGGCATCAGGCCTCAATTATTTTTTTTTAATCCTTTATATCGTACTAGCTTCTGAGTTGAGTTTTGTTCGTACTAGCTTATTTTGATACATAAAACAAATATATATCATACAGGTTGTTTTTGTGGGTTTATCTGAGTTGAGTTTTGTTGTGCTTTTGAGTACAGGCCTAGCCCTGCATTTGAATACAATATAATAGGCTCCATGCGGCCTCTTTGTGTATTTGAATGCTAATTCAAGCCTCCATTTTTAATATACAAGCTTGGGCATCAGGCCACAATTAGTTTTGTTGTGTGTTTCAAATACCTGAGTTTGTTAATACTATTATTTTTGTTTTGTTTGTTTTTTTTTGTTGTTTTGTTTGTTTTTTTTAAAGGAATTTTTTTTTTTTTTTCTCTTCTTTCTTTTTCTTTCTCTAGTCCTTTATCATAGTACAGGTCTGGAGAAAAATAAATAAATAAACCATTTTAAATCTTATATATATATATATATATATATATATATTATTTCAGGCGTGCATTTTAATACACTATAGGCTTCCATACCTTATACTTTTTGGGTGTCTTGCATATCCTAGTTCAGGTATATCTCCTACCCTGCAGGCCTTGTTATTATATTTTAAGTTAATTAGCAAGTATTACCTTCACCATACTAAGGTAAGTATAATTTACATTGTGGGTACTAGTCTATTTTTCTACATATTACACCTGGCCTACTGAATAGTCATCAACTATTGTTGGCTACTCAGAAGCATGCTACTTTAGTCGCAAATTGATTTGGATTCTTACTTGGGTGAGTAAAAGAGTAGGAATGTCTTTTCAAGGGGCCAAATACTTTCCCACAGAAGTGCGTGAGTACTTTAGGAAACATATTCAAAAACATGATGGTCCATATGAGCTTCCAGAGCCAGCAAACACAGACAGTGAAAAAGAGGAGAGATTAATGGATGTTCTAACACAAATTGTAAATAACAAAAAGTATAGAACAAAGAAAAGAAAAAGTTTGGTCACACAAGCTGTTGTAGCCACAATAGGAGGCCTAATAGACTTAGTTGTAGAATTACGGCAGCATAATTTGGAAACAACAAATAAAATGGAGGAAGCAATGGACAAAAGGGATTGTTTAAAAATTGCAGCTTTGAGAACAACTACAATTGTGGGGGAACTAGAAAGGGAGTTAAGGGAAATAGAAAAGCAGAGGGATGCTTATGGAGTAAAAATAACAGAACTTCAAAACCTAATAATGGACTATAAAAATAGAACAAAGTAAGAAGGGATAAAAGGAGTCAGAGACATTGCCAAAATATATCCAGATCTGGATATGTTCGTGGCACAAAATAAAGAAACAGTGCCGAAAATGAACCAAGATAGAAAAGATTTCTTATGTTATTCTGTTCCACATGTAGATACCATACCACAAGCACCAGTTATTGTTTCAGAATTATTTAATGCAAGGCAAACACCTACAGGATTTTCTATGCAGACTCGACCGATGTCTATGGCAGATAAAGACAATTTCCAGAAATGGTGGGGAAGTATGCCAACTAACAACTTTAATATGTTTACACATTGGTTTATGAGGGGAGCAGATAGAGCTAAAAAAGGAGGTCTTAACTTAGAGGAATGGACAGAACTGTTAGAATACGCTATGGGTCCTTTGGCTAGTAGACTATTGGGATTTAATAACAGTGTGTCTGATCAGGCAGGAAGAATTGCTGCAACTAATTTCTATCTACTTAGCATAGAGAAAGAAATAGCAAATATTACCATGAGGCCAACAGATGGTCCTAGAGAGGTAGCTCAAAGGATATTTTTTTGGTATACTCTACGACAACCTTAACAGCCTTTAGTGCTGGGCTCACCAGAACATATAGCAAAAGTAATGGAAGCCCTTCCCCGGGAGTGTCAAGAATTTATCAGGCTTTTTGATCCAACACCAACAGACTTGGAAATGGTACTAACTAGAGCTGATAAGTGGTGGATCAAGCATCCTTTCACAGAACAGGCCTGCTCTGTTTCAGCTGTAAGAACATTTAAGGTCGAGTCTGGTAGAGATATAGATGGTAATTGGAGAAACCAGACGTGGGATGTACCCCAGAACAAAAAGGATGATCAAAACTGGAGACCAAAACAGAACTTTGACAAAAGATGGAGAGATCCACCTAGGGACTATAGGAATAGGGATGGCAGCAACTGGAGGGCTAATCAGGAGGGAGAGAGAAACGGTAACATGGGCTATTGGGAACTCAGGAGACAGAAGGATAGGATAGAAGAGGAAAATCACATACTTAAAAACAAGGTAGCTGAGTCAGAGAGGAAATTGAAGGAAAATGAGGCAAAGATGATAAAAGAGGGACAGAGTCGAAGTGAGTCACAATGACAAATCCCAACCCCTGCGCCTCAGCATCTCATTCACTCAGCTAATTTAACCATGGATGAGGCAGGTCGGCCTACCAGTTATACAGTCATCGCAGGGGTAGGGAAAAATATGTTGGTAGATACAGGAGCAGCAGTTACAATGACCAACAGGGTCAAAAATGGGGATTCTTCAGTAAGTAGTATGGGAGTTACTGGGAATCCACAGGAGGTTAGAGCAGGTCCAATTGATGTAGCAGTTGGAGAAAAAACAATACAAGTAGAAGCAAGAGTGGGTTGGCCAGAGGAAATATTGGGAATAGAAGCTTTAAAAAAAGGAAATTTGGATCTTGGCCGGGGTTTAGGGGTTAAATATTCCCAAAAGGGTCTGAGGACTTCCCAGCAACATCGGGGAGCATCAGGAGCAGCTGACCCGACCCTCCCAGGACGCCCCAACCTGTGGAGGAGAGACGCCGACGGAGTTACCGTCACCCTTGGCCAGGAGGCTCAGGAGCAGTGAGAAGCTGCCCAGCCTGGGGCTGCGCCGGCCTGGACAGGTCACCGGACGAGCTGCAGGAGGGGGAGCGAGGAGCCCGGAGTCCCCAGATGCCCAGAGCCTCAGAAGCAATGCAGGTGAGAGGAGAGGGCACTGAGAGGAGGCACAGAGGAGGTCGCCATCTTGTGAGGCTGGCGGGGAGGCACACAGAGCTGTGTACGTGGAGCACACGGAGCAGCAGGTCAGCTGCAGGGGAGAGCCAGGAGGGCACTGGAGAGCCCTGTAGGGCCGGTGGCAGAGTCCCAAGGGGTCAGTGGAGGAGAGTCTGGGTGGCAGAAGAAAGCCCGCGAAGAGACGGCGGCCATCTTGTGAAGCCACAAGGCGTCCTGAGCCTGGTAAGGCCTCTACATTCCCATTCCCTGCCTAGAAAGCCTGAGACAGGTTAATTGCTCTAGACACCCTGTGCTGGGGGGAGAACACGAGCATACTTGCACTAAAACTCTACTCAGCTCCCCTTTAGCAGAGAAGGCAGACACAGAGACTCTAGCCTGACCCTAAGGGGACAAGGACTTTGCACTGCTTATAAGACTGCAGAAGGGGCCATACAACCTCTTTATCTCCATCTACATTACTACTGCCTCATTACTAATGGTAACAAGATTTACCTTTCCTTATATAACTGCTTCAGCCGTGGCCTGTGCTCAGTATTGGTACAACAACAAACCAAACATTCTATCATCATTGGAGGGAGCAGCACTGTCACCTACTGGTGCTCAGAAAATAGTGCAGCCCAGCACTCAACAAGATACACCACCCGCACCAGACAGAGCATTGACGCCATCTAGTGGGACATTGATGAAAGCAGCTTGGGCCTACTGAGAGCACTTGATCGACAGAGCTCAACAATACACTGAGATGTAGCTACAGCGGCCCTACATGGTTCTAGCCGGCAAGGACCAAAAAACACCAAGACAACATTACAGGAACTGGGTGTATCCCGACAGCTCCGAGCACAGCAGATCTACTTACCTGAGAGGACATAGCGGAGCGGAGGGTTCTCATCAGATCAGCTGGCTAAATGCCTAGGCATCCAACAGCCAACCCGGAGACAATCAGCGGCGCAGAAATGGGGAAAAATAAAAAATCCTTACCGTCAAAGAAAATTGACGAGCATTTTAAAACCCTGGAAGCATTAAACACACCGGCACAAGACCTCGCCTCAGAGCAATCGGACATCTCAGATTTAGATTCTCAGGAGGTAACCTTACAGCCGGAGGTATCCATCAATAGTGCCTCAATGGCAAGAATTGAAGCGCTCCTGGCCTCCCATATCAACGGAGCAGTCATGGCATTGCAAAAAGACATACAGGAGATCGGACAGAGGACCCATCAACTTGAAGAAACCATGGACCAAGTGGTAGAGGCGCAGGAGAAGGACAGGGCCAACATTGCTGGCAATTCCTCCCGTATCTCGGATATAGAAGATAAGTTGGAAGACTTGGAGAATAGATCCAGAAGATTTAATTTGAGGATTAGAGGTGTCCCCACGGCTATAGTCGATCTACCACGCTACCTTAAAGGCACGATAGATGAGATCATCTCAGGATACCCGGACCACGAGTGGGAGGTAGAGCGAGCGCACAGAGCCCTTGGGGGGAGCCGCAATCCAGACCTCCCTAAAGACATCATTGTCCGGCTTTTGCGCCAACAATCCAGAGACCTGATCCTCGCAGCTACCCGCAACAAGACCTCGACCACTGGTCCTGACGGGGCTAAGCTTCAGTTTTTTGCAGATCTTTCTACAACTACGCTACAAAGACGGAGGCTGATGAAGCCGGCCCTGGAAGTACTGCTACGCCATGGCATCAGATATCGCTGGGGATTCCCCTCTGCCCTGATCTTCTCTGTGGGAGGTATCCAATATACAACACGCTCCCTAGATGACTGCCAAGAGCTTCTCAAGCGCCTAGAACTGATTGGGGGGGACACAGCTCCTATGGCATCTGCTTCAGCAACTTTGCCTCTTCCGCAGAGACAGTGGTCTGAAGTGACCAGACAAAAGAGGCCTGCTGATCACGTCTCAAAAACTGCCAACAGACGCCCCAGCCAAAACATGGACACTCTGACACACTAGCACAATTGTCTTTACCCTCAGGACTGTTCAAAATGAGGGTTCGACTAAAGAGGCACCATGCTATCAGAAAGTCCTGCTCCCTTTTTGCTTTTTTTTTTGGTTTGCTTTTTTGCTGCTACCTAGGGGAGACTCTCAGGAGGGTTGCTCAGAACTGAGCTAGCTGCTCTGTACTACCTTCCCCCCCTACTCTTTGCCTTTTGGACTGGCTCCCGGAGGAACTCAGGACTTTTGCTACGAGTTGTACCCAGCTGACAAAAGACTTTTGAACTGTTATTAACCCATGTTTTGCTTTTCCTTCCTACCTAGCAGGCTGTAGTAGATTGTTAAAGAAACACCTACTGTTGCTACTTGAGGGAATGATACTTAGCCTGGCGAGACCCCTTTGGCTGGTCTAGGTTTAGCTGTTTCTACTGTTTACAATTTATGTCAAGAGTTTTGTTATTAATATTTGCACAAATTATTTATAGATCAGGTTACTCTATTACGGTAACACTCCTTTTATCTTATTTATGATAGTACTTGCCGGCAGGAGCTGAAGTAGAACCTGCTAGTACTTTAACGGATAGACAGGAATAGGTTAGGGCTAGAGGTCCTAAGAATGCTTGATTTTACAATAACCACTATATTTGTTCTTCTCACAACTTTCTGTATTTGTGCTCACCTACCATTCACTTGCCAACCTTTGCTCACCCACCCTATACTGGGTTCGGAACGAAGCAATTCATTCCTTGATTATTGTGTCCCGGCCACAGCATCCATTTTTAGAGTATATCCAAGCCGGGATCAGCTACTAACGCTGTTTACCCATCCTCCTAATGCCAATCACCATCCACATAATTTATTACCCACATCCTTTGCCTACTTGCCTCCTGTGCCCCTTTAGCATTCCCGGGGTCTCAGGGCATAAGCGTAATGATCCTTACTTGGTGGAGGCTTTAGTGGTTGCCTGTTTGCAGGTCAACAGGCACAATCTAATTCCATTTACAAGTACATTATCCAAACCAAAATTAAGCCAACTGTTTTTTATGATAGGGCACCAGGGGGTGGCATCAAAACTCACGCACTCTTGCTTGTATATTCTAACTAGAATCAAGCCTGCTAGAACTCGCGCACCCAGGGCTCAGCCTCTTCCACACCTCCAGAAGGAGAAGCCGATCCTCACTCCCTCCTCGACAGCTCGCCGGAAAGGTAAGGCTAATTCAGCATATCTGTCAGACACCTTATTAATTTACCCATGCCCATAACAGTACTCACTCATAACGTGAAAGGCTTTAACTCTCCTTTCAAACGGAGGAAGGCCTTTTTATACTATAAGACTTACAAACCATCTGTAATATTCCTACAAGAGACCCACTTCGCTAGGCATAAGACCCCTACATATCTAAATAAAGATTACCCTCAATTCTTCCATTCCACCCACACTTCAAAAAAAGAGGGGGTAGCAATATTGCTACATAGGAACCTTCAATTCCAGTTAACATCCAAACTGATAGACAGGGAAGTGTACTTTATTATTATAAAGGGTACGGTCCTGGGAAACACGATTTCTCTGGCTTCCTTCTATGCCCCCACAACGGCACCACATAAGGCCCTAATAAGATTTTTAAGGGCACTGGAAGGGGGGGACTGGGGGAACTTAGTGGTAGGAGGGGATTTCAATTTAGTCTTAGACCCAAAGGCGGACAAATCTAGGGCTCCAGTGAGTGACCGATTCTCCAACAAAATTAGACAAATTAAGAAACTCCTGCACTTGGTTAGCCTGGTAGATGCCTGGAGGGGACTTCACCCGAGAGGGAAAGAATTTACTTTTTACTCACCCACACATGGCTCCTACTCGCGCATTGACACTATTTACATTAGCAGCTCACTTCTTGACAGCTCACATAGAGCGACCATAGTGCCTTGCACTTGGTCCGACCATTCAGCAGTTTTATTGTAAGTGGACCTGGGAAGTCAATTCAGCATACCTTACACCTAGAGGCTGAATGAATACCAAATCTCACTGCCTTCAACTCAGGAGCAGATAGAGAGAGAGTTGCTGGACTTCTTTGGGTCCAATGCGGGCAGGGAGACGGGAGCGGGATGGGTTTGGATGGCTCATAAAGCCTTTATAAGAGGAGTGTGCATCAAATTAGCTTCTCAGTGCAAAAAACAGAATCTACAAAGGGAGAGAGATCTGGCGAGCAAATTGGCACGACTAGAGCTACAAAATCAGCTCTCCCCCTCCTCCACCCTGAGAACAGAGATTGACAAGACGAGGCTGGAGCTAGATAGCGTATTGTCCATAAAAACGGACAAGGCACTAAGACGGACGCAGCATTTGTTTTATAATAAAGCGAACAAACCGGATAAATTGTTAGCCAGAAGCCTGAGAGCAAAGTACGCCCAATCCAGGATTTCCCAAATCAGGAATAAAGAGGGCGACCTCATATAAAGCCAAAATGAAATACAAAAAGTTTTTAGGGAATATTACCAAAATATATACTCTACTAAACAGGTGGCCATGGAAAATAACATTACTTCTTACTTAAACTCACTAGACCTTCCTCAAATCTCGCCCGATGATTTACATTCTTTAAATAAGGAAGTTACTGTTAAGGAAGTCCTAGAAGCGATTAAGGAACTAAAACTAGGAAAATCCCCGGGCCCGGATGGGTTCACCAATATCTACTATAAGAAATTCTCAACACTTCTGGCTCCTCATCTATGTAATCTCTTTAACTCGATACTGAGAGGGGAGATTGCCCCCCCAGAACTAAACCATGCTGACTTAACAATAAATTATAGACCTATCTCGCTGCTTAATGGGGATGTCAAGTTGCTTGCCAAGATCTTCTCTCAAAGGGTCTCAATATTCCTTCCCTCCTTGATTCACAAAGACCAGGCAGGGTTCATCCCGCATAGGCAAACTGGCGACAACATCAGGAGAACTCTAAATGTCATCCATTTGGCTAGGTCTTGGGGGATTCCGGTCTGCCTGCTTGCATTGGACATAGAGAAAGCGTTTGACACCTTAGAGTGGCCCTTTCTATTTGCCACGTTAGCAAAGTTTGGGTTTGAAGGCAACTTCTTAAACTTATTACACACTTGCTACCCAAGGCCACTTTGAGACTACCAGGTTCCCAGATGGCTAGTATTAATATAGAGAGGGGCACGAGACAGGGGTGTCCCCTGTCCCCGCTGCTCTTTGCTTTGGCCATAGAGCCCTTGGCCCAGGCGATAAGAGCGAACTCCTCTATAGAGGGGGTGCGGGTGGGGCATCAGCAACTAAAATGTTCTTTGTTTGCTGATGATCTACTGTGCACTCTCTCGAATCCTAGCTCCTCCATAGACGCCCTACTGGGCACAATCAATGAATATAGCACTCTGTCTGGACTGAGATTGAACCATAGCAAGACAGAAGCCTTAAGTGTGGGCATTCCTGGGGACATCTTTGACCATCTACAAAAGGTACACAACTTTCTATGGCCTACCTCTTACATTAATTATCTCGGGATAAAGTTGACTAATTCACTAGCAGATATTTATAAAACCAACTACCCACCCCTATTTAGGACCCTTCGAAGGGACTTAGACAGCTGGACAAAAAGGCAGATTTCGTGGACAGGCCGAATAGCCACAGTCAAGATGAACATCTTGCCGAGGCTGCTTTATCTGGCCAGGACTCTGCCGATCCAAATTAATAACAGGGAATTGGCACAGTTTCAAGCCCAGGTCTTTAGATTTGTTTGGAGGAATAGACCCTCTAGGATCGCCAGACATACTATGTATAAACATAAGTCTAGGGGAGGACTATCCTGCCCTAATTTTAATACCTACTTTAGGGCAGCTCAAATTGCCTCTTTAACGTTGATACATTCTACCACCCTATAAAAACCTACAGCCCAGCTGGGTTTTTATAGAAGAGCTACAAATGGCCCCATTAAAATGGGAAATCATTTTATGGGCTCCGAGTTCGCACACGTTTGACTCCCAAATCCATAACCCTATAACTAAATTTACACTGAAAATATGGAAATGGGCTAGGAAAGAACATAAGCTGATTCACCCCGTATCACCTCTTACTTCAATATTTACATCAACCTCTCTAGCGACCACCCTCACAGCTGACTCCAAAGCATTCTGGACTATACACAATTTAGACAAACTTGAGGCATGGTTTGAGGGTTTCAGAATTATTTCTTGGGCAGAAATGAATAGGAAAATAGGGATACCACACCGAGAAATGTTTAACTACATCAAAATTAGACATTGGGTTGAGGAGATACACAGGATTCATGGCCCGCCCAAAGGATCGTGGATGTCAATAGTATGTAAAAACACAAACTTAATTGGAGGAACCTTAGGCTCACTGTACACTATGTTTAATGCCCCAAAGGCTTCGTGGAAGCCTGCTTACACATTGAAATGGGAGATAGACATGCAACAAAACTGGGAGGGGGACAAATGGGCGGAATCCTTTCTGAGCCTATCTAAGGGCTCATATAATTATAGTTTGCTAGAAACCTCATTGAAAATCTTACACCGGGCATACATGACTCCGGTCAGGCTAAATAAGATATCTCCAACAATTTCAGATAGGTGCTTTAGAGGATGCCAGGGAAGGGGAGACTTTATTCATATGTGGTGGAAATGTGCGAGAGTGGCTGATATTTGGAATGAAACTACCAAATTAGCTTCACAAATTCTTAAATCTCCCCTAGAACCCTCAATCTCGACTTGCCTGTTGGGAATTCATTACCAGGGGCTGGGTAATAAGGGGAACAAATTGGCTCAAATGATTTTTTTAGCCGCCAAAAATATAATTGCTAGAAGATGGAAAAGCAGTCATATCCAATTTCAGGAAGTCATAAACAAAATAAATTATCTTTGCATTAACGAAAGAATGACTCACACTTTGTTGGACACTCACCACATTTACCTAGAAATTTGGGGACCCTGGATACAGTCTCCAGATAGTACATTGTAAGGTCTGGACAGGAAAGAACATTACATTTTGGCTAACAGCGATGGCTTGTCCGGGGAGTGGAGTGTGGAGCGGACTTGAACGGGAAGAGCTGGGAAGCGGAGAGGCAACTCATCTAGACGACAAAAGGTATTGAGGGTAGCACGGGAGATCATGGGAATGGATGTGGTGAGGAATACTTAAGAGTGGAACTTTAATTGCGTATCTACTTAAAACCATCACCAAAAAAGAAAAAAAAAAGTGAGATATAGGGCTGAATGATTGTTTATTGATATGAATATTATATTTTAATAACAATGGACACAGTTATTTCAATAATTTCAGTTAACAGATGTTTGCAATGTAATTGTTTTTTATGTAACATAAAGGCTGTTGAATAAAAATCTTTGAAACAAAAAAAAAAGGAAATTTCATTGTAGATCTTGCCAATTTTTGTTTGTGGAAGACAGAAAAGGTGAATCAGGTAAGTACAGAGTTGACAAAAGGGGTTGTGCTCCCAATGGCATATATTGTCTCTCCGATAAAAAGTCTGGAAAAAAACAAACTGAAACTCGACGGACAACAAGAATGGCTGCAGAAGCTAATCCAAGACATACCTGTTTGGGCTACAGATAAATTAGACTGTGGAAGAATGAAAGGAATGGTCTTGTTGGAAGGAGGAGACCCACAATGGCAAAAGCAATATCCAGTCCCAAGAGAATCAGTGGCATCAATCACCAAGATGATAGAAATACTGGAGAGACGTGGAATAATTAAATCTGGAAATGGGTATGCATGTAACTCACCATGTTGGCCTGTGAGAAAAGCTGTGTTAAAAGGGAATGGTGATGAAAAAGCAGCCTCATCATGGAGACTTACCATTGATTACAGGGCCGTGAACAAACTTGCAAAAAGATATTTTTTATTTTTTTGTTTTTGTATGTATATGTTTCTAATGATGGAATCTAGTGTTCCCACAGAGCAAGGCTGTATAAGAATGAAGATGCGTGTCAACAGAAGATTGTGGTGGATCCTTGTTACAGGATGGATAAGTATAAGCTGTATCACAGTAGGAATGGGGAGACAGGCAATAAGGCCAGAAGATACCGCAAATAAGGGAGAGAGTTTGAAAAGATTGGAGTTACATTACGTTCAAGCAGATAGATTTATTTGGCCCAGGGAATTGGAAGTAAAAGAGGGTGGAGGGTTACACGTAAACATTATTTTGCCACATAATAGTACCAGGGGATTAGCTCTTAGAGCTCCAATACAAGGGAGGTTTACAAATACTACAGTAGTAGTGAGTAACTTAACATTAGAAGAAGGTGGAGAATGGGACGCTGCAGTTATAGCTGCCCAGCCTGATCTAGAGGAATTCTGCAATTTTGATACTGGTAAGGGGTGTGTTCTAACAATAGATGAAGTATTTGTCTCTGTAAAGAAGCTGCAACGTTGTAAAGATCAGAAGAAGGTACCATGGCCAATAGGCGGATTGGTGGTGGTACCAACACATGAAACAGTTGTGCAAGGGGTTGGGTGGACTTACTACCCAATAATTCTAAATTTTAATGATTTTTCTATTCCTCCAAAGTGCCTGGAATCACAGCGGCAGTGGTTTAAGCAAAGTATACAAGAGACCATTATTGAGTGGACCGGAGCAGGGAGTCGAGAAAAACGGGACACACTTGCAGCCCTTTTAGGAGGAGTCGGAACTGGATTGGGAGTATGGAATTCAGCAGACATCATTCGACTGAACAGCAGGATAAACTCCCTTACTGATGGCATGGGACATGCTATGAAAATAGGTGGAGTAGCTGACTCCCTTATAGTGAGTAGACTGACAGACAATGTTGATGACATACACACCATTGCCAACAACCTGCATCTAGTTGAGGAAAATATTGCTTCCATTGCTAACAGCATTAAGAATGAAATAGTGGGAACTGCCATTTTCTGTTCTATGATTGGAGGAAAGCTGTTGGCAGATTTAAAGGAAACTATTAAAGACATCCAGGAAAACAAGTGGGCAAGACAAATCAATGCAACAAGGATTATCACGTCATTGAAAAGAAAAGGAGTGGACATCACTGAGGACAATCTTAAATACAGCTATATTGAAGGCCCAGATCAATGGATGCCACATGGACTACAATCTGGGACAATAGGACTAATCCTGGCAATTCCCCGTTGGGAGGGGCAGGCAGAGCAACTGAACTTTATACATAGCATTGGCACGTTAAGTGATGGAATCTACAAGCAACACTTCCCATCAAAAAGACTGGCCACTATTACAGGATTGGAGATGGATGAAAGCTGTTGCAGGAAATCTCAACACCGATGGCTGTGCAGTTGTGTTTGGGAGAAAGGAGCTGAGGAGGATGGCTGGGTGCAGTTGATAAAAGAAAACCTAGTGCAAGAGGTGATCCGCATAGGGGACATTGCATGCTTTATCGGCCACTCTGAATATAGGACAGTTGATGAAATATGTTTGGTGGAAGAAGGGTCTTGTATCATGGTCCCATCAAGAAACCTTACCACCGAAATGATCAATTTTACTGCAAATGCAGATTGGACAAATTTGACAATGAAGCTTTTTCCCCCAATTCCAAAGCTTACCTTGGAACTTCATGAGTTAGTAAAACGTACCAAACAACAACTACACCCCATCAGCTTACTGCTGGAACAACAGAAAAAGGAAATAGAAATTACTACAAAAAACGTTGAGCATCCCTGGTGGGGAATTCTTACCAATGCAGAGACACATCCAGTCCTACGAACACTGTCGCTGGTACTCATGTTCATTCAAGTATTAACGACAATCATAATAATATACTTTTGTGTGGCAATGAAACAAATGAGGAAGAAACTTGCAAGGAGGATATATAATTTGTCTTTTTCCTCTTCTTTCTCTCTCTCATACATTCTTCAATAAAGTTTTACATTGCACATACATAAACATTTATCACACACTCTCACCTAAATTCTATAAGTACTGTTTTTGTGTAATATATGGATTGACAGCCATAGGAAAGTACAGGAGAACTTATGTCGCTGAGGGAACTATTCCGGAGGGACGGTGGGTTGAATTTCTCCTGTATATCAGGTTTTTGCTCCCACTAGGTTCTCCTGTACTAGAGGGATAACTAGAAAACTGAGCAACATAGAAGAAGAAAAAGTGAGGCAATGTGGTAACTTGTCTTCCTTGCATGGTAATTTATCTTCCTTTCAGGACCTCCTTAAACAGGTCTAGGTAGGAGGGCTAAGAATCTTTACTTCCCTCCCACAATTGCTGGAGGAAGTGATGCAACTAAGGGTATATCCAGGCAGGAAACTGCTGTTGCTTCCTGTTTCTTCCTTGATGGTGAGGGTGATGGAGGTGATGGCGATGGTCTAACTGTGGGTGAGATAAAGCGTTTGGGAAAGGGGATTACAGGGAGTGCAGAATTATTAGGCAAATGAGTATTTTGACCACATCATCCTCTTTATGCATGTTGTCTTACTCCAAGCTGTATAGGCTCGAAAGCCTACTACCAATTAAGCATATTAGGCGATGTGCATCTCTGTAATGAGAAGGGGTGTGGTCTAATGACATCAACACCCTATATCAGGTGTGCATAATTATTAGGCAACTTCCTTTCCTTTGGCAAAATGGGTCAAAAGAAGGACTTGACAGGCTCAGAAAAGTCAAAAATAGTGAGATATCTTGCAGAGGGATGCAGCACTCTTAAAATTGCAAAGCTTCTGAAGCGTGATCATCGAAAAATCAAGCGTTTCATTCAAAATAGTCAACAGGGTCGCAAGAAGAGTGTGGAAAAACCAAGGCGCAAAATAACTGCCCATGAACTGAGAAAAGTCAAGCGTGCAGCTGCCACGATGCCACTTGCCACCAGTTTGGCCATATTTCAGAGCTGCAACATCACTGGAGTGCCCAAAAGCACAAGGTGTGCAATACTCAGAGACATGGCCAAGGTAAGAAAGGCTGAAAGACGACCACCACTGAACAAGACACACAAGCTGAAACGTCAAGACTGGGCCAAGAAATATCTCAAGACTGATTTTTCTAAGGTTTTATGGACTGATGAAATGAGAGTGAGTCTTTATGGGCCAGATGGATGGGCCCGTTGCTGGATTGGTAAAGGGCAGAGAGCTCCAGTCCGACTCAGACGCAAGCAAGGTGGAGGTGGAGTACTGGTTTGGGCTGGTATCATCAAAGATGAGCTTGTGGGGCCTTTTCGGGTTGAGGATGGAGTCAAGCTCAACTCCCAGTCCTACTGCCAGTTCCTGGAAGACACCTTCTTCAAGCAGTGGTACAGGAAGAAGTCTGCATCCTTCAAGAAAAACATGATTTTCATGCAGGACAATGCTCCATCACACGCGTCCAAGTACTCCACAGCGTGGCTGGCAAGAAAGGGTATAAAAGAAGAAAATCTAATGACATGGCCTCCTTGTTCACCTGATCTGAACCCCATTGAGAACCTGTGGTCCATCATCAAATGTGAGATTTACAAGGAGGGAAAACAGTACACCTCTCTGAACAGTGTCTGGGAGGCTGTGGTTGCTGCTGCACGCAATGTTGATGGTGAACAGATCAAAACACTGACAGAATCCATGGATGGCAGGCTTTTAAGTGTCCTTGCAAAGAAAGGTGGCTATATTGGTCACTGATTAGTTTTTGTTCTGTTTTTGAATGTCAGAAATGTATATTTGTGAATGTTGAGATGTTATATTGGTTTCACTGGTAAAAATAAATAATTGAAATGGGTATATATTTGTTTTTTGTTAAGTTGCCTAATAATTATGCACAGTAATAGTCACCTGCACACACAGATATCCCCCTAAAATAGCTAAAACTAAAAACAAACTAAAAACTACTTCCAAAAATATTCAGCTTTGATATTAATGAGTTTTTTGGGTTCATTGAGAACATGGTTGTTGTTCAATAATAAAATTAATCCTCAAAAATACAACTTGCCTAATAATTCTGCACTCCCTGTACTATATAGGTAGATAGATTTAAAAAGGGTTGTTGCTCCGTGGGTCTGGGCTGTGTGTTTGTGATACATTTATAGTATTGTGTTATTGCCTTTTAATAAATACCTTTTAATGTAGACGAACCTTGTGTAATATTTATATATATTAATTTGGTGATACACCACACACATCACCACCCAAAAAGACAATGATGGCAGATATATTGCAGTACACAGAAGTATTAGTGATAGAACAGTGTCACTGCTTAATATATACACAAAAAAATCTCTTAAATCTCCAACTGGCAACAATCTATTTGGATTCATTTATTCCCAAATTACTAACAATCGAAGACAATATTATATATCAACCAGACCAAATTACAAAGATGTTCCAACAATTATTCCAAGTTATATTCACCACCTGCTCACTTTGGGACACATAACTATAAATCCCAATATTAATGATTTATTATCGTCCATCACACTAGCTCAACTCGAAAACAACGAAAGCAGATTCTCTCACGACCCCTATCTCTATAGAAGAAATTAGAATTGCAATAGGGGCCACTAAACCCCATAAGGCCCCTGGTGCGGATGGATTCACTAACTACTATTACAAACAATTCATAGAAACTCTATTGCCACATGTTCAGCATCTATTCAATGATTTTTTTCTCTGAAAACTATGAAAGCTGAATTTCTGGAAGCAAAAATGATTGTATTACATAAAGAAGGAAAGGTTTCCACACAATGTAGTCGTTATAGGCATATATCATTGCTCAACAATTACATCAAATTATTTTCCAAGATTCTGGCAAATAGATTAGCATCACTACTGCCTTCTGTGATCCATCCAGACCAGGTACGTTTTATTCCAGATAGGGAAGCACCTGATAATACGAGGCAAATTATTAACCTTATAGACATAGCTTCCAATACAAACATACCACTAATGCTACTATCTTTAAATACTGAGAAAGCATTTGATAGAATCGATTGGACCTATATGAGCGAGGGCTTACTGAGATTTGGCCTTAGCGAAAGATTTCTAGAGAGTGTCATGACATTGTACTCCACCCCAAAAGCATTTGTTTCATATCAGGGATTTAGATCACAACCATTTAATATTGATAGAGACCTGTCCCCTTTGCTTTTCGTCTTATGTCTTGAACCTCTAGCAATAGCAATAAGGGACACCCTGGATATTAACGGGATCAAACTGGATGGCGAAGAGCACAAACTTGAAGATGACATCCTACTTACCATTTCTAACCCATTAATCAGTCTTCCTAGTTGGCTTCAAATATTAAACAAATGTGGCCATATATCAGGATATAAAGTGAATGCGAATAAAAGTGAGACCTTTAACGTATCATTGCCCAAACAATTGGAAAACCTGCTGTAACTAAACTACTCTTTCAATTGGTCCCCGAAACATATCCCATACTTGGGAATTAAAATTCCCAGATCTACTAAGCTAATTTATGAAGTCAACTATCCCAATATTATTAAAGAAATATATAAAGATCTCCGATCCTGGTCTACCCTCAATATCTCGTGGTGTGGCAAAATTCACGCTATTAAAATGAACACCATCCCAAAACTATTGTACCTTTTTCACACTATCCCAACACCAATTAAGCTAAAAGATTTAACAATCCTACAAAATGCAATCTCAAACTTAATATGGAACAATAAAAAACCTAGGATAAATAGGACAACCATGACAGCATCAAAACAAAGAGGAGGCTTAGCCACCCCTGATCTGCTAGATATTATAATGCAGCGAGACTAGCCCAACTAACCAAATGGTACATTAAGGACTCACCTCCAGTGTGGGCAGAAATAGAATAACAAGTTCTCAGGGAACAAAATATACCTGATATACTCGAGTATAAGCAGACCCGAATATAAGCCAAGGCAACTATTTTACCACAAAATACTGGGAAAACTTAGTAACTCGAGTATAAGCCGAGGGTAGGAAATGTGCTGCCCCCTGTGTCCCTCTTGTGCCCTCTGTGCCCCTTTCTTGTGTCTCTTCTCCCTTCCCTGTGTCTCTTCCCCCCTCTCCCTCCCCTGTTCTGCTAGATATTATAATGCAGCGAGACTAGCCCAACTAACCAAATGGTACATTAAGGACTCACCTCCAGTGTGGGCAGAAATAGAATAACAAGTTCTCAGGGAACAAAATATACCTGATATACTCGAGTATAAGCAGACCCGAATATAAGCCAAGGCAACTATTTTACCACAAAATACTGGGAAAACTTAGTAACTCGAGTATAAGCCGAGGGTAGGAAATGTGCTGCCCCCTGTGTCCTTCTTGTGCCCTCTGTGCCCCTTTCTTGTGTCTCTTCTCCCTTCTCTGTGTCTCTTTCCTTCCCCCTCCCTTATCCCCCTCCTCATCCTCCCTCCTCAACCTCCCTCCTCACCCTACTCCTCATCCTCAACCCACCTCATTAACACCCCTCCTCATCCTCAACCCCCTCCTCAACCTCTCTTCTCAACCCCCCTCCTCATCCTCCCTCCTCAACCCCCCTCCTGAACCCACCTCCCTTCTCAACCCCCCTCCTCAACCCCCCTCCTCAACCTCCCTCCTCAATCCCCCACCTTAACCTCTCTCCTCAACCTCCTCCTCATCCTCAACCCCCTTCCTCATCCTCCCTCCTCAACCCCCTCCTCATCCTCAACCTAGCTCCTCAACCCCCCTCCTCATCCTCAACCCCCCTCCCCAACCCCCCTCCTCAACCCCACCTCATCCTTAACCCCCCCATCCTCAGCCCCCCATCCACATCCTCAACACCCCCATCCTCATCTTCAACACCCTAATCCTCAACCCCCCTCCTCATCCTCAACCCCCCTCCTTAACCTCCCTCCTCAATCCCCCTCCTCTACCTCAACCCCCCATCCTCATCCTCCACCCCCCCATCATCAACCCCCATCCTCATCCTCAACCCTCTCCTCAACCTCGTGTCCCGGTATATGCTAATGACGTGATGTCACATGCGCATCATGTCATTGGCCGGGTCAAGAAGCAGCCGGAAGGAGCGTAGAGGAGTGGAGGAGCAGCTGCTGCAGATGGAAGGTAAGTGAGGGGAAAGTGAGAGGGGGAGGTAATTAGAGGGCTAAAGTGAGGAGGGGGTTTAGGATGAGGAGGGGGGTTTAGGATGAGGATGGGGGATTGAGGATGGGGGTTGAGGATGAGGATGTGGGGTTGAGGATGAGGATGGGGGTTGAGGATGAGGGGTTGAGGATGAGGATGGGGGGTTGAGGATAATAAAGGAGGGGGAGGGAAAGAGAGACATGGGTGGGAAAGAGAGACACGGGGGGGAAAGAGAGACACGGGGGGGGGGGGGGAGAGACACACGGGGTGGTGACTCGAGTATAAGCCGAGGGGGCCCTTTTCAGCGTTAAAAAAAGGGCTGAAAAACTCGGCTTATACTCGAGTATATACGGTACTTTTGAATCAGATATTATGGTTAAGCATACATCATGAAGTTACCATGAAATTATTACCAATGAGCCTAAGCCATTCCATCACATTATGGAAACAGATAAACAAAAGAACCTGTTTGTTAGAAAACTGCTCATGGTTAACCCCACTATGGATGCCCCATAAAGACCCTTCCATAAACAAAATTCCCAATTAGCTTGGTGGATCCGAAAACAAATAACAATTATTGCAGACATATTGTTGGAATGTCCCACTTAGTCCCCCACTGAATTCAGCACAAGTCACCAATTACCCCATAAAGAATGGTTAAATCTAATGATGGTTAATACAAAACTAGGTCATATTTTAAAAGATAACAAACTAGCCAGTGAAACCCCTTTTGAACGTTGTTGTCTACACAATTCGAAGAGTAAGAAAAACATTACAGCAATTTCCAATTACTTAAATGATTAGGCCACTCCTAACCAATTGTCTTATAGATCATCCTGGGAAACAGAACTTAATATCACCTTAGATAAAGAGCAATAGGGTAAAAGTTTAAAAAAACACAACTAACGCCTCCTTAAATGTAACATTGAAGGAAAATACATATAAAACTATCATGAGATGGTATCTTACCCCAGCTAGACATGACTCACAAATCATTTATTAGATGGAAATTGCTCTAGAGGATTTGACACCTTAGGGACCATAAAACATATGCTATGGGAATGCCCCAAAATTAAACATTTCTGGAATGCAACTTATATTTTACCAGAGACACTTTGGGATATGAATATTCCTCAAAAACCAGAGGAAGCGTTCTTGGGATTGTCAATTCCAGGTTTACCGAAAACTGCCCAATTTTATTGAATCAAATATTCCTAGCAACTAAAAGCATAATTGCAAAGACTGGAAATTGAGCATTCAAAACACACCAGGAAGTATTACGAAAAATTAAATGTATTCATTCCATGAGTGTCTTATCGGCTGAGATAGATGAGAGATACAGAATATGGGCCTCCAGTTGTGATATCTGGACTTTGACAGCTGGCAGCTGAGTTTGGTGAGAAAGTTTTTCCGGGATTGATAATCCCCCTTTTTCTTTTCTTTTTATATTTATGATATTTCTATTTTTACTGTTGACATTTCTGTTAAAATTTTCAGTGGAAAAATTACATGAGGTTATTGATAGATTAAAAAAAAAAAAAAATAACGGATTCCCATTCAGCCTCTCCTTCCAAGTAGGCTCATGTGCTTATACAGCTTTCTCACTAGAAGAATCGCTTTCTTGAGGTCATGCCACAACATCTCAATCGGGTTGAGGTCAGGACTCTGACTGGGCCACTTCAGAAGGTGTATTTTCTTCTGTTTAACCCATTCTGTTGTTAATTTACTTCTATGCTTTGGGACGTTGTCCTGTTGTAACACCCATCTTCTGTTCATCTTCAGCTGGTGGACAGATGGCCTTAAGTTCTCCTGCAAAATGTCTTCATAAACTTGGGAATTCATTTTTCCTTCGATGATAGCAATCCGTCCAGGCCCTGACGCAGCAAAGCAGCCCCAAACCATGATGCCCCCACCACCGTACTTCATAGTTGGGATGAGGTTTTGATGTTGGTGTGCTATGCCTCTTTTTCTCCACACATAGTGTTGTGTGTTTCTTCCAAACAACTCAACTTTAGTTTCATCTGTCCACAGAATATTTTGCCAGTACTGCTGTGGAACATCCAGGTGCTCTTGTGCAAACTGTAAACGTGCAGCAATGTTTTGCTTGGATAGCAGTGGCTTCCTCTGTGGTATCCTCCCATGAAATCCATTCTTGTTTAGTGTTTTACATATCGTAGATTCGCTAACAGGGATGTTAGCATATGCCAGAGACTTTTGTAAGTCTTTAGCTGACACTCTAGGATTCTTCTTTACCTCATTGAGCAGTCTGCGCTGTGCTCTTGCAGTCATCTTTACAGGACGGCCACTCCTAGGGAGAGTAGCAGCAGTGCTGAACTTTCTCCATTTATAGACAATTTGTCTTACTGTGGACTGATGAACAGCAGGGCTTTTGGAGATACGTTTATAACCCTTTCCAGCTTTATGCAAGTCAACAATTCTTAATCGTAGGTCTTCTGAGAGCTCCTTTGTGTGAGGCATTATTTACATCAGGCAATGCTTCTTGTGAAAAGCAAACACAGAACTGGTGTGTGTTTTTTATAGGACAGGGCAGCTGTAACCAACACCTCCAATCTCATCTCATTGATTGGACTCCAGCTGGCTGACTCCTCACTCCAATTAGCTTTTGGAGATGTCATTAGTCTAGGGGTTCACATACTTTTTCCACCTGCACTGTGAATGTTTACATGGTGTGTTCAATAACAACATGGTAACATTTAATTATTTGTGTGTTATTAGTTTAAGCAGAGTGTGATTGTCTATTGTTGTGACTTAGATGAAGATCAGATCACTTTTATGACCAATTTGTGCAGAAATCCATATCATTCCAAAGGGTTCACATACTTTTGCTTGCAACTGTATTTTGCCCCACCTCACTAGTAGGGATTCCAAGGTTGGGGAGATCCCCTCCGTGCCCTCGGTACTCCGTGTGTCTTAAATTGTTTAGTGAGGTACGACCCCCACTATACTATTGTTGTTTTTTAAAATTTGTTTGATAAAATGTTGATTTTTTGGATATTTTCTCAATGTTTTAAACTGTTCTTTTTGTCTCCATTCTCCCCTGTATCCTGGGTTGCCTGGTTTTGGTCCTTCGCTCCTCCTGCGCCTCTGGTCCTCGGCCGCCTTGAGCTTAGCACATCTGGCCTGGAAATGCGGTCTCAACATCTTCCTGAGCATTCATTACTCCCACAGGTACAATGACTGACACTTCCTTCACCTTTCTCACAATGTTAAAGGGTTTAATTCCCCATTTAAAAGGCGTAAAGCGTTTATCTCATATAAATCACTCTGACCCTTAGTCATTTTTATGCAGGAAACTCATTTTGCTAAAGGAAAAACACCCTCTTACTTACACAAATCATACCCCTACTTCATAACCTCAACATGTCCCACTAAGAAGGCAGGTGTGGCTATACTGCTTCATAAAGACTTCACTTTCACTGTGGAGAGTAAAAAGATTGACTCGGAGGGCAACTATATTATACTAACATGTTCCCGTCTGAATATGAGGATCTCTCTCATAGCTCTGTACTCCCCCACTACCACCCTGCATAATACTCTCATTAAACTACTTTCTCATCTCAAATCTATAGATACAGGCAAAATCATTCTAGGGGGAAATATCAGCTTGGAGGACCTATCCATAGTAGGGTCTAGAGCTAAGTCTCAGGGGGATACATTTTCCAATAAACGTAAACGTATCCATAGATCCCTTGAGGGGATTCATCTGCTGGATGCTTGGAGGCTGAAACATCAGGGAGAAAGGGAGTACACGTTTTACTCCCCAGTGCATGGCTCATATTCCAGAATAGATACATTGCTAATGGATGCATCTTTGTCGGAGGGCTTAGTTGCCTCTGAAATATGCCCCTGTCTCTGGTCCAACCACTCTGTGGTCCACATGTCCCTAGATTTTGGCATTGTATACAAACCCTCTTATTCATGGAAGCTAAATGACATGCTCCTTTCCAATCAAACCTTTCAGGAACAGGTTGCCTTAGATCTCAGCCAATTTTTCTCAGATAACGTGACTCCAGGCGCGGATATAGGGTGGGTCTGGGCAGCACACAAAGCCTTTATTAGGGGCTCCTGCATTAAACTTTCTGCTACTCACAAGAGACAACAAAGACAAAGAGAAATTGAGATTAGAGCATCACTTTTAGCTTTAGAAAGGTCTAACCAGATCAATCCCTCAACCCAACGCCGTAAACAAATAGACCTCTTACGGGCACAATTGGATTTTATACTTTTGGCACAAACTGAAAAAGCCTTGAGATGGCTGGGACATAAATTTTACACAAAAGCTAGCAAACCGGATTCTCTACTTGCTAGAAAATTAAGAGGGAAGCTAATCCATTCCAAATTTTTCAAAATCAAAAACCCTTCTGGGAACATCACTTATAGCCCCAATGAAATTAAAGAAACCTTCACCACCTTTTTTCAAAAGCTCTATTCTTCCCCACAGAAGCAGCATACTAATCAACTCTCCACCTTTCTAGAGTCCTACGATCTCCCACATATCTCGGCTCAAGAGAGAGATGGTTTGAACTCTTTAATTACTGTGGAGGAAGCTTTGGAGACAATTAAAAAACTGAAATTAGGTAAAGCCCCAGGTCCGGACGGATTTTCTAACTTGTACTACAAGAAATACGCAGAAATGTTGGCTCCCCATTTGGTGACCTTATTTAAAGCAATGATAAACAGTCATAATATTCCACCTGAACTGAACCAGGCGGACATAGTCGTTTTTCCAAAAGAGGGCAGAGATCCACTGGAAGTTAAAAACTATAGGCCTATATCGCTACTAAATGGGGATGTCAAAATACTTGCTAAATTGATGGCCGATAGAATCTCTAACTTCCAACCCTCACTAGTCCATAAGGATCAAGTGGGTTTCATCCCCTTTAGGCAAGCAGGGGATAATATTAGGCACATTCTGGATACCATGCACTGGGCGGGTAAACACCGTACTCCTTTATGCCTTCTAGCCCTGGATATGGAGAAGGCCTTTGACTCTCTAGAATGGCCCTATTTAAGAGCTGTATTGACGAAATTTGGCCTTATAGGACGTTTTATGAGCTTGATTAATAGTTATTATAAAGCCCCTCAAACAGTCTTAAAACTTCCTGGTGAAGCCAGGGCTTCATTTACTATTCAAAGGGGGACCAGACAGGGCTGCCCTTTATCCCCTTTGCTCTAGCCGTTGAACCCTTAGCTCAGGCCTTTAGATCGAACGTAGACATCAAAGGCATAAATATAGGCCATCATCATTTTAAGTGTGCATTATTCACAGATGATGTCCTCTGCACATTGACAGATCCCAGCACCTCAGTCCCTGCCCTTTTTCACTTATTGGGAACATTTAGCAAGTTCTCTGGGCTTCACATTAATATGGATAAAACGGAAGTTCTAAATATTTCCTTACCCCCCTCAGACTTAACCTTTTTGCAACAGCACTTTAATTTTAACTGGCCTTCCAACCATCTTAAGTATCTCGGTGTGAATCTCACCTGTAACACCGCAAATCTCCACAAATCCAACTACACGGCCCTCTACAAAACATTCACCCAAAATGTATTGACATGGGCAAGACACCCTATCTCTTGGTTAGGACGTATCCACTCTTTTAAAATGAACCTCCTTCCCTGCCTTATGTATTTATTTCGCTCCCTACCGATCGCCTTGAACTACACAGACTTAGATAAACTACAACGCCAAATTCTTTAATTTATATGGCAGAATAAATCACATTGTATCTCTAAATCGACTATGTTCATCCATAAATCAAAAGGAGGTCTTTCCTGCCCCAATTTGAAATTGTATTTTATGGCGGCACAATTGGCCTTTATCCCGATTGAGCACTCCCCTACTCACCAACCTCTTTGGATATTTATTGAGAACTTTATGATGGCCCCATATACGTGGGATTCCATTCCATGGATCCCAAACCCACTGACATGCTAGGGCAAATTGGACAGCCCGTAAATAAAGCAATCCTTATCTATTTGGTCATGGGATGTCCGCAAATTTCACCTGATCCCGAGGTATCCTACTCCTACTCCCATAATACCCAATCCCAGATTCCCGGATACTCTCCCTGCAGCCTCTTTATTATGGTGGAAATCCCATAATCTACCGACGGTGAACTCCTGTTATAGAGATAATACTACCTTAACATACACTCAATTAAAATAATTCAATATTCCCATTCAGGAACATTATACATTTTGCAGATTTAAATACTGTCTCTCCACGTTAGAACATACGCTAGGTAAACCGACTTCAAATTGGTTTACTAGGTTATGCCTGTCTGCTCCTCTTCTATATTCTATATGATACTTTTAATTCTCCTTCCGCCACCCCCCTCCAAAAATATTTGCAGAGATGGGAAGAAGACTTAAATTGCAATTGGGATATGGACACTTGGCAAAACTCCTGGCAAAACCTAACCAGGGTATCTTTCAGTAGTAATATTTTGGAGACCTCTATTAAAGTTCTTCATAGGATATATATCACCCCGGGTAAACTATTTAGATGGAAATGCTCCCCTAATCCTAACTGCTTTGGAGCCTGTCAGAACCCTGGAACCTTTTTCCATACTTGGTGGTCATGTCCCCTGGTTCAATCTCTTTGGAACAAGGTTTTCCATTTAGCCTCAGTCATATGTGGCACGCCTGTTAAGGCTAAGGCAGACATAGGCCTTTTAGGGCACTCTGTCCCTTTACTATCAAAATACCAGTACTTAATGCTAGCTACAGAGCCATATAGCCAGACAATGCAAATCTCCCAGATACACAGGTAGTGTTGTTACTGTCAGTGTGAGCTCATACACAGGTAGTGCTGTTACTGTCAGTGTGAGCTCAGGCACACAGGTAGTTTTGTTACTGTCAGTGTTAACTCAGGCACACAGATAGTGTTGTTACTGTCAGTGTGAGCTCAGACACATGTAGTGTTGTTACTGTCAGTGAGAGCTCAGGCACACAAGTAGTGTTGTTACTGTCAGTGTGAGCTCAGACACACAGGTAGTGTTGTTAGTGTCAGTGTGAGTTCAGGCACATCCTTGTAGTGTTGTTATTGTCAGTGTGAGCTCAGACACACAGGTAGTGTTGTTATTGTCAGTGTGAGCTCAGACACACGGGTAGTGTTGTTACTGTCAGTATGAGCTCAGGCACACAGGTAGTGTTGTTACTGTATGTGTGAGCTCAGACACTGGTAGTGTTGTTACTGTACGTGTGAGCTCAGACACAGGTAGTGTTGTTACTGTCAGTGTGTGCTCAGACACAGGTAGTGTTGTTACTGTCAGTGTGTGCTCAGGCACAAGTAGTGTTGTTACTGTCAGTGTGTGCTCAGGCACAAGTAGTGTTGTTACTGTCAGTGTGAACTCAGATACAAAGGTATTGTGAGCTCAGACACGGGTAGTGTTGTTACTGTATGTGTGAGCTCAGACACAGGTAGTGTTGTTACTGTCAGTGTGAGCTCAGACACACATGTAGTGTTGTTACTGTCAGTGTGAGCTCAAAGGTATTGTTGTTACTGTCAGTATGAGCTCAAACACAGGTAGTGTTTTTACTGTCAGTGTGAGCTCAGGCACATCCTTGTAGTGTTGTTATTGTCAGTGTGAGCTCAGACACACAGGTGGTGTTGTAATTGTCAGTGTGAGCTCAGACACACAGGTAGTGTTGTTACTGTCAGTGTGTGCTCAGACACACAGGTAGTGTTGTTACTGTCAGTGTGACCTCAGACACAGGTAGTGTTGTTACTGTCAGTATGAGCTCAGGCACACAGGTAGTGTTGTTACTGTCAGTGTGAGCTCAGGCACAAGTAGTGGTGTTACTGTCAGTGTGAGCTCAGATACACAGGTATTGTGGTTACTGTATGTGTGAGCACAGGCACAAGTAGTTTTGTTACCGTCAGTGTGAGCTCAGATACACAGGTAGTGTTGTTACTGTCAGTGTGAGCTCAGACACACAGGTAGTGTTTTTACTGTCAGTGTGAGCTCAGGCACATCCTTGTAGTGTTGTTATTGTCAGTGTGAGCTCAGACACACAGGTGGTGTTGTAATTGTCAGTGTGAGCTCAGACACACAGGTAGTGTTGTTACTGTCAGTGTGTGCTCAGCCACACAGGTAGTGTTGTTACTGTCAGTGTGAGCTCAGACACACAGGTAGTGTTTTTACTGTCAGTGTGAGCTCAGGCACATCCTTGTAGTGTTGTTATTGTCAGTGTGAGCTCAGACACACAGGTGGTGTTGTAATTGTCAGTGTGAGCTCAGACACACAGGTAGTGTTGTTACTGTCAGTGTGTGCTCAGACACACAGGTAGTGTTGTTACTGTCAGTATGAGCTCAGACACACAGGCAGTGTTGTTACTGTCAGTATGAACTCAGGCACAAGTAGTGGTGTTACTGTCAGTGTGAGCTCAGATACACAGGTATTGTGGTTACTGTATGTGTGAGCACAGGCACAAGTAGTGTTGTTACTGTCAGTGTGAGCTCAGACACACAGGTAGTGTTTTTACTGTCAGTGTGAGCTCAGGCACATCCTTGTAGTGTTGTTATTGTCAGTGTGAGCTCAGACACACAGGTGGTGTTGTAATTGTCAGTGTGAGCTCAGAAACACAGGTAGTGTTGTTACTGTCAGTGTGTGCTCAGACACACAGGTAGTGTTTTTACTGTCAGTGTGAGCTTAGGCACATCCTTGTAGTGTTGTAATTGTCAGTGTGAGCTCAGACGCACAGGTGGTGTTGTAATTGTCAGTGTGAGCTCAGAAACACAGGTAGTGTTGTTACTGTCAGTGTGTGCTCAGACACACAGGTAGTGTTGTTACTGTCAGTATGAGCTCAGACACACAGGTAGTGTTGTTACTGTCAGTGTGAGCTCAGACACACAGGTAGTGTTGTTACTGTCAGTGTGAGCTCAGACACACAGGTAGTGTTGTTACTGTCAGTGTGAGCTCAGACACACAGGTAGTGTTTTTACTGTCAGTGTGATGCTCAGGCACATCCTTGTAGTGTTGTTATTGTCAGTGTGAGCTCAGACACACATGTAGTGTTGTAATTGTCAGTGTGAGCTCAGACACACGGGTAGTGTTGTAATTGTCAGTGTGAGCTCAGACACACAGGTAGTGTTTTTACTGTCAGTGTGAGCTCAGGCACATCCTTGTAGTGTTGTTATTGTCAGTGTGAGCTCAGACACACAGGTTGTGTTGTGACGGTCAGTGTTAACTCAGACACACAGGTAGTTTCGTTACTGTGTGAGCTCAGACACAGCCTTGTGTCCTCGTCTATCAGGCGCGCCCTGGGCAGCCCCGTTGCCTGGAGACGGTGGGGTCCTGTCTGGCCGAGCCGGAAGTGTCGCAGCGTGTTGAGCTGGGGTTCGGGTGGATCCTACATAAGGCGGAGGTAGGGAGGGCCCGAGCCTGGAATCGGTAACGTGACAGAGAGACTGTTTGTGTGGTGACTGATAGGCCGCGAGAGACAGTTGAAGTAGGGTCTCTGAAAGCGTTAGGTGCAGCACTGGAGTACAGAAGCAGGGCGGCGTGCCCGGGAAAGGCAGAGACATAGAGGGGCGGATTTCATAGGATAAAGGGGGGGAAAGCTGGGGCAGTTTATCACATGTTAGGCTGGTGCATGAAAGTGACATATATCAGTAGACGTGAGGACAGGACAAGGAGGGAGAATTGACCAGTTATGTGCGAGACATCCTTATAGAGGTGCAACTGACCAGCTGTGACTGTGTGCTGTGCAGTCCTTTGGTGTGAGTGTGATCTGGAATCAGGCATATTCCTATAAAAGTGAAGCTGGCCAGCTGTGACTGTGTGCTGTGCAGTCCCTTGGTGTGATTTGGGATCAGACATATTCCTATAGAGATGCAGCTGACCAGCAGTGACTGTGTGCTGTGCAGTCCTTTGGTGTGAGTGTGATCTTGGATCAGACATATTCCTATAGAGGTACAGCTGACCAGCAGTGACTGTGTGCTGTGCAGTCCTTTGGTGTGAGTGTGATCTGGGATCAGACATATTCCTATAGAGGTACAGCTGACCAGCAGTGACTGTGTGCTTTGCAGTCCCTTGGTGTTAGTGTGATCTGGGATCAGACATATTCCTATAGAGGTACAGCTGACCAGCAGTGACTGTGTGCTGTGCAGTCCTTTGGTGTGAGTGTGATCTGGGATCAGGCATATTCCTATAAAAGTGCAGCTGACCAGCAGTGACTGTGTGCTGTGCAGTCCCTTGGTGTGATCTGGGATCAGACCTATTCCTATAGAGATGCAGCTGACCAGCAGTGACTGTGTGCTTTGCAGTCCCTTGGTGTTAGTGTGATCTGGGATCAGACCTATTCCTATAGAGGTACAGCTGACCAGCAGTGACTGTGTGCTGTGCAGTCCTTTGGTGTGAGTGTGATCTGGGATCAGGCATATTCCTATAAAAGTGCAGCTGACCAGCAGTGACTGTGTGCTGTGCAGTCCTTTGGTGTGATCTGGGATCAGACACATCCCTAGAGAGGTGCAGCTGACCAGCTGTGACTGTGTGCTGTGCAGTCCCTTGGTGTGAGTGTGATCTGAGGTCAGACATATCCCTAGAGAGGTGCAGCTGACCATCAGTGACTGTGTGGTGTGCAGTCCCTTGGTGTGAGTGTGATCTGGGGTCAGATAGATCTCCTAGAGAGGTGACCGTGCAGTGTACAGTCCCTTAGTCTGAGTGCGGTCCTGGTTTCACAGATGCCTCTCTCTGGTCTCCTGTCCAGCTGGGACTCTGCAGGGGGGTGGCCGGCTCTCCTGGCCTGTGTGCTGGTGGCTCTGGTGGGTTGGCTCTTCCACCTGAAAGAGAGGAGACAAGGGAACCGGTCTCACTCCGAGCCGCCTTACTCCACCCCACAGCCCGGCCGGGAGATGCTGCTAGGTGAGGATCCCAACGCATGCCTGCTTCATCTGCATGACTGCTGCACCATAAAGTACTTGTTATAAATGTAAAATGTTTGTATTTCTGCATAGTAAGAACCAGTGACACACTTTTGAAGTCAGACAGTACTTCTTACTTTCAGCCTTAATATAAACACATCTAGTATCCTTCTATACCTCTTCTTTAACCTTAAGTTTAAAAGTTTGAGTTTTCTATCTTACTAAATGTTAAAACTTCCATACTACACTAAAAATCTGTCCTGTTGCGTGTGTTAACCCGGCTTTAGAAACCATTTTCTAAAAGGCAAGATACAGGGAAGCAGCCTTTTACCCTCTTTGATACAGCAGATTTATCTCTGATTTTATGCCGAGATAGGCCCTCCATCTTTTTGCATTGTGTTAATATTGCTCTTGAATTGACTCCTGTATACTGCTACGGAATATGTTTGCACATTACAAATAAAGGAAATCATAATAATCTTTCCAAGGCAGCTGTTAGAAGAAGTCTTTCAAACTCCACTGTGGACATGATCATCAAAGATCCACATGAAGTCATACATGATCAGGAAAAAATGTGGACGTGTGTATTTCATGAACAGCCCTTTCATGAAGATTTGTGTATTTGCCATCATGTATTTAGTATTGTATGGTTAGACTTATTTAATCATCTTCTTGCCGAGTTATATTTAACCGGGTTCTTTAAAGTCTATCTAACTTTCTGAGTCTTATAACCATCAGAATAAAGTTTTAATTTCTCCAAGTTAAACACTTCCATAAAAACATGACTACACAAAGTCTTGTGTGAAGGTTACAAAACATGTGCAATTGTAAAATGTGCTTGTAAACAAATCTACTATAAAGCCCAAGTGACCCTTTAACAAAAGGAGCCAGTAAATGCTCTTGCAGTTTCTCTCAACGTAACGTCCTGCCTCAGTTTGCCTTTAACAGCCGGTCAGTATTTCACACCCTATTGTCATTTGATTGTGTTGTCCGCCTCTTAACTGGTCACCATCCATAGTAAACCGGTTACATACTTCTATGTGTTATTTGATGCTGATTGTGAACAACTGCCAGAAGTAGTCTGTGATAATTAATAGGAATTTATTCATTGGTTTTACACCCATCTAACCTAGTTTTGACATGCCTTTTGTTTCTTGGCAAACTAAACACTCAGCGCTAGTACTAGACAGTGCTAGTATTAGAGGATATCAAAACTTTATTTTAGAAAGCGCTTCCATTTAATTTGTTCTTTTTGTATGTGTAAGGAGCATAGAGTTCCAATTCCTTGAACCTATCTTATATCCAGAATGTTCTTATAGAATGTTCATATTTTATATATGTCACAAGATATCTGTACCACAGCATTACAAATTTATATTAAACTTTTTGGAGCCAACGGATTATGAGCCGGCAGCTTCTGTTTTTGCCAAACTCTGAATGAGAGAGCAATTCAACATTCCCAGTCTAACACTATTACTGTGGCTCATTAATTTGCATGGTAATATTTTGTGTTTATATTATGGTGCTGCCAAAACAATGTATGTTTGCAAATTACTGAATATAGTTTTTCAGCATGCCTAATTAACATCCGTCTGATTAGCTATTCGTTTGAAAGCGGAACTTTCCTGCTGAACAATGTTTTACTATCGCTGTACAATTTACAAACCACTCATTATTTAACATTTTGTTAATTTAAATATTAAACTAGATACATTTTATATTTGTGAATTCTGAAATGACTTGTTCTGTTATGAGAAATACATGTTTTGTATCTATAACATAAAATATGCACTGCAAGTTGGCAGCAACTTTATCATTCCAACTGAGTGTATGCAGCAACAATCCTAGGGATGACTCATTGGAAAGAAAATCTATTTTTAAACCTGTAGTCATGATAGGATCTGCATTTTAATATGGGTCATTTATTAAAAAAATGTAAAAAAAAAGCTAAATTGTAATGGGATCCTCAGAATATGAGGTAAATATCACATTTACACATCTTAATGTAGTCTACTGATAATGTGGAAAGAGCTGTGCTTTTTTTTTTGTAGTTTCTCATTACTGGATTGTTCTGGGGATCCTCTCATATGACTTGGTTCAAGTCAGGATTGTGATTGACTTATAAACAGATTATCAACGTGAGTGGTGAAGATATATAAATAGTATCCTAAGCAGACATTTGAATTATAAAAACAGAATGATCAAATATAAATAGGCAAATATTCCATCTGATTAAGTAAGCCATGAGTTTGCAGTGTTCTGATGCTTCTGTGCGTTTTGTCTGGATGTCTGTTTACACTTTCACAAGAAAATAGCTTATTTTTGATAAACCTTGGTCAGCCTCGCCTATTGTTGTTTGTGACAAACTTGCTAGTTTACTTTCCTGCCAAAGTGAGTTATTTGCAACGTACCCATGACCTTAGTTGCCGTTTTTTAAATTCTTGTCAAGGTGCCCTTGAACAGAGCGCAACCCAAACCGTGAGAGCAATCTTCTATAAATGCAGGTTGTTTAATGTGATTAAGTTTTAAAAAAGTACACGTTATTCAAGTTTACATGATTGAGATTAACAATATGAAAACGAAGGCTGTATATATGGTACTTTAGTGTTAAAAGCCTCTCTGGATATTTGGAAGAACAGGCCCACTGAATTCTGCTAATCCGTCCCCCTTTTACTCATTTGAGCTAATATAAAGTGCCAAGAGTACACATCTTTCAAAAATAATCCTACCTAAATATTATTTTGCAATGTCAATCTAATATTAAATTATATTTTCTAGCAACTATTTGCAATATTTTTTTATTAGGTAAACTTTCAATATCTACCATAATTGGGACACTTGTTATGTCCGTTTTATAAACCAATGCATTAGTTTCCCCTAATTACCTTCTTTTTTTATTTTTCAATATTGCTTTTGTAATGACAACACATTCTTTGCAGTATCTTATCTAAAAAAAAAAAGTCTACAGCAAAAGCAATGTAACAAAAAAATAGTATAGTAACATCACAATGTCATTCTCTCCCTTTCCTAAATATAGTAATAGGCTGCTGAATGTTCCACATACAGATCACTAAAATATCTTTATTCCCCTGTAGTGGAGCACAGAATGGATGCCATCCTCAATAAACTAAAGCTCCTAAACCCAGATGAACTTCGAGAAGAAATACTGAAGATTGGTTTAAAATGTGGGCCTATCACATCGACCACCAGATTCATTTTTGAAAAAAAACTTGCTCGGGCTTTGTTGGAGCAGCAAGGAGTGGATTTGGAGACTTTAAACTCTACCAATGCAGAGACTAGTAATAGCCAAGACAAACTTGGCTTCCAACAAGCCAACCGTTCTGAAGAGCGGGACTTTGGTTACAATATTGGGTTGAATCCACCTGCAGAAGAGGCCACAGGGATTGAGAAGACATTTACATTCCCAGAGAAGCTGTTGGATAATAAGCAGGGCTGCAGCCAGGCTTCCAAGGGGCCTTCTTTATACTATGCCGTTTGTCCTGTATATGAGGACTCTCCAGTAAGAAATGGTAAGTTCAAGAATCTGACAGAATCTTTAAGGTACACTGACAAAAGTGCTTAAAGGGAGAATAGATCTAATAGAATTGATGACTTTAAAAATAAGTTGCACTTAAAATAATGAATATCTTTTTTTTCCAGTTGTATAAAGCTATAAATTAATATTTTATATTTCCCTCTGCTCACCTCTTGGTAGCTGCAGTGGTGACCTTTCTCCCTGCCCCATTCCTGCGAGCATATCATTATGTGAAGTGTGTGAATAGCAAGCAGGGGGTTTCCATATTGCATCTCCTAATGCACACAGCCTGGTCAGCGACTTTCTTATTGTTGATTTGGCTATGGTACGGGTTCCAGTACTAAAACTGCACCGCAGTACCTTGTGGACTAGTTGGTTTTATTTAATTTGCTTTCATTGAAGACCTAGATCAGCTTTTTACAAATCCCTGGAGCAATGGCTCCCAGATTTTTGGGGAAATCTTCATATTTCTATATGCATGCACAATTTGTTCATTATATGTTACAACCTTTCATTTTTAATTATTTTGCTTTTAATAGCTGAAGACGTTATGCCTTTTTTCCTAACACGATTAAAAACCTGTGAGGAACTGTGGATTCTGGTAAAATTTCTATTCAGTTCTATAAAATAACCTTCTCTGTCAAACTACAGGCTGACTAGCAGTCCAAGATGGAATACCCAATGACACAAGCAGAGTCCGCTAACTATAATATTTTTTATAAAAACGTTGTATTCTTCTGGCTTACATTAATGTTAATTAATTCATAGGTATATAATACCAAATTCTCATGTTCTGATAAGGTGTTCAGATTATACGTGTAGAACCATAACTTATTTAATGCAAATCATTTAAAAGATATTGATTGCTAGTCACATTATTGAAATGTAACCAAAAAAAAGCTGTTTGTGGCTTTTTCCATATCGGCAATTTTTCTAAACAAGAGCTATCTCTGCAAAACGCTTAGTCGGCAAAAAAAGAAAGTGTGTGTGTGTGTACACTAGGTAGTTTTGTCTTGGCATTACAAGTTGCTCAACCTATCCCATACTGTCTGTTCCAGATCTCCTGCCTCTCTTCTCTATACTTAGGCATATTACAGTGTTCTTTGTACCTTGCTGTTTCCCCAGCCCCACAGCTGCCCACGGAATGGCCATTGTCTGTTCAGTCGTTTTACTGCAGATTGATCCAGCAAAATTACATATATATAACAGTAAATAAATTGTACATTTGTGTTCCCATTTAAATGTCTTAAAATAATAAAATAAAAAAAACTTGTTTACTGCCCAGAATACCCCAAAATAGTTGTTGAACTGCACTCTGGGAAGCTGGGTGGGGTCATGTAAATGAGCCCACAATGCATTTTCATTCTTAAATCCAAACACCCCTTTATAGATGGCTCCTTTTAGGCATACACTTACTGTATTACATATCTTTGAAGCATTACTGGCAGGAAATATTTTTTTTTTTTAAACTTATTTTAGTCATTCAGATGGGAACACAAATGTACTATTTACTGTAATTTGTAAGGTTAATGGCTTCTATCACTATTTTGCCCACCATAAGCTAAATGATAATGTGGTAATTTGGTTTAATTTATGATCCACCCATTGACCCCTTCTGTTTACTCACAGCACTTTTGAATAGCTCTCTATTTCCTTTACTTTTGCAGAAAAGATCCACATTTATGTAGACAAGAAAGAAGCTCTTCAGGTTGTTAAGATGATGAAGGGATCCCGGTTCAAGGCTTTTGTGTCCCGAGATGATGCTGAGAAATTTGCTACAGGCACTTGTGATTATTGCCCATCACCATGCAAGACTTCTCTGACCATGTCACCTGTAAAACTTGGGCCAGCTTTCGGAAGAGGTGAGATGTCAGAACACACACATACAGTGTGTATATATGTGTGTGTGTGTGTATATATATATATATATATATATATATATATATATATATATATATATATATATATATATATATATATATATATATATATATATATATATATATATATATATATATAATAACAAAAGTTACTTTACTGTTACAGAAGGTGTAGGGTCCGTGTTCACATAAGAGCTTACAATCTAAGTGGGTTAAGTTTTTTAGAGCAAAAGGAAAAGAGGTACAGTCTTGTTTGAATCACTGATATTAGGAAACAAGTTGGAAGGCTTTTTGAATGCATGTTTTTTTCAGGGAGTGTTTTTAAACTGTGAAGCGTAGGGGATAGTCTGACTGCAAGGAATAGAGAATCCCACATGGTGGGGGCTACAAAAGAAATGTCTTGGAGACAAGGGTGTGAGGAGATGACAGGTGCTGAGACTTTTATATAGTGGAAAGAGCATAGGGGACAGTTAAAGGAGTATCTTGAGATTAATTTGGTATGTTGGAGGGTGCAATATTATAGCGGAGTGTAAAGATTTTGTACTTGATTCTTGCAGGTATTGGAAGCCACTGAAGGCATTGACCGTGGGGCAGCATATGAGAAATTGCTAGTTAGATATATGCACCTACCAGAAGCACTTAAAATGGATTGGAGTGATTAAAGTCTAGTAATGGGAAGGCTGGCTAGCACTGGTTGCAGTAGTCTGTGCAGAAAAGGATCATGGAATGAATTAGGATTTTTTTTCTTGTTGGAGGAGATCAAAGATTTTGGAGATATTTTGTGGATGTAATTAGGAGGTTTTAGTAAGTGACTGGATGAAGGAAAAGAACAAGTGGTGGGTCCATAGAAATTCCAATTCAGCAGACTTGTGGTGTAGGTGTGATGAAGCAATTGTCAACCTTAAGAGTGATTTCTGAAACTTGGAAGAAGTTGGAGGGTGAGATTAAGAGCTCCATAATTGAGGCGTTTATCTTTAGGTCTTGGGATGCCATCTAGGAGGAGATGTTGGACAGGTGATGACATTGGTTAGTTAGGAAAGGAGATATAGATTTGGGTATCAACAGCATGGAATTGATACTGGAAACCAAGGGAGGAAGTGTATTGGGAGAAAAGCAAATGACCCAAAACAGAGTGTGATGAAGTGAAACCCAAATACATAACACTAAATAAGCGTTCAATAAGATTGGAACCAGAAGAGTGAGGTGCCAAGGGAGCTGAGGATCAGGAGAAATTAGTGTTCCACTATGTTGGAGTCAGTGGAGAGGTCTAGGAGAATAAGCAGAGAATAGGTGCCCTTTTGCGTTGGCTATAAAGAGGTTGTTAGCTACTTAGGGGGGTGTGTGTAAACCAGATTGCAGAGAGTCAAGTAAGGAGTTTGACAGAAAATGGGTAATTGTTGTTGACGTTTTTTTTTTTCTAGTAGTTTGGAGGCAAGCTGAAGCAGATACATAAAGTTGTTACAGAGCTTCGATGGATCATGGTTCCTTTAGGATTTGTGTAATAAGTGACTGTGTGAATGGAAAGGGGAATGTGCTTGCTACAAGGGAGAGGTTGAAGAGGTGGGTTAGTGCTGTTAAAAAGGTTGGAGAGAGAGGGAATGAATTGTGAGATTATAGGGTCAAGTGGATATGTTAGATGAGAGGCTGAGAGAAGTGAGGACATTTAATCCTCTGACTGGAGTGAAGTGGATGAATAAGGCAACCAAACTGGGTGCTGTGGAATGTAAAGTCATCTCCTGTCAAATTGAATTAATATACACTGGAAGGAGCAGGGGAATAGGATTCCTCACCTCCTTCCAGTCTTTCTCCAGGCCTAGGAGTGTAACCAAAGTGTAAGCCTCCATGTGATAATGCAGCAGGATGATACACACAGTATCTAAATTACTTTAATGGACCATTCTATATGTTTTTTTGTAAATCATATATATATATATGCACTACCATCTTCCAATTGTGCACAAAGTGTCCTTTCACCTTAGGGAGTGGGTCACTGGAAACTTAAATCCCAGATTTCATAGTAGCATAATTACCTATTAAAGTAATAATCTAGAGGCTGTATTTATTTTTGCATGGTCTCACGCGAGTATGAAAATGGATGTGTCAATGTTTATTTGTAGTAGATGGGCCCTCTTCTCCAGAAGTGGAAAGCATCAATAAAGAAAAGGCAAACAGCTTCAAGAGCCCACGGACGCAAGATCTAACAGCAAAGCTAAGAAAATCTGTGGAGAAAGGTGATCTGGCCACATTTTCAGAGCTGATATGGAGCAATCCACGTTATCTTATAGGCTCTGGTGACAACCCAACTGTGGTGCAGGTAATTCTTCTTCATTAGTGATTGCTTCCTTGGTAAGAATGAACATATGCTTTTGTCAATTTAAAATGATGCTGCTGTCAGTCCTGGAGCTTTGTCATCCCTGGTTGAAGTTTTTGTTTACTTTATTGCAACTGACTTTCATATTTTGACCAAATCTGTTATGGCCAAAGATAACTCAATAATGTCTCTCTATATCTATATATCATTGTATATTTTTTTGGGAAAAAACAATAACCCAGACTCCATGTTTGCAAGAGAATTAAGATCCCATATACAAGCAAACAAATATTATAAATCTAAGAAAACCTGATAATTGAAATAAAAAATATGCAATTTCCTTAGGGTTATTGTTTTCAGACTACTGCAAGTTCCTTGATAATTTCAGTTTGTGCAACTAAGTTATTTTCAAAGGAAGCATGCCTCCCAACATTGTGGGAAGAAGAACTAATTACTTTTAACTCTGAGATCGATAGTTAAGACATAACACACGCCATGAAATTATATAAAACCAATAAGGCTTCTTGCCCAAATTGGCTTCCAATCCAGTATTATAAATGTTTTAGAGAACAGCTACCACTTTTAACACACTTTTGTAATTCATTAATTCAAGGTAACAATCTTCCAGAAGAAATGAGAGCAGCCAATAAAGTAATACCTAAACCGGGTGAAAGACCAAACTAAATATGTGTACTATAGACCAATATCATTGATCGATTGTAACAAACATATTTACAAAAATATTGGCCAATAGGCCTTAACAAATCCTTCAATAATCTGGTTCATTCAGACCAGGTGAGATTCATTCCCGATAGGAATGCTCCAGACAATATCCGGTACAATGCCAAACAAAACAAGATTGATCCAATACTCCTTTTGCTAGATGCTGAAAACAAGAGAGCCTAGACTTGTCATACAGACACTAATTCATCACAATATATAAGTAGCAATTTTATATCTGCACTAGAAAATGTATTCAATAAACCTTAAGCTCAAATACGAATAGCAGGTTTTCCATCTAAATGTATACAAATTATAAATGCAACACACCAAGGTTGTCCTCTTTACACCATTATATTTGGTTTATGCATAAAACAGTTGGCAGCTCATGTAAGGAACAACACATAATATAGAAAAGGTATTAACCCTGAAACTTTCACTGGTCCAACAAACTATATATAATCTCGATCTCAAGAACTTACTTCCACAAGTGTATTTATGTCAATAGGGTGTGGATACAGACATTCCAACTCCTAAACAAAATATTGAATCTCTCATTTATCACCAAAACCAAAGATAGTGTTACCTAATACATACATTGAAGTCTAGTGTAAAAACAGTATATAAATATATTGATCAAACATAGCTAGTGACCAGATGGACCCTAGCTAAATGGTGGAAAGACACCATTTCCACACTTAATGATATCCTAAATAAATTTTAATTCATTCATGAAATGAATGCGCTTACAGCAGAGATTTGAGGCACAGCTAATTCATATGGACCCCTTATATTGTCTATAGATGATTCATACATGATCTGACTGTGCAGTTACACCAAAATAGGTCCAATAGGGAAATGGACATTTATACAATGCAAACTACTTCTTTTTTTTTTATTTAATTTTTTTATATAAAACATAAATATTAGACAATACAAAATACATACAAAACAATTTATGTTCAATATCACTAAGATAGGAGATAGAGGAGACATAATAAAATCGTAAGAGTACTCTCCATTCTCTCCTTGTCTTCTTCTATCGTTCTTCTTATTTTGTAGGATACGACATACATTAACAATTACATATACCACAAATACAAACTTTCATTCATTCTCCCAAAGGTATATCTATTTGTTTTCTCTTATCCTCGTCTCTCACTTCCTCATAATCAATCAGTAATGAGAATGAGAGACAGCAAGGGTACAAGAGATGAGAAAGGAAAGGAAGGATACAAAAGGATTTTACCTACTCCTATAGCTATAATCCCTGAGTTAGTTTCATTCTATTTAGCTTTTCTTATGTTACTGCATGTATTTTTCCCAAGTATTCCAGTTAATTTTATTTTTGTCTCTAAGGCCATAGATGTAATTAGACTTCATCAATTCTTTGTTATAATTTATTTTATTTGAAACTTCACTCCATGATGGAATTGTGGGCATTTTCCAATATTTCACTATTAAGTGTTTAATAATTAATAGAATATGTGATATCAATAAGTTATCCTTTGGAAAGATTTTATCTAATTGAAGATGAAATAGTTACTTCTGGTGAGCACGGACAGTCAGTTTTTAGCATTGTTGTTAAGTGGCTACAACATTCTTTCCAGAAGTTTTGGATTTTTGTGCATTCCCACCACATATGGGCTGATGTGCCAATTTGGCCACAGCCTTTCCAACATAGTGGGGAAGACATATGGTTAAATTTGCTAATTGTGGTCGGAACTAGATACCACTTTTGAGTTAACTTAAAGTATAATTCTTTAAAAGCACTATTTACCGAGGATTTTTTAATTAATCTTAAAGCTCTTGTCCAGTCGTGGTCTATACAATGTAGTTTAAATTCTTTTTCCCATTCCATTACCTTCTCAGATTTTATATAATTCAGGCCTTTTTCCCTTATTTTATTAATCTTTGAGGTGAGGTGGGTCACATGGCCCTTACTCAAAAGTGTCTCTAGTTCATACAGTTTATCTACATTTATCAAAGGATAGCCCTTCTTTTTTAGTACTTCTGCCATACCCATATAATTTAACCAAGATATCTTCACCATGGAATATTTCCTCTGAAAGTCTGTGAAATTTAATAAAGAGCCTTGGTCATATAGATCTATAACATTATTAAGTCCGGCTTTCTCTAGATCTTCTATAGCTTTGTTATTGCTACCGTTCTTCAAGATGTCAATTGGAGCTGATAAAGACGGAAAATGGAAAAGTCCTAAATTATCTTTGTTATTATCCCAGAATTTTAGCAATGATCTTATTCCTTTTGGTAAATTGCTCCATTTGTCTTTTCCATCTGTATATTTTCCCATTAATGATCTAATTGAGGAAGAGCCCACAAGGTCTTCCTCTATTTTCTTCCAGCATGTATTCCTATTTTTGATATTCATGTTAATTATATGGGTTAAGGCGATATTTTTACAAACTACTTCTGATCATATGAAAAAAAGCATTTGTTACCCTCAACTAATAAAAGTTCCATTTTGTAATTATTTTATCCCAACTTGTGTATATATTGGGTAATTATTGGGTAGAAAATACCTTGGGAAATCAGCATTCCTCTAATGTATTGATATGAAAAAAAGCAGCCATAAATCATTCGGTGGGTCTTGGGATAGAAGAGACAAAGCAATAAAAAGCAGGTAACATAACAAAGACGACCACCCTATTTTAAACGTAAAAATGTGGGTAAAAAATCTTGTCTTATACACAAGAAAATGTGTGTGTGTGTAATATATAATATATAAAAAGTCTACACACCCCTGTTAAAATGTCATGTTTCTGTGCTGTAAAAAAAATGAGACCAAGATAAATAATTTCAGAACTTTTTCCACCTTTAATGTGACCTATAAACTGCACAACTCAATTGAAAAAAAAATGAAAGCTTAGGTGGAGGGAAGAAAAAAAGAAAAGAAAAATAATGGGGTTGCATTACCCGTTTTGTAACTGGGGATGTAGCTATTTTCAGAATTAAGCAATCACATTCCAAGTCATGTTAAATAGGAGTCAGCATACACCTGCCATCATTTAAAGTGCCTCTGATTAACCCCAAATAAAGTTCAGCTGCTCTAGTTGGTCTTTCCTGAAATTTTCTTAGTCTCATCCCACAACAAAAGCCATGGTCCACAGAGAGCTTCCAAAGCATCAGAGGCATCTCATTGTTAAAAAGGTATCAGTCAGGAGAAGGGTACAAAAGAATTTCCAAGGCATTAGATATACCATGGAACACAGTGAAGACAGTCATCATCAAGTGGAGAAAATATGGCACAACCGTGACATTACCAAGAACTGGAGCTTCCTCCAAAATTGATAAAAAGACGAGAAGAAAACTGGTCTGGGAGGCTACCAAGAGGCCTACAGCAACATTAAAGGAGCTGCAGGAATATCTGGCAAGTACTGGCGCTGTGGTACATGTGACAACAATCTCCTGTATTCTTCATATGTCTGGGCTATGGGGTAGAGTGGCAAGATGAAAGCCTTTTCTTACGAAAAAAAAACATCCAAGCCAGGCTACATTTTGCAAAAAGACATCTGAAGTCTCCCAAAAGCATGTGGGAAAAGGTGTTATGGTCTGATGAAACCAATGTTGAACTTTTTGGCCATAATTCCAAAAGATATGTTTGGCACAAAAAAAACACTGCACATCACCAAAAGAACACCATACCCACAGTGAAGCATGGCGGTGGCAGCATAATGCTTTGGGTGTTTTTTTTTCTTTAGCTGGAACTGGGGCCTTAGTTAAGATAGAGGGAATTATGAACAGTTCCAAATACCAGTCAATTTTGGCACAAAACCTTCAGGCTTCTGCTAGAAAGCTGAACATGAAGAGGAACTTCATCTTTCAGCATGACAACGACCCTAAGCATACATCCAGATCATCAAAGGAATGGCTTCACCAGAAGAAGATTAAATTTTTGGAATGGCCCAGCCAGAGCCCAGACCTGAATCCGATTGAAAGTCTGTGGGGTGAGCTGAAGAGGGCTGTGCACAGGAGATGCTCTCGCAATGACAGATTTGGAGTGTTTTTGCAAAGAAGAGTGGGCAAATCTTGCCAAGTCAAAATGTGCCATGCTGATAGACTCATACCCAAAAAGACTGAGTGCTGTAATAAAATCAAAAGGTGCTTCAATAAAGTATTAATTTAAGGGTGTGCATACTTATGCAACCATATTATTTTATTTTTATATTTTTTTCTTCCCTCTACCTAGAAGATTTCAGTTTGTTTTTCAATTGAGTTGTAAAGTTTATAGGTCACATTGAAGGTGGAAAAAGTTCTGAAATGATTTATCTTTGTCTCATTTTTTTTACAGCACAGAAACCTGACATTTTAACAGGGGTGTGTAGACTTTTTCTATCCACTGTATATATCAATTGTAGATGTCTCTGTCTCTATAAATACCGTATTTACACAAATCTAATGCGCACCTTTTTCGTTCGAATTTGGAACCAGATTTTTGAGTACGCATTAGAATCGATGTGTTCAGGGTTAACATTGAATCTAGTGCACCATCGATGCACAGAGGGCCTTGCGTTTAGAGGGCCTTGCGTTTAGAGGGCCTTGCGTTTAGAGGGCCTTGCGTTTAGAGGGCCTTGCGTTTAGAGGGCCTTGCGTTTAGAGGGCCTTGCGTTTAGAGGGCCTTGCGTTTAGAGGGCCTTGCGTTTAGAGGGCCTTGCGTTTAGAGGGCCGTGCGTTTAGAGGGCCTTGCGTTTAGAGGGCCTTGCGTTTAGAGGGCCTTGCGTTTAGAGGGCCTTGCGTTTAGAGGGCCTTGCGTTTAGAGGGCCTTGCGTTTAGAGGGCCTTGCGTTTAGAGGGCCTTGCGTTTAGAGAGCCCCAGCACACTGGCACACAGAGCCTGGCACACAAGTAAAAAGAATAAAAGGAAAGCACAGTGTAATACAGAATATTGTTATTGCTTCTAGGTAAATGTTCATTTAAGTTGCCAGTAACTCGGCTCTATTGTTTACTGCAACTTTTTGTGGTACTATTGTGTTAAAAAATGTACCCCAAACTGGCTAAGAAACAGAAAAGGATGTCATATGATACAAAATTCAAACTCAAAGTTATTCTTTTTGCTGAAAAAAATGGAAACTGACATGCTGGAAGAGAGTTTGGTGTAGCTCCTTACGGGGGTCGCAGTGTGTAAAATCTTTCCATACTTGTGTTACCAGTCTGATATATTGGTACAAAATATGTATGTATTAGAGATGTGAAACTGCAGAAAAATCAAACTCAGCTGCAAAAAGTTTTGTAGCTAGAATATATGTACACTAGCGACTTGCCCGTCAAAAATGACAGCAATAAAATTGTAATGCTGTTTGCCACACAATATGAGTCTCTGACACTCTTAACCTTTTTGTCATCTACAAAGAAGTACAACAATTGTAGTAAAAAATGTTTACATTCAACTTGTATTTCAAGAACTGTGAAACCCATATATTTTTTTAAAATATTAACCTTTTTAATTGTCAAGTATGCAGGAATAATATTCATACAAAATTAATCCATTGTTAAAAGTATTTGAAACCATTACAGAAAGCTTTGTAACATGCAATTTATATTTTAAACAGTAGTCAACCAATTATTCTTAATACTAACATTTGTAATTGAGCAATGAATGAGTAACCTAACAATAGGTCAACTTTGTATGAATGAGTATTTTAAACCATTACAGAATGCTTCTTAACATGCAACTTGTAGTTTAACTACTGGTAAAGCACATAGGTGTTGAATCCAGAGGAAGGCATGGATTAACTGGCAATTGCATTACTCCCTGGATCAACCCTCTAATTATATATTTAAATTTTGAACAAATGTTTATGCTCCTACTGACAATAAACCCTAATAAGATCCAATAAAACAACTTTTGAAACCTTTTAAAATACAATGTTAACCATGCAAAGATTAATGTAATCAAATAACATTTAAAGTAAAAAAAATACAGTGATCTTGTATATTGAATCCAGAGGAAGGCAAACGAAAAAAACTGCAGTGAAATGTGGTCAATTCTTTCAAATTGGTCCAAAAAATTAATTCCTTCAAGACCCCATTAACTGGCCGTCAGATTACTCCCTGGATCAATACTCTATGTATTTAAACATGTAAATTTAAGCACAAATAGCCTCCATCCTACTAACATGAAGTGTTAATTATATACAATGAAACCACTTTCTCTACTGTATAAAATAAAATTTTAACATTACAAATCGTAACAATGTAGTAACATGCAACCTTGAATTTTAAGAAAATGCAACATAACTGTTTTGTGGGGACAATCATGCGAAAAGGCCACTTTCAAGACCTTACAAACAAATAAACAAATTGCATGTCCAAGTGGTTCCCTTGAAAAGAGCCCATGAAACTTCTAAGTTTCTCTATGAGGTCTAACCACTTTTTATTCTTGTTTGATTTTTTTTTTTTTGTTTTGGTTGTTATTCTTGTAGTTCTGGAAAATGGCAGATAGCGTTTCCTAAGTGAAATAGGGGTCCTCTAAAGAGTCCCAGTGACATTCTAGTTTGTCCTGGAAGTAAAACCACTCTTCTCTGTTTTTTTGCCATTTTATAGAGTTTCTTCGTTACATAGTGGTCCTCTAAAAAGAGCCAAAGTGACATCAACTTTGTCCTCAAAATAAAACCACTGTTCTCTATGTCTACAGAACCTCATAGTACACAATGTTTTTGTTCAAAGTCAGGGTGATTTATTACAGGATGGCCCATTTTTGTTTTCTTCAACATGAACTTTAATTTCCTCTGGATTGTTGCATCTGGAAAAAGCAACATAGAGTTGTCCATGGGCAAATACAGGTTCCTGTAAAGTAATAGCCACAGACTTAAAAGTTTGTCCTTGTGATTTATTAATGGTCATGGCTCCTTTGAAGGACAAAGGTGGAGGAGGAGGAGGGGGGGGTTAGGTGGAGGAGGAGGAGGGGGGGGGTTAGGTGGAGGAGGAGGAGGAGGGGGGGGTTAGTTGGAGGAGGAGGAGGAGGAGGGGGGGGGGGTTAGTTGGAGGAGGAGGGGGGGGCGGTTAGGTGGAGGAGGAGGAGGAGGGGGGGGGGGTTAGGTGGAGGAGGAGGAGGAGGAAGGGGGGGTTTAGGTTGAGGAGGAGGAGGGGGGGGGATGGAGGATGAGGAGTGGGGATGGAGGATTGGGGGTTTGAGGAGGGAGGTTGAGGATTTTGCTTCAAAGTTCTTTATTTGATTTTTTTCCCCCTGAAATTCCCTTCTTAAAATGAGGTGCGTGTTATACGCCGGTGCGTGTTATATGCCGATAAATACGGTAATTAGAAAGTTTGTCATGTAAAATTGGATTTTTGTTTTGTGCACCTTGCACAACAACAGTTACTGCATCATATCTTTTGTGTATATATTTATACACATATTTGATGGATTTAATAGAAGTGCAAGCTTCCACATTGATATGTGCATTGTATATCATCAGCAAATGTGGATTGTATGGAACAAATCTATTATCGACCTTTTGGCTACGGATAATAGCGGTTTGTCCTCTTTTATACAAAGGGTATCCATCACATATAACATAAGTTTGCATTTGAAATTTTTTGGAAATTCTTTTGTACACTTTTTATTTTTATTTTCCATACATGGTGAATTTGGATTCATATCTCCACATGCCCATAAATAATTCTGTCAAAGTTTTTAATATTTTTTTGCATGTGGCAATTCAGCAGTAATTACTGAATCCACTCTCATTCTGCAGTATTCAATTTATCTTTTTTTCTGCAGGATTTAAAGTATGTGGTATGTGTGCATACGGCAGGCCTCTTTTTTTTTTTTTTTATATAAATGAAATGGTATAAACAAAAGCCACACATTTTCAAAATAACTGTGCTTTAGTTATATCATGTATTAATGAATTGAGTTTTATTCTGAATACTCTTGCCACTAAATCTGGTCGCTCAGAACTATTTTGTCCAAGATTAAAACTCCCCATGATCTCTGGCCATTGTGGATTACATGTGAATGTAATGAATAAATCTGGTTTTCCAAATTTTGTGACAATAGCCATGGCATCATTATATCTTTCTCGCATGTTGCAAGGAGATCCTTGTAAAGTGGATGGCAAAATGATTGCTCCTCCAGCTGGAATGTCTCTGTTGGTAGCCAATTCAGCGACATAATCCATCAATCCACAATATTGTTCTACGCAAAGCTTGTTTTGTTGAAATTTGATCAAATTTAGATTATTTGCTTCGACTTGTAGATAGGAATCCATAATCCATTATTGTGTGAGTATGCCCCCACATAAAATAGGATTAAAATGATCCCGAATAGCAGTTTGTGCCACTTTATATTCCAGCATAGAAATATTGCATCTAACCCAAACTTTACTATTGGGATAACTTTGCAATTGTAATTTTGGTTCCCATCCTGGCTCACCATTTGGAAAGGAAAATGGGATATGTCATTGGATCTAAATTACAACTTAATATATTTATGCTTATAAAAGGTTGATCTTCATTGCGTGGATATATTCTAATAACCCGCTGAAAAGGTGGTTCACCATCCTCATTTTTAAAGACCATGGCAACCTCATTTACTGTTGGTAAATTATCTATCGTTGATCAGTATTGCAATCTCTTTTCAAAACCATATTTACTCTTGGCATTGGCAGTTTATGTACTTGAGCATGTTGCTGCTGATTGTTTGTATGCTTGGCTGCATGAGTTGTTGCCATAATTTTATCCAGCTGTCCAAGACTATGCGCAAACATTGTTTATTTTCTGGAAGCGTCATCTGTTGTTCAACAGCTTCCATTGTATCCGACATATAACTGGGCAAATTTCCTTTGCTGTCCTTCTTGTGGGTGTAAATGTGAAGTGCGGTGGTAAATTTGTCCTTGAACTCTAAAACAATATGGACTATGTCCTGGGACGTTTTCTGCTAATATAGCACCCCTAGAAGCAAATTAAATTGCACTGTTATAAGAAATTATGTTTTTTTTTTTTAAACTGGTATAATTTAGAATCATTATACTTTGTAAGTAATCTGGAAATGTGTGTCTTTGTGGAAGTCTTACCTTTTTACCGTCAGTTGGTCTTTCCTTGAGAAAATGATAGGCCTCACAAAACTGACAAACCACGTTTTTTTTATTTTAATAACAAATATAATTCCATCACCAGAAAAACGAAAAAACAATAAACAATCCATTGTACACTTAGTATTCTATACATGAAGAACAAATGTCTTAATAATGTTAGAGTCAATAATGTACAATGTACATCCATACACACATTCACTCTGGTTTAGAGGCAAAGAACATGATATAGAGGCACAGAGCAACGAGGCTGACTAAAACATGGAAAAGGCGCAACCAAAGAAGGGATGGGGAGGAGAGACTATATCCCCAATCTCTAACTAAGTTGGACAAACCACATTGAGTAATCCACAATAATGAGTGTCTGCTGTTAGAGCTGTTATGAAAGCAGTATCCTGAGCTTCCTCAACATAGGTATCACTACAACTTTCTATATCTACACTGGTGTCATGTGTATGAGAAACATTGACTAATGACCCAATATTGCCTCATGACACCAATCTTCAGAAATTTTTTTGATTACTTTTTTCTTTTCTTTAAAGCTCCAGCACACTCACTTTTTTTTTTTTTTGCCTCCTGTTCCTTGCCGCCCTTTTGCGTTCAATCCGGTCTTCTCTGTTGTCCGCCATTGTAATTGTAAATACAGGTGTAAGATGTAATGTAATATTTTTTTCTATTGTACATATTTTTTTTAGCTGCTCTCAATGCAAAACCTAAATAGCATTAATGAAAGAATGCAATGATTTGAAAAGCATTTGGATTGTTTCCATGAAATAAATTAATCCATTATGTTTTTTTTTTTTTTTTTTGGCATACATTAAAAACGAAAAAGCTGCACTTTATTTATTTATTTATTTATTCATTCATTCATTCATTCATTCATTCATTCATTAATAAATGAATATACGTTAATGAATAACTGACATGAGTGGTAAACCTAAAGAGGTAATTATGTTTTCCTAAAGAAGGGTGAACCAAAAGATCTATGAGCAAAATATAGTTGAGGGTTAAAATAATGTTCAATTTTGTTATTTAATTAATAAATTAATGAACTTATGAGGTGTAATTTGCGTTCTTTAAAATTTAATTAAGCATAAATGTTTGCATATTTTTTTTATTAATGAATAATTACCGTATATACTTGAGTATAAGCCGACCGAGTATACGCCGAGGCACCTATTTTACCACAAAATACTGGGAAAAATGATTGACTAGAGTATAAGCTTAGGGTGGGAAATGTGCTGCCCCCTGTGTCCCCCACTTGTGTGCCCTTTTCTTGTCTCCCCTCTCCCTCCCCTGTGTCTCTCCCCCCCTCTCCCTCCCCTGTGTCTCTCCCCCCCTCTCCCTCCCCTGTGTCTCTCCCCCCCCTCTCCCTCCCCTGTGTCTCTCCCCCCCCTCTCCCTCCCCTGTGTCTCTTCCCCCCCCTCTCCCTCCCCTGTGTCTCTTCCCCCCCCCTCTCCCTCCCCTGTGTCTCTTCCCCCCCCCTCTCCCTCCCCTGTGTCTCTTCCCCCCCCTCTCCCTCCCCTGTGTCTCTTCCCCCCCCCTCTCCCTCCCCTGTGTCTCTCCCCCCCTCTCCCTCCCCTGTGTCTCTCCCCCCCTCTCCCTCCCCTGTGTCTCTCCCCCCCTCTCCCTCCCCTGTGTCTCTCCCCCCCCTCTCCCTCCCCTGTGTCTCTCCCCCCCTCTCCCTCCCCTGTGTCTCTCCCCCCCCTCTCCCTCCCCTGTGTCTCTTCCCCCCCCCTCTCCCTCCCCTGTGTCTCTTCCCCCCCCTCTCCCTCCCCTGTGTCTCTTCCCCCCCCCCTTTCTCCCTCCCGTGTCTCTTCCCCCCCCCCTCTCTCCCTCCCCTGTGTCTTTCACCCCCTCCCTTATCACCCTCCTCAACCCCCCTCCTCCTCCTCCCTCCTCAACCTCAACCCCCCATCCTCCAATGCTAATGACGTGGCGCGCATGTGACATAACGTCATTAGCATATGCCGGTTCCTGACGCAGGAAGGAGTGTGGAGGAGCAGGTGGAGGTAAGTGAGGGGAAAGGGGGAGGTATTTAGAAGGGTAAAGTGAGGAGGGGGGTTTAGAGTGAGGAGGGGGGAGAGTGATTCGAGTATAAGCCGAGGGGGCCCTTTTCAGCCTTAAAAAAAAAAAGGGCTGAAAAACTCGGCTTATACTCGAGTATATACAGTAAATAAATACGAAGGGCTCCATTCATTTGCAATTTGTGCAATGGAATAGGGCTCTATATAAGCACATAGCATATTTTTGTTATCACATTTTTGATTTGGTGAAGACCTTGGTTTTGGATAAATGTTCAGTAACTAAAAAGTGATGTACAAAAAAATATGCTATATCCTTATATAGAGCCCTATTCAATTGGTCAAATCACAATTGAATGCGGCCCTAAATGAATATAGGTTAAATAATTAATCATTAACTGTCATCAATGCAAAACAAAAAGGGCATCATAAAAGCCTATATCTGTGAAATTGATGTTGTTGCAGATAAAATCCTGCACAGCTCACTGTCTGTCTTCAGTTAGGTGCACTGATGAGGAATCTGTGAAATGACATGAAAATCATTTTGAGTGTTTGTATTCAATTAATTCATACTCATTGAAACTATGATGTTCAATTGGCATACATGCAAAACATAATCATCAAAAAAATTCATAAATAAAAGCAGTATAAAATATTAAATGTAGCACGTGTCAGAATCTAAGAAACTGGTTTAAATATTTAAGTGGTTTGAAGGTCCTATCCCTATCGGGCAATTATAAGCACTCCATATATGTAAATGCTTTGTGAAATGTACATATTTCTTTATGTATTATCATTTATTTTATGTTTTTGCATTATTCTTAATATATTAATTTAATAGTTCCAAAAGCAATGTACATGAATGAGCAGTAAGGCAGATATATAAGTGCAGGTTAAAAATTATTGTTTTTATTGCAGTATAAAATGTAACCTTTTTTTGTAATGATTACTAATTATTAATATACGTTAATAACTGTCATCAATCCAAAATAAAAATATGTAATCCTTTTCTGTTCTATAAGAACAAAATTAAATGTTATATCTATAAAGGTGATCTTTATGCTGTTCAAAGGCTGCAAACGTCACGCTCTGTGTTCAGTCAGCTGCAGAGATGATGAAACTGTCAAATAAGATGGAAATCATTTGTAATATTTGGATTAATTCCTATCGGGCAATCAGCGGCAACACAGATATGTCAGTGCATTGTAAAATATACGTATTGTTTGTGATCTATTTTTTTATTTTTTTTATATAGTTAAGAAAGTAATGTAGGTTAATGATCATTAATGCAGATATGTAAGTGCAATCTGAAATCTATATTTTTTTTATTGCTTTGTAAAATAAAAAAATTTTAATAATGAATGTACATTACTAATGAATAAATATATTGGAGCTAAGCATAAAAATATTCATAAACTAAAGGCAGTGTAAATTATAAGTTGCTCAATTTTTTTTTTTAACTAAACATATTATTTTTGTTGTAATAATGTTAATTGATTATTAATAAGAAGTAATATAAATTAATATACTTTACCTATTTGTAATTAATATTCAGCAATCAGTATCCTGAAGAGCTAACAATCTTTTGGATTTTCCGGCAGCAGAAAATGTCCACTCAGACTGTCATCACCTGAGGAGAAAGTGTCAGCTCTGTGGCAAGTGTGCCCTATATGTAGGCTATGTGCGCGAGACAAAACCGTTGGTTTAGGCTGGAAATCCGCCATTTCAGAATCTTAATTTGTAAATGTGTAGTTAGTTGTTGTAAAATGACGGCGTTGGTGTAATTTATTTTATTTTATTTTTTTCTTAAGTCCCGCTTTTCTGAAGGTTTTTTTTACCTAGAGTAAGGCGCCGTAGAGCTTCCACCCCGCAAATGCGGACACTCGCTTCACGAGGTCCGCATTTGCGGCCTGCAGTGAGCCTTCGGCTCATTGCAGTTTATGTCCCCCTCCGCAAAAGTGGACCCTCGCGAGCCTTTGGCTCATTGCAGCTGACTTTGGAGCCTCCACCTCAGCAAATTCAGCCTTCGCTTCGAGGTCCGCATTTGCGGCCAGAACTGTGTCTGGTAAGCTGTGCAAGCTCGCAAAGCGTGACGACGATTCCCAGTTTGACAATTATACACGCGCGCACACACAAACGCAGAAGTATTCACCCCCCTTGACTTTTTACCTATTTTGTTACTTTACACCTTAAGTTCAATGTTTTGTTAATCTGAATTTTGTGATGAATCAGAACACAATAGTCTAAGTTGAAGTGAAATGAGAAAAATATATACATAAAACTATATATTTTTTGAAATGGAGAACAGAAAATTGGCATGTGCATATGTATTCACCCCCTTTTGTTATGAAGCCCATAAAAAGCTCTGGCTCAACCAATTACCTTCAGAAGTCACATAATTAGATTGCACACAGGTGGACATCATTTCTCGAAGTGTCACGTGATCTGTCTTGCATATACACACCTTTTTTGAAAGGCACCAGAAGCTACAACACCTAAGCAACTGGTCAGAGTTGAGGGAAAGATGGATGGTGCTAAATACAGGGATATACTTGAGCAAAACCTGTACCACTCTGTGCGTGATTTGAGGCTAGGACGGAGGTTCACCTTCCAGCAGGACAATGACCCCAAACACACTGCTAAAGCAACACTTGAGTTTAAGGGGAAACATGTAAATGTGTTGGAATGGCCTAGTCAAAGCCCAGACCTCAATCCAATAGAAAATCTGTGGTCAGACTTAAATGTTGCTGTTCACAAGAGCAAACCATCCAACTTGCTGGAGCAGTTTTGCAAGAAAAAATGTGCAAAAATCCCAGTGGTAAGATGTGGCAATCTCATAGAGACTTATCCAAAGCGACTTGGAGCTGTGTTTGCCACAAAGTATTGACTTTAGGGGGGTGAATAGTTATGCACATTGTCTGTTATTTTGTCCTATTTGTTGTTTGAAAAGGTTTTCTTTTTTTTTTTTTATTGTGAATCAAAGTTGTGGGCATGTCCAGTAAATTAAATGATGCAAATCTTCAAACTATCCATGTTAATTCCAAGTTAAGAGGTAACAAAACATGAAAAATGACAAGGGGGGTAAATGCTTTTGCAAGGCACTGTATGTATGTATGTATGTATGTATGTATGTATGATTGCTTTGATGATACTCGCACAATTAGGCTCGAAGTGGCAGCATAATTTACAGTTTTACTGCTATTAAAATGCCCATGCATCAAATTTTTTTAGCTTCTGTTCAGATTTGTGTACTGTACTGACAGTATTTAATACCCACACCGAGACACACACCACACCAAACACACACCTCATTCCTGCAGAGTGGCCTTGTGCTCAATCAAAGATACAGTTTGACTGACCTGATGCTGGCTTCTCACGTACAGACTCTCTTGTCCCTGCAGTAGACTTGACTGTATATAGTACTGGAAAGTATGTTACTTGCCTCTCAGCTATTACGATGGATCAAAGCAGCCTGAATAGTAGGATGAAATAGTGGTCCAGGTTTTGTCAGTCTCTGCTTTAGTATAATGTAACAAAGGGCTAATGATTAATTAAAGATGCACTTTCTTCTCACTATGTTATACCTGTTCACTTTGTCAGCACCTTGCTATATTCTATATAAATATTTGACGCACATTAATATTCAAGCACTTGAAGATCCAGTTATAGTGTTTCCTCCCAACATCACATATATAGTTGTGGTAATTAAGAATTGTCAGTCCCACCATGTTAAAAGTTATGGGCATGTGCAATGAGCATTGCGAGGCCTGCAATGAGTGCCACTCATTGCAGCCTGAAAGTCCCATGGGCCTCGCAGTTGCTGGCCTCAAATGCTCGTCTCTCTTTGCGTGACCAACATCACAATGTGACAAACACTGACAACTATATATGTGATTGTGTCAACTTCAAATAAATAATTCCGTTAACGTAGAATAATTACATTGTCCTAAATTTGAGTTGTCACTGTAGAGTTTATAAAGTGCAATATGCCCTTTTAAAATCACATTGTGTGGTTATATCATTTGTGCATGTTAGACATTTGTAATCTGATGTTTTTGTTCAATATAGGAAGGGTGCCGATACAATGTCATGCATGTGGCCGCCAAGGAGAACCAGGCAGGCATCTGCCAGTTGCTTCTGGACACGTTGGAGAACCCAGAATTTATGCGCCTGATGTACCCTGATGATGATAGCTTGATGCTACAGAAACGTATCCGATACATTGTTGATCTGTATCTCAACACACCCGATAAAATGGTAACTAAGCATGGGACCTCCAATAAACAGCACTCTTCATGTCTAGAAAATCCACAAGAAACTCTGCATTGTAAAGAATATTTACATTTGTTTCCCTCAGGCATTTGACACTCCTCTACATTTTGCATGCAAATTTGGCAATGCAGAAGTAGTGAATGTATTGTGTTCCCATCCTGACATTCTGAAAAATTCAAAGAACAAGTATGGACAAACACCAGAGGAGGTACGTTTTTTTCCATTCTATGCCATTTTATGACAATAAGTTGTCTGGTTTGTTTGTTGTTTTTTTTGTTTGTTTTTTAAGGGCTACTGAAATAATTAAAAACTGTTCTGCACCATTATATAGAGCAGTTAAACATTTAAAAAAAAAATTTTTAGAAAGTCATTTTCTATTTGAGTGCTGTAGTGTTGGCTTTTAAAGGACTATAATATTGAAACTCCCTCTATATGCTTACATACGGTCTTCTATACAATAATAAATATTCCCTTAATTAATGACTAAAGAACTCAAATGAATAAGATGATTTTTTTTTTTTTATGCTGCAAGGAGAGTTTGCAACTTACACAATGCTTGTGATTGTTGTTCTTGCAGAATCTGTCAGGTGAAGGAAGCAGTTTGGGTGTTTTAATACAAAATCTCTTATTAAGCAGTGAAATGGGCATGGATATTAAGAGTTTAAAAGACCACTAAATTCTTGGGAGAAACCTTTTTTTAGAAGCATTTTTTTTTAAAGATAATATTTACTTGCTTTATTTTGCCCCTCACATTCTCATATATATATATATATATATATATATATATATATATATATATATATATATATATATATATATATATATATATATATATATTTAAAAATAAACAGAAATGATTTTTTATAAAGTGCTCCCGTCCTGTGGGGGGGGATCATGAATCAGTAGTTGTAAGTGGAATCTGCCCGGCAGTGTGGATGACTCCACCCCCTAAACTGACATCCTCCTCCATCTTTTATTAACTGAAAAGAGTATATAAATGAATATTAAAAAAGATAATAAAGGAATTAAAACTGATGTCTTTATTGGTTGTGATAAAAGTTAATGACATGTGTATGAACAGAAAAGTGTAAAAAACGTTATCAGACACAAGCCTATATGACTAGTAACCATATGGTAGATGCTGAGGTATCAAATGTAATCTCCAGAAAGACACCTCCTATTTTGAAGGTCTAGTCACCACTGTGGCATCAAATCTAACTGTGCCCTACTTCACTCAAAGAGAATATCCTCCATATCTTTACATAATATACATGTATGGTAGTGACTGGTAGATGGTTAATTAATAGTTACCATATAGCAAGTACAGATATAGCAACTATGATCTTCCAAAGATTTTCTTTCTATCTGGAAGGTCTAGTAACGACTGTTACCCCAACACTAACTGCTTCCTGCTCCACTGTGAATATATATATAAATAAGTGTTAGCAACGGCCCGCATGCTCACAATTATATATGATATATTATATATATATATATATATATATATATATATATATATATATATGTGTGTGTACAGTTATCACATATCCGCTACAGACGCATACCACACATTACCCGCCATTTTACACCAATGCGGAAGTACACAACTACGCTAACGGTTTGGTCTCGCGCACGCACACTATTACACTGCACACATTCATCACGCTGTGTAAACAGCAGCTCCACACCACTAATGCTGCAGCAACATCAAAACAGATTGCAGCTCTTCAACACAACGCTTCAAAATAGGTAAAGTATATTCATTTAATAATGTATTATATATTTCAGTACTACACACCAAACAGCATTAGCTAACTTGCAATTTCATTGCCGTAATTTTTTGACGGGCAATTCGCTAGTACAGTATAACACTAAGTGCTGTTCATGATGTGAAAGAACACAATATTGTATGTTAAAATGATAGATTTATTTGTGTTAAAAAAAAAAATAAAGTTTTAATTTTGTTTAAATATAAATATATCGTGCCCACTAGTTATTGCATGAGTAATAACAGACTGCTGAGTGCCAGTATCTCATGTCTGCACAGATAGATGTGGCACGGGTTCTACACCAGCCGAGCATAGATCACAGAGATCTTAACCCCCTCCCCCTCCCCCCAACATTACTCAAACCTGCTGATTTAAAAAAAAAAAAAAAAAATTAATTGGTTTCCATAAAACTTTACATTTATGGAGCCTAACAAAGTCTTACTTGATTGGTTGCAGTAATGAAGCTGATGTGGGCAGTCTGTTACACATTTTGACACAAATTATGTTTTATTTTTCTCTATTCACTATTCAAAAAGCATTTCTATATACTCTTATGAGCTCATCAAAGTGATGTGGTCCAATTTGTTCTGAATTATTGGCCCTTTAAAATCATCTGCCTGTGATGTGTCTGTTTTGCTGACCTTTTAAGCTTAACTGTGCAAATCCTATAACACTGGCTTAGTCTCTAAATGAAAAACTCACTGAAGCATCTCTATCAGGAGTTTCCGACATACCCTGACACATGTTTCGCTGATGCTGCGGCTTTGTCAGCCATCAAAGTAGTATCATCGGCGTATCTGAGGTTGTTGATATTCCTACCAGCAATATTGATTCCGGCTTTGGATTTATCCAGTCCAGCCTTGCGTATGATGTATTCTGCATATAAGTTGAGTAAATAAGGTGACAATCTACTTTTTTTATTTTTTTATTTATTTATACATTTTTTTAAATACAACCGTTTATATTCATTACACAGACACATTTTATCAAAGTACATCAAGGTACATCAGGTGTTGTCGGGCTTGTCCAAAGTTATGCAACACAGTACTTCCTTAAATTAAAATTATGTAGTAAATTGCAAGTGCAATATTAGATTATTTATCTATAGTAGCTATCCAAGTACCTGACAAGTATCGAACATGAAATTTACATATTTGTGCTTTAGATTTAATAAATTCAAAGAACACATAAAACAAAAAACACAAACAAACACATGGATGCAGAGTGAAGCGCCAAGCAGGACAGAGTAATGCAATATCTAATTTTTCTGTGCTCAGACTGAATACCTACTGTTTCTTTATTCAATTTTTATCTATAATTGTATTACTTATTTTATATCATACTCAATGGAATTTTCCCATATTTTCCATTTTTTATTAATGTCTTCTTTGGTAATCAATCCTATAGCAATTGCTTCTATTTCTAATTGGTGATTTTTGTTTATAGCAAGTTTAATTTCATTCCAAGTAGGTACTTGTAGTTTCCATTTTCTTGCCATTTAATAATTTTGACGTTGAAATTATTTGCAAAATAAATGCTTTCTTTTCTATTGGTATTGTTTTTGGTATAATATAGTATTGCAATAGTACTATACTATATTATTATTATTATTATTATTATTATTATTATTATTATTATTATTATTATTATTTTTTATTATTATTTATATCGCGCCAACATATTCCGTAGCGCTGTACAGGTGGTTAGTACATGGCAAAAAACAAACATAACACCTTAAAGAATGGAGGGCCCTGTTTTTGAGCATATAATCAAATGTACATAGTGCTTGTTTCCAAGACACGGACACACAAATGAAAAACTCGCAAACTTACAATCTAAGGGTTTAGGTGTGATACAAGAGGGTGACAAATACAAAAATGGCAACGTGAATGCAATTTGTTTAATCAATTGGAGGGGTCTGTGAGCTGTACTGTAGATTGTGGGTGGGAGTGTTTTTAAGCTGTGGAGTGTGCAGTTGTAATTATAAAGGCTGAAGGTGATATGATTTTTTTAAATAGGTGTGTTTTTAGTAATTTTTTAAAGGTTTTGAGGCAGGAAGTTAATCTAATGGAGCGAGGCAAGGAGTTCCAGATAGTAGGGGCTGCACGAGAAAAGTCCTGAAGACGGGAGTGAGAGGAGGTGATGAGAGAGGAGGAAAGAAGAAGGTCGTTAGCAGAACGAAGGGGGCGGTTGGGAGAGTATTTTGAAACGAGCAGAGATATAAGGGGGTGCACTGTTGTTGAGGGCTTTGTGTTAGGGTCATGATTTTAAATTTGATTCGGGAAGCTATGGGAAGCCAGTGGAGTGATTGACAGAGAGGAGCTGCAGACACTGATCGTTTGGTATTGAAGATGAGTCTAGCGGAGGCGTTCATTATGGATTGGAGGGGAGACAGACGAGAGATGGGGAGGCCAGCAAGAAGGGAATTGCAGTAGTCGAGTCGAGATATGATGAGAGAGTGTATTAGAATTTTAGCTGTGTCTTGTGTAAGATAATGACGAATTTTGGAGATGTTTTTTAGGTGAAACTGACAAGATTTAGTTATCGATTGGATGTGAGGAATAAAAGAGAGGGCGGGATCCAGTAGAACCCCAAGACAACGGGCCTGGGAGGTGGGAGTGATGATGGTGTGGGCAACAGTGAGAGATATTTGCGGAGTGGAAGCTATAGTAGAGGGTGGAAAGATTAGGAGTTCAGTTTTAGACATGTTGAGTTTGAGTTGACGGGTAGACATCCAGGAGGATATGCTAGAGAGGCAGTTGGAAACTTGAGCTAAAAGAGAGGGGGATAGATCGGGTGCAGAGAGGTAGATTTGAGTATCATCTGCATAGAGATGATACTGAAATCCAAAGGATTTTATGAGGGTGCCAAGGGAGGAGGTGTAGATAGAGAAGAGGAGGGGGCCTAGGACAGAACCTTGGGGAACGCCAACAGACAGAGGGAGAGGTGAAGAAGAGGTGCCAGAGAAGGAGACGCTAAATGTACAATCTTTTAGATAGGATGTGAACCATAAAGGAGCTGTGCCCTGGATGCCAAATGAACGGAGAGTTTGGATTAGAAGAGGGTGGTCAACTGTGTCGAAGGCAGCAGAGAGGTCCAGAAGAATTAGCATGGAGAAGTTACCCTTTGATTTGGCAGTTAGCAAGTCATTGGTGACTTTTGTGAGGGCTGTTTCTGTTGACTGTTGGGCACGGAAACCAGATTGGAAGGGGTCAAGAAGGGAATTGGAAGAAATAAATTGAGTGAGGCGATTGTAAACAAGCCGCTCAAGCAGTTTAGAAGCCAGGGGAAGTAGTGAGATAGGGCGGTAGTTGGAGGCAGAAGCTGGATCAGATGAGGGCTTCTTGAGAATGGGTGTAATTACGGCATGTTTTAAAGAGGATGGAAACCTGCCAGTGTTTAGGGAGAGGTTGAATAGATGTGTGAGAGCTGGGATAAGTGCGGTGGATAGGGGAGGAATTAGCTGTGAAGGAATAGGATCATGTGGGCATGTGGTAAGGTGAGAGGTTGATAGTAAAGTAGATACTTTATCCTCGGTAACAGGGTCAAAGGAATCCATAGTGGAGGAGGGATTGGGGAAGGGTAAATGTTGGGTGTTGTCGGCTTGTGGAAAGGATGGTGGGATAGGGCCGTGCTGGGAGGAGAGCTCATTTCGGATAGTTTCAATTTTAGTTTTAAAGTGGCTGGCAAAGTCATCAGCAGTTAGACAGGAAGGGGCAGGAGGCGGGGGTGGGCAGAGGAGGGTGTTAAATGTAGCAAATAAACGTTTAGGGTTGGAGGACAGGTTTGATATTAGTGAAGAGAAGTAGTGTTGTTTGGCAAGATTGAGGGCAGACAAGTAGGAGCGCAAGGTAAACTTGTAGTGGAGAAAGTCTGCTGAGGTTCGAGATTTCCTCCATAGTCGTTCTGCAGTGCGTGAGCATCTCTGTAGATAGCGTGTTTGTGTAGTGTGCCATGGTTGTGGGTGAGAGCGAGGGCGTTTGCTTGTGATTATGGGGGCAAGAGAGTCAAGGGTGGAAGTTAGAGTATCGTTGTACTGTGAAGTGGCGATGTCAGGGCAGGCAAGGGTGGTGAGGGGGCTGAGAAGGGGTTTTAGTGCATTTGACAATTGTTGTGGGTTGAGTGCTTGCAGGTTTCTGCGTGTTCTGGCAGGATTTGAAGAAGGGTGGTGAGCGGAAGATGAGGTGAGGTTGCAAGTTAGCAGGTGGTGGTCAGATAGGAGATGTCAATGTTGGAGATAGTGCAGAGATTAGTAAAAATAAGGTCAATGGAGTGTCCACCACTGTGAGTTGCAGAATCTGTCCATTGTGAGAGGCCAAGGGAAGAGATAAGTGCAAGTAATTTTGCATTTGTTGGGGAGGTGGGGGTGTCAGTGGCTATGTTGAAATTGCCAAGAATGAGTGAAGGTATATTGGAGGAGAGAAAGTGAGGGAGCCAGGCGGCAAAGTTGTCCAGAAATTGAGAGGGTGATCCAGGCGGGCGATAGATCACAGCTACTCGCAGAGGGATGGGAGAGAAGATGCGGATAGTGTGGACTTCAAAAGATGAGAATTGGAGGGAGGGAACAGGGGGTATGCAGTGAAAAGTGCATCAAGAGGATAGTAGTATGCCCACACCTCCACCTTGTTTGTTCCCAGGTCTAGGAGTGTGGCTGAAGTGCAGACCACCATAAGAGAGTGCGGCAGGGGAGGCAGAGTCAGATGGAGTGAGCCAGGTTTCTGTGATAGCCAGTAAATTGAGGGAGTTAGAAATGAAGAGGTCATGAATGAAGGTAAGTTTATTGCAAACAGACCTTGCATTCCAGAGGGCACAGGAGAAGGGCAAAGTAGATGGTTTGTGACAAGTGATGGGTATTAGATTATGGGTGTTTTGGGCATTTGCTGCCCTGGGGACTCTGCGTGGCTGACAGCAGGTGGGAATGAGTGAGGGGCCTGGGTTAGGGGATATATCCCCACAAGCCATCAGAAGAAGGAGAGCGAGTAAAAGGAGATGGGAATAGGACTTATAGGAGCATTTCTGCTTCCCAGCTTTAGGGGAGGGATGAGATAGTGACTGGAGGAATGAGAGGAGCTCATGGGAGCAGAGAAGAGGAGAGGAGAGCAGGGAAGGTGAGATAGTTATATTATTGGAGACATGATGTGTAGAGACGGTATAAGAGTCTGAGAAAGAGGCAGGAGGTTATAATAAGGAAGGTGGTAATAGGCAACATAATGGCGCTATGTAAGCAAGTATTCTTGAAGGGGGTGGTTAGAGGTGATAATCAGATGTCACGGATTGAACATGTGCAGGTAATTAGTATGCCTCAATATATTAAGTGTAAACAAGGGTGGGTGGGTAGAGGGGCAGGGAGGGAGGGGACTGCTTTCAGGTGGACTTCTGATGGGAGATGTTCTGTCTTAGACACTTTTAAAAGCATACTGCAAAGAAACAAGGAGATATTTCAGGGGGAGGGTACATTGGAGCAGTAAAATGGATCAGTGAACACAGAGCATTTCTGGTTTACAGATAAGAAATAGTATATTATGACAATAGTAGAACAATCTGACAGTAAAAAGTCTATCTCAGCAATTATCATAACACAGATATTAATTATAATAAATAGTCCTTTGTAAACGTTGATATGGATCTGGTGAGCATCTGTTCTTCTGAAATTACCTTAGACTGCTTTCAGGTGGACTTCTGATGGGAGATGTTTCTTTGCAGTATATAATATAATATAGTAGTGCAATCTTCGGGGAAGGGGCAACATAGATTTTAATTATTTTGGATATCTTTTCAAAGCATGTTTTTTTCATAGGATTTGGATTTGTGGCCATTCCCACCACAAATGAAAGAACTTTCCCATGAACCCGTACATCCTCTAACATTCATTATTAGTTTTTATTGTTGCATAATTAGACATATTAACCGGAGAGAGATACCATCTATTAAGGACTTTACAACATACTTTCTGCGTAGGAGAGTGTTTTTATTAAATAATCAGTGAATTCCAATGCTTTAAAACCTTTTTCATACCTATGTCTTTTTGCAATATATCCATATTACTAGTTTTACCTACGCTTGCAATTGGTAAATAAGAATTTTGTCGTTTTTCAAAAGGGATATTTTCTGTCTGTTTATATGAATTCTAATTAGATTCTGATATTTTAAAGGGTAAATTATAATAGTCTATCCAAACATGGGAAGGTTTACTAAATTCTTCTTGTAAGGCTTTGAAATATTTCACGGAGTTTTCACTATATAAATCTGAGATATATATTGAATACCCCACTTAGACCATAATTGTATTTTTGAGAGGTTAGTTTTCCAGCTAGTGTCAGTATTGGAGTTGAGGGACTAGGATATTTCACTATTTCTATTTTTTTAAATTTAATTTAATCCAGAATTTCCAAAGTTTTTCTACTACGATGGCGTCTTTTTTTTATTTATTTTTTACCTTCTCCTTTATCATAGGTATCATACCATATTAAATCTTTTATGCTGCCTTTTTCTACACTTTGATTTTCTATTTGAATCCATCCTGTACTAATATCAGAAATATTCCATTCTATTTAATGGGATAGCATAACAGCATTATGATAGATTTTAATATCTGGAAACGATAATCCGCCCGACTAATTTTATTTGTGGTTTTCTTCCATTGTATATGAATTTATTAATCAAATCTTGAAAAAAAAAATGTTTATCCTTAATTTGGTTATTGGAATGCTTTTCAACAGGTAGTTGAATTTAGGGCATATAGTCATCCTGATGGCTGCTATTCTTCCTGAAAAAGAAAGTGTATGTTTTTTCCAAAATTGAAGTATCTCTGTAAGTTTCACGTATATATATATTTTTTTTTTATAATTTATTGTAACAATTTGATTTATTATTCAATTCAATTCCTAAATGTTACATTGTTTTTTTGTTTTTGTTTTTTTTGCCAGTTCAATTGAAATTTCCTTTTTATTTCTTCCGATTCCTGACGTTGTAGATTGTTTAACATTACATCTGTTTTTGACATATTTAACTTTATTATGAGACATCGCAATAAAGTCAACATTACATCGTCAGTGAAGAGGATGATTTTATTTTTCTCTTCCCTGGTTTTGATTCCTTTAATGTCTCCCGTGGACTTTATTAATGCTGCTAGTGGCTCGATAATCAAGGCGAAAATTATTGGAGACAGGGGACAACCCTGCCTAGTCTCATTTAATATATTAAATGTATCTGATTTATACCCAAGGCTGACGAGCGAGGCGGACTAGAGGTCATATAGAGCCTTTATTGATTTAGTGGCGAATTCGCCTAACTTATATTTTAATAACGTTGGCTCCATGAACTCACATCCGACTCTGAAGGCCTTTTCAGGGTCAAGTAATATTGTGACCATTATTACTTTTTGCATGTGTCAAAATGTCAATTAACTTCCTTATATTGTATGTCCGCTGCCTGCCTACTACAAATCCTGCTTGATATCCTTCAATCAATTTATTTATTACTGAATTTAATCTTTGATCCAGGATTTTAGCATATAGCTTTATATCCGTGTTTAAAAGGGATATAGGGTGAAAGTTGTTAGAATTGCTCCGGTATTTGGCCGGTTTAGGGATATTTACAATTAATACCTCCAGCATTTCGCATGTGGATTTTCCCTTTTGTTTGATTTTATTAAAAGTATTGCACAGATGTTTTAGTAATATAGATTGGAATTTTTTTATAATAAAAATTGTTGAAGCCGTCCAGGCCAGGGGCAGTATGAATTTTCAGTTTTGATATAGCTAATGCAATATCTTCTACTGTAATTTCTTGGTTTAAGGTGTTCATTTCTGCTAGCGAAAATTCAGGTAATTTAGATTTGATCTAAAAAAATCTCAAATTTCTTGAGTTGGGGGGGGGGGGGGGGGGGGGTTTAATGAAATTTTTCTCTTTTTCCAGATTATAGAGAGTACTATAATAATTTGCAAAAACCTCTCCTATGTCTTTTTTGGTTTAGAACAAATATTTCCATGTTCGTCTTTAATTGAATTAATTCCATTCAACAAGGTTTTTTTCTAACATTTTACCAATTTTGTTTCCTTGCAAGTGGAATTTTTTTTTTTTGTAGCATCCAAATTGATTTGTCCGCTTTCTCCGGTTGAATCTTTTTTACTTTTGGTTTTGTAAACCTTCTATTTTAACAATATTTTCTTTCATCAGAGATTTATTTATTTATTTATCCTTTCATTTATGTTCAACTCTATACAAATCTAATTTTTTGCCCCTGTGTTTTTTTTTTTTTTTGTGCTTGAAGTTTTATAATAACTCCTTTGATATATGCCTTAAGACTATTCCACAGTGTGGATTTTGAAACTACAGGATTTTCATTGATTTCAAAAAACTGAATTAATTCATCCATTATAATTTTCTTATTGTGGAAATTGTTTATCAATACAGAATCTAACTTCCAAGTATTATTATGACTTTTAATTTTGGTCTGTTTTAAGGCTCATTTTGAAAGTGTTTATGTCTACCAACCTAGAATATGACTGATGCCTGTGGGAATAGTGTGTATAGTCTCTTTCAACTGGATGGTATACCCTCCAGGCATCAAACCGATTCAACCCTGCAATTCTCTCCTGGAAGAGTTTGGAAGTTCTTCTAACTTTGATGATCTAGTTTAGAATTTGTGCTTGATTTCTTATCTAGTTGTTGATCTGAACATATATTTAAAAAAAATGCAGTTCCCCTTGATTTCTTTATAAAATGTTGAGTTATATGCTATAGAGGGTACATAGTATTCATATAATTGGAGAGCTTTCCAGTTTGCCAGTGTGTGTTTTGTATGCAAAACACATTGGCCTTTTCCTCTAAAAAACACTGGAATGCTGTGTTTACGTTAAGCTGGATGATTAAGTCCTTGCACATTTTGTGAAATTAATTTATGCATCCTATTTAATTATGGAGGGAATTTTGCCAAAAGTCCTTCCCTTTCCAGTCCTCCAAATAGCTCATTCCGCATCCATAACATATACAACCCATAATACATAACATTTACTTTTTCCGCATCTTGCTTCTTTCCAGCCTGTTGTCACAGCCAGCTTGGCTGTGAGGCCAAAAAATGGTTGGCATCAACCCCATTAATGTTGAATGTCTAGGTGCCAAGTAGGTGGTTCTCCCAGGTTTTGTGATATATGGTATTCTCCATTATTCTCCCCCCCCCCCTCCCCCTCCCTCTTTATTTCCTAAATCCTGTTTAGACACATATTCCACATAGTCATCTATCATCAAGACATATCGGTCAGTTCTTTATTGTTCCCCTTTAGGAGTAGAATCGTATAAACTTCCGTTATATGTAAATATACTAAGCAAGTATCTCTATGATGCGATCGCCATACGGGTGTGTGCGTGCGTCCCCGTCCCCCCCATTAACAACGAGAGAAATTGCGCTAGGGGGAGAGTGGAGGCAAAGGAACATATATACAAAGCCATAACTTCATACACTTATTACCTTATATAAATATTAAAAATACATATCCGTTGTTTCAATTCCCTATTTATACTTTTTGAGAAATGCAAGACCAGATATGCAATGTACAGACAGCTAAATAAATTTGTTTCATTCCTCTTTTCCTTTAGGAGGTTTAATCCCCCCTTTCTAGAATGGAGTTCAATATTAACCAATGTTTACTTTTGGATTTGTGATTTATATTCAATTAAATACAAAATTCTATTCTTATTGAGTGAATATATGAAGTGAGTATCTTTAGGATACTATCAGATTTGCAAATGTATCCACTGTTCCTCCCCACTCTTCCCCCTTGGCGCACCCCTCCCTATTGACAAGGAAGGAGACATCTATCTTATCGTGACCAAAATCACAACTTTGTTTAACTATATATGTACTGTATAACAATTAAGTGTAAATTTACAATTAAACGTGATCTAAAGACATCTTATGTGCTTTTTTACATCTATTTAATTGAATTACCTACAGTGAAACAGTACTATTTTACTTTAAACTTTAGATAAGAGGTTATATGCATAATTGTAATTACAAATGAGTGTTTTCCCCTTTTTTACTTCTCTAGAAATGTGTTCTTTTCAGTGATGAGTAGCAAATTTCACATTGTTTATTATAAAAAGGCACTTTGCTTGTTTTTTTTTTCTTTCTGAGAATCACACGTATATTTTATCAGACATCATTTTTTCTTTATACCTCTGCCTTTTCCCATCAGTTACTCCCTTCTTATTTATTATCATTTTAGCAAAGGTATCCGCCATTTCTCAAGAAGGTTAATACCATCTTGAGGGGAGTTAACTATATATTTTGCATCAGAGAATGAAACTTAATTTAGTTGGTAATCCCCATTTTATAATTTATTGTATTATGTTCTAAATGTCACCAAGTTCTCTACGCTGTATTAAAGCCTCTGTGGAAAGGTCTGGGAACAATTTAATGTTCTCATAAGTGTTGTTAAAAAAGTTTTTCTCAAAATAAACTTTCATCAGCATTTCTTATAATCACATCTCTAGGAGGATTACCTTTTATATTTTTGGACAATGGGAGGTGATGAAGTCGATCAATTATGATTTATTTTTGTGCTCCTGATTTTAATCCCTTTGTGTATAAAAGTCAGTTTAAATTCTGTCAATTCCGTTGGTAATATGCTTTCTGGGATCGCCATTTTTTAAGTTTTTCCACCTGGAATGATTTTCTAGTCTTTCACATTTTATCTTTTTAAGATTTAATTTCATGTTTTATTTTATTTATTTCAGATAGTGTGTTTTGTTGTTCTTTGACTATATTGGTCTGAGCTTTCTCAATTTCTATTGTGTGCTCATTTAAAGAGTTAATGGCTATTGTGTGTTTATTAATTTCCTGAGACAATTCTGCCTTGATTGCCAGCTGGAATTCAGTGAGTAAAGATCTCATGATTTCTACTGTTGGTTTTTGATTTCCTGGGAATTACTCTCTAATATCCCCTGAATGCTGTCTTTCACGGAGTTCCAGTTTGTCTACAATAGAGTCTAATTGCGAGATTATAGATGTATTTTCTGATATTTTTTCTATATTGGTGCTTATTTCTGGTAGGAAAACAAAACTCTTTGGATATTTTATAGCATTTTTTTTCTCCTTTTGCTTTTTTGCTGTCTGATTTTCCTCTCTCTTTAATTGTAGCCATTATATATGGAGATGTCTTTATCCCATATTTAGTATGTATACCGTCTGTTGTCCAACAGTGTTTTCCAACAAATATAAACACAGAATCTAGATCCTAGCATTTCCACATTGGTTTGTACATATTTATCACATCTACTTTTAGTAAATTTTGATTATCATTATATTGTTTTTTATAAAAAATAAAAATAAAATCCCAGTTATAGCAGCTTCATCTTTTTAAGAGTTGTGGATATAATAGTTCTCTTGTCTCTCAGACGATTCTTCCTCGTCTCCACATCTAGGGGTCGTAAGAGAGAACAGTTCACAACCACCCTCAATGTCTTCAGTTGAAGAATATCAAGTAAATCAATCATCAGCCTCTCTCATATCTTTTCTTCACTTTTCCACAACAAGGCTTCCGAATAAGTCCACAAAATCAGTCCAGTGGGCAGGTGGAAATATTATCATGCATCACGCCTAGTTTGCAAAACTCCAAAAGATAAAGAGCCAACTACAGCTGTAATGAATTTCCTTTGTGCAATGTGTATTAATTCTGTAACTTATCCCTTTATGCTGTACTTAATAAGTATAGATTTCCATGAATTGACCTGCACACAGACTATATTTCTCAGCAGATCACTAAATAGACTTTTTTTTTTTTTGCACACAGGCGATCTGTGAAAGGAGTAAAAATAAATCTGCAGAACTGAAATCCAGGATCAGAGAATTTCTGAAAGGTTTGCATTGCTTGTCACCTTTTTATCTGTATGTTGTAATTTGTTTTGTAGGTTGGTGCATTTGTTACAAGTGTTTAAGCTGCTTTAATTCTATTCCTAAGGCCATTATTATGTTCCATTGCTCCGTGCTGAAGATAACTCCTCCGCTCCAGTCATTGGAGTGCCATGGTCACCTGAACAGCCTGACAAATTATCACAAGCCAAGTTCACTGGCAGCCCAAAAGATCCCCTGCTTGCGGTGAGAGCATTCGCTGGACCCATGAGTCCATCAAAGGTGAGCACTATTACTTAATGGGCCATTCTAGTCCAAACTCTTGGAGGTACAGCATACTTCGATCTTCCTAATTAACCATCTCTTTCATAGATGAAAATAAATAAGTTACTGTTTTCCTGCCTTTCCAAGCTGTGTGTTTTCCCCAGAAGTAGAGCTGGTTATCTCCTGCTTCTACCTGTGTCTATTGGGGACGTGGTCAGCTCTGTCTGTGTATTTCACTATCATGGAGCTTGGAAACAGGCTGGGCTGCCTACACATAAGTAACAACTCTTGACTTGACATGACATGAACAATCATAGCCTGACTCAACCCCATTTGCTAAGCATGCTCGGTCTGAAGCAGAGTCTGCACCAGGGGGCATCAACCCCTTTAATACCTACAGCCCACTTTGAAAGCTTGAATCGCCCACTAGTGGCCGGTAGGGACTAGGTTGACTACCACTGGCCTACACTATTCAGACTTTATTTTTAGTCTAGCAAACAGGAACAGTTGGCCACACCCTGGATGACACAGGTAGCAGGAGAAAACTGCTCAAAAGTGAAGATTTTTTTTTTTTAAATGTCATACTGTACAGGCAGTGGTCCTTTAATGTATTCTGTATTTTTCGTACATTTGATAAATGCTTTTTAATTTTATTTCTGAAAATGAATACATATCACTGGAAGCTATTGTGCATGGAGCTTGGTTCACCTGACCTTTTGATAAACCATGCATTTTGCATTTGCCTTAGGCGGAGGATTTCAGGAGAGTGTGGAAAACCCCACCTCGGGAAAGGGCTGTTTTTTTTCACAACCTTCGGAAAACTGATCCTGAGAGAGGAGCAGAAAGAGTTGGCAGGTAAGATACATGTTCAGTGTTCTCACCAGGAATCTTCTGAATCCAGGCAGCTCAAAGGAGCAGATGGGGCACACAACAGAGCAGCTGGATGGGCAGGCAGCCCTGCAATGCGTATCTGCCCATCAAGCGGGCTGGTGTTCCAAACTGTGCACGCAGAGAGCATGCCCAAAACAGCATGCAATAGTAATAGCTCTCACTACAGTCTAGCCTTGCATATACTATACATTCTTTCTATAAGTGCAGCATGAAAGAGTTACTCACTACTTGGTTTTGTTCACCACTATCCTTTGCAACCTAAAAAATGTTTATAGTAGAAAGCTTAGTTTGTATGACAATTCCAGTAACTGATAGAAACATATTGCAGACACTTTATTGAAATATTACACATGGGGAGCTCCTTTACCATGAGTATACAGAATCATAAATACCCCCCACCCATAAAATAACCTAAATTATTTTCTCCTGATATTCACGGTGTCTTTTCAGCAAAAAACATTAAAGAAGTGATTGAGTTGAAAGTGGCAATAGAACAGGCCTAAAAAGTTTTGTTGGCATTTTCTTAAATACAAAAATACTATTTTGTTGTCTTTAGACAAACATTGATGTTGGATTAACTGAGACACACATGAGATAATTACTACACAGAGAAAATAAAATATATCTATTCACAGTAGCAGATTCCAAGTATTGGCATAACACGTATAATATTGATAGAACTGTTTTCAAAATGACCAAGGGGGTTTCTTTGTCTCCACAAGGTATAGAGTAATTTTAATTACCCATGGATGGAAGGCTGGAAGCAATATTCCACGTGAAACAAGTTGAAGCAAAAGTCCCTAATATAACATTTAAAACTATAGATAGTAAGAATTACTTTTATCAAATGAATGTTGCCTTAAATGTTCTTGCAGTAAACATATATTTGACATTTGCTATTTAAGATAGAGCCTAATCACTGCTAACTACTCTAATGGATAGAAGCAATGCCCAGCATTGTATTTGCTTTGTACTTAAAATACTCTGAGCATATGCAAATCTTTATGGTGTAATTAATATGCTCAAGCACAAAATTAGGAGAATCCCAAACATTTTATTTTAATGTGAAATAAGTAAGCTGAAGTCTGAAAATATTCCTTGTGAACAGACAGATTCTAAACATTTTTTATCAGAGTCTGTCTCTCCCAATGTTCTGGGAGAACAGATCGTTTTATTTCTTTAAACTATCCTTTATTGTCATGGTCATCTTCCATGTATTTGTTTAAATCTGGTATAGTGGAAAAATGCAGTTTATTGCTTCAATTTTCCTATCAGGTGACTGGGTCTGCTTTGTGTGCCAATCTATCTTTATTGTAAGCTGTGTGCCAATCTATCTTTATTGTAAGCATCTGAATTTATTTGTCCTTATTTTCACATACATTTATCCTAACAAATGCATTATTTCCTTGACTTGCCTTCTAGAGAACTGGCTCATGAGTTGGATGTTCCTTGGGTGGAGTATTGGGACTTCCTGGAATGTTTTATCGATATGTCTTCCCAAGATGGCCTAGTAAAGCTAGAGGAATATTTGAGAAATAGGGAGGTGACTGAGAGGATGCCGATAGAACCAGACTATGAAACATGCAACAAATACAAGACACCATCTCCTTCAGGTAGGTTAATCGGGTGATGTGGTGCTGCTTTCTAGGAACACGTAGGAGCCAGGAAAAAATGCTAAATATATAGCTGAGTAAGTTGATACAAGGACCAAATCCTTAATCATGACATTGAAGACTGTGTATTCTCCACCATCTATATCCTTCAGAACTACAGACTCATAACATAAGGTGTATGCTTGCTAATGCCAGAAGCTTGCCAGGAAAAATTGGAGGGTTAGAATTATTAGCAATTAATGAAAAATGGTATTTAATAGGCATTACCAAAACGTGGTGGGATGAATCTCATGACTGGACTGTTAATCTGGATGGTTATAACCAATTTAGGAAAGATAGAGGCAATGGTAAAAGAGGAGGTGGGATTTGTCTGTATGTTAAGCATGAATTTAAGCCTATAGTCAGAGAAGATATTTATGGTGGACCTAGTGATAAAGTTGAATGTTTGTGGGTAGAGTTAAATAGCGGAGCAGCAAATTCCAAAAGAATATTAGTAGGCGTATGCTATAAACCCCCCAAACATACCTGAAAATGAGGAAATACTATTATTGTTACAGATTGGAAATGCAGCTAAGCATGGTCAAGTTCTAATAATGGGAGATTTTAATTACCCTGAAATAAACTGCAGTTCAGCTAAGGGAAGCATTTTCTTGAGTACACTCAGAGATCATTATCTGGCCCAGGTTATACAAGAGCCTACTAGAAATGAAGCTATCTAAGATGTAGTAATCACAAATAATATTGATATAGTATCAAATGTTGAAATAGGGCAACCTTTGGGAAACAGTGATCACAACACAGTCTCATTTGAGATTGATTTAAAAAAACATAACTGTAAGGGGCGAACTAAAACTCTTAATTTTAAAAGTGCAGATTTTAACGTTCTAAGGGCAGAGATACAACGTATAGACTGAGACAGAGAACTGACATTTAAAAATACTGAACATAAATGGACAACGTTCAAATCCTTACTAAATAAACATACTTATCACCATATACCATGTGGAAATAAAAGTAGGAGTAAATCGCAACCCATGTGGCTTGGCTTAGTGAATTAAAGATGAAGATGAGGAGTAAAAAACAAGCATTTAAATTATACAAACAAGAGGGGACAGAGACTGCTTTACGGGAATACAAGGAAATCAACAAGGCTTGCAAAAGCGCTATTAGACTGGCTAAAATAGAAAATGAAAAATTAATTGCAAAAGAGTAAGACTAACCCTAAAATATTTTTTAAGTATATAAGGGGAAGAAGGTGAGGAAGGAAGCTATAGGAACATTAGAATGTGAAACAGGCCATCTGAAAATTAGTGACCAGGAAAAGGCAGATGAGCTAAACAGGTTCTTTTCTTCGGTATACACAAGGGAGGTACCAGTGGTTGGGACACTGCAACTTAATGGGGCTACACTACCTTTGCCGTATAATTGGTTAACACAGGAAGTAATCCAAAAGAGGTTGTAAAAAAATAAATGTTAATAAAGCCCCGGGTCCTGGTGGAATGCATCCAAGGGTACTGAGGGAACTGGGTTCTGTAATAGCCAAACCATTATATTTAATTTTTCAAGATTCACTCAACACAGGGTCTCTACCAGATGACTGGAGAAAAGCAGATGTGATACATATATTTAAGAAGGGAGCAAGAGCAAATCCAGGGAATTATAGACCAGTGAGCCTCACTTTTTTTTAGTGGGAAAGCTTTTAGAAGGGTTAATAAGGGATAATATACAAGAATATATCTATTTGAACAGGATTATAAGTAGGAGTCAACATGGATTTATGAGGGATAGGTCATGTCAAACAAATCTAATTAGTTTCTATGAGGAGGTTAGTAGGAATCTGGACCAAGGCAACTCAGTGGATGTAGTCTTTTTGGATTTTGCAAAGGCTTTTGATACAGTGCCACATGGGAGACTATTGTGCAAACTAAGGGATACAGGAATTGCAGTAAATATCTGCTCAGGGATTGAGAGCTGGCTAAAAGACAGGAAGCAAAGGGTTGTTGTAAATGGAACATACTCCGATTGGACTAATGTGTAAAGTGGGGTTCCTCATGGTTCAGTATTAGGTCCTCTCCTTTTTAACCTTAGCATGTATTAAGAAGGGTATAGAAGCAAGGGACGCAAATATAATTCTGCCACTATAGAATGAATAACTTCTTAGGGAATTGTTTAGTTTCAGAAGACATCATGAATTATGTAAATATCTAGCAAAATTATTTGCTATATAAGCCATGGGTAAAAAGCATTTTTACAAAAAAATGTACAGTTTAGCTGACTCTGCTAGTATTATGAGCAGATCCATTTTAGCTAGTCTGTGGTTATCTTGATGTTATCTGTTCTATTGAAAAGTGCCACTGTTTAAAAAGTACTGAATAGATCTTAACTGTATACACAGTTCCTATTCCTCCCAGATGTTTAATCCTGTCTGAAACCAAAGGCAAAATGCTTGACACCATTAAATGCATGTAAAAGTTAAACATTATAAAACACTAGCGACTTGCCCGTCAAAAATGACGGGGCAATACAATTTGAAGCCATGGGAATGCTGTTTGAGACATAATTGAAACAGTTTTGTACTGTGAGGACCTTCTGCGATCATTGCGAGGCTTGCGCTGAGCGCCTCTGGCGCTCATCGCATGCCTCGCAATGAGCGCCTTTGGCATTCATTGCGAGCCTCAGTACCTTCGGCGCTCATTGCGTGTCTCTCCTGTGGTGTACTTTTGGTCCTCTGTGAGATATATATTTCTATGTATATGTAGTTAATGAATAATTAATGATTTATTAAATTAATTAAGCAAGAATTATTTATGTAATAAATTAATATAACTTAATTAGTTGTAATTGATATATGCAGCGAGCAGTAGGCATAAGACCTAACAATCTGTTTGTATTTTGCGTCTGCATAGAATATATATTGTGAGTGTAAGTGCTCTGCTTATAAAGTGTAATGAATGTTCCAAGTGTGCATTCTAAATAGGCTGCGTGCGCGAGGTAAAGCCGTTGGTTTAGTGTGTAAAGCGGTATTGTATAGTCGTAATGTTATTACTGTGTTACGTGTCTCGTGAGTATTTTCTGGCTTTTGTAATAGTGTATTTTGTAGGTCTTTAGAAAAACACTCCACAAAACTATTTTTTACCACTTTTTTCCGAAAATCCATGAGGATACCAATAGACCACCAGGAATAATAACTATACAGATTGTGTCTCGTCCATTTTAGATATACTTGCTAGCATCTCTGGACATAACGTTTGAGACCATTTGTTTTTTTATTTAACAAAGCTTATCAAGGTCCAAATGTATAACAAATATGTGTTTTGCCAAATACATGTGATTTAATTTTATCTTACACAATGTAATTATCATATACAATTTACACTTCAGAATCCTCAGAGCAGCAGATTTTCCTCTTCTGGCACCTTACCTTTTGCTTCCTGTTCTCTCTTATTTAGGATGCCATGTTTCAGTTACTTTTGACACATTTATATATATATATATATATATACATACATACATACATACATACATACATACATACATACATACATACATACATACATACATACATACATACACAAGGAGTCCTTAGGAATAGGAGCATCAGTAGTGTGGCGATCCATTGGCAATTACTGGAATCATTGTTTAATATCAGATCTTGCAATTTGCTGTTCATGTAGGGATTATGCTGTGCTTTTGATAGAGGCAGATATAACTGATCTATCTATATAGATCAATAGAGCTTACAATTTTAAATAATACCATTAAACTGATTAACAATAGCCGTAATTTGAGTCAGAAAATTACCATGGTAACTGTTTGTTTCCAAGCATTCCGTCACTCGGTCTCGTAATTTGTTAGGTTTTTGTTAGGTGTTCAAACAATCAGTATTGCATCATAAGGATAAGGACTTTTACCCTTTTGCATATGCTTTTTCATAATGCACATTAAAATGAATAATGGATTTTCTTGTACAAATATTCTATGTTATAGATTTCAATGGCACTAGATATATTCTGTATATGTTATATAATATTTAAAAAAAAAAAAAAAGCATTTTCATCTCAACACTGATGCATGCTCTCATTTTAAGGTTTGCCTTTTACACTGATCAATTTCATGTTTCTCCGGCAGGTAAAAGTAGGAAGTGTTGCAATTCCATTTCTGTTGGAGCTTTTCTTGATGAGGAGGACATGAGTCTGGAAGAGATCAAAAACCGCCAGAATGCAGCACTGAAGCATAGCCTTCCATCACTATCTGGAGAGACAATCTCTGTGTCTGAGTGCATAATGGACACTCCAGTTCTTCCCAGCAGTCATTGCCAAAATGGAGCCCAGTCTGGTTTATGTAGTCCATTGAGCAGTGAGAGGATCCTTCCAGGAGATGGCAGACGTTTAACTGCTTTGGGAGAAGGAATGCTTTCTCCAGTCTCCAATCTTCTGGCAGAGTTTGAAAAGCTTACAGTGTCTGATCTTAGTGAGTCCAACAAAGAGGCACAGAATGAGGAGGATTTACCATGTAGAGATGAGAAAACGCTTGTTGAAAGGCTGAGTCAAGTGGCCATTTCAAAGGATCATGAGGATTCTTTAAGAAGTGGGTTCTCATCAAGGACAGACATTGAGAATCTTATCCCAGAACTCAGCCTGCAGGACAAATCGCCTCCGGGAAACATCGCCAAATTATCACCCTTATGTGCCTCTTCAGGGTCCCCCACCCAACGATTCACCTTTACTACTCCCCCCAGGAACCAAAGCACCAAACCATCCTTTCTGTTAGGGTATGTAGATGGAGGGGGATTTGGGTTTATCCACTTAATAGGCTTGTGTGTTAGCAGGTAGTGCCAGTTTAGAGATTCAAATATTACCATTGTAAAATGTGACTTCCATCTCTTTGGGGAATACCCATTTACACAGGCATTTTTTTTATCATTTGAAATTGCACATAAACCTTGCATCCTGTTGTGAAGGTATACACATTTCCTTTACAAATATATTATTTTTCTTTCAGGGATGAGCCTTCTAAGCTTGATAGTGATGTTCTGTCTGCTGTAGAAAAGGTGGAGATTGATGGGCAAAAATACCCCTGTGTTTCCAAATGGATACAAGCAGTGACATCTTACTCTAGTTCAGATCGTCAAAGGTACAGAGCTGTAAAAATATATGCTACTATTTTTACTATTTCTGCTTTGTATTGCTTCTTACTTGATAAGGAGAGGAGTACCACTCAAAAGCTTTTCACTGGATACTGGAAAAGCACATTAAAGTATGACTTTATACAGTAAAACCCCTGTTATCCGGCACCCACGTGTAGTTTCCAGTTAATCTGGAGTCCTCGTTTTTTTTAAGGGTCTAAACGACCCCAAAACCCCTTAAAATGCCTACTGTACTGCTATGGCCGACAAAAGATTAATTGAATAGCAGTTCAGTGTCCTACAACTGAAGTTTGTGCCACAACATGCTTGGATAACACAGGGTGCTTATAAGTATTAGTTAAACCATCACAATTTAGTTCACTTGATTACAGTGCTTATTACATAAATCAATCAAAACTGTGCTGTTAAGGAGTCCTATGGGAGTCCCAATAGGGTATATCAAATAAGAAAGAAGTAAGATCATTTTTCCTAATAGTGGGAATAAAATATACATGGCCACAGTATGTTAAAAAAAAAAAGACCCCCTACTGATACTCTCAAGGGAGTATCTATATCTAACCAGCACTGAACGTGTTAAACCTGAAGGTCAGCTTAAATTACTTTGTGGAAAATGGTACATCTAAAATTATTAACTAAAAAGCTGACACTAACCGGACAGACTATTCCCAAGGTTCGAAAGCAGGAGGATAATTAAAATTAACATATACTAATTGCTAAATCTACTCCTACCTCACAAAGAGTGCTGCCATCTGATCCCAAGATTTAAAAAAAATTCTTAACTGCTGGTAGATTATGATCACAAATTGTGCTGAGATCTCTCAAGGGAGATATTAAATTGGACCATTTGTCAGTCCGGTCAGGTAACTTTATGAAACCTGGCTTCAGAGATATGTGCTCACTTTAAGAATTGAGGGTACATTCATAAGATTGTTCATATCCATATACTGTAACTTGTACACTGCATTTTAGCTTAAATAAAATGTTCTTTAATGTTTCATATTTTCTTCCCTGAAGTTGGCCAAGTCCAGCAGTACTGTCTGGAAGAGGCAGATCGCAGATGTTAAGTAGCAACTCTCCTGGAAACCTTTCCTTCTCTATACCCGGTCGGAACAGTCCCATTCCAGGAAGTCCAGGCAAATACATGAACCCTTCAGATTTTGGCAGCCCAGGCAGGTATAGCCCTGCATATGCCAGCCACATTCAACTACTGAGACTACGCAATTTCTCTGATCATTCTACAATCTAGCACCCAATCTTCTGCCCTGTTGTCATTTTTTCTTCTTTTTTTTTTTTTTTGTTAATGGAAAATATCTCTGTAATTTGAGGAGATGGTCTGTCACTATTTTAACAAGCCAATCACTTTCTCTTAACTGTGGACTATACGTCAAAGATGATGCTGTGCTCTGCTTGACATGCCATGTTTTCCATTTGGACTGTGTGCAGAGCTTGATTATGAGAAATGGCTGATAAAATTTATTCTGTCATTGACTGTGTCAGTGCTAACAATATGTAGTTGTCCAAGTCAGGAAACATATGCTTCAATAATTTTGCTGAGTATCTGGTAACTGCCTAGTTAGTGTATCACTAGCACATAGAGCAATAATTTCCAGTTTGTGTGGGGTGTAGATGGTGCTCTTCCATACTACAGCAGTTGATGATAATCATAATTCTTGCACTACTGTGGTGTTTCACAAACTCATAATTTTTGTATTAGGCGCACACACACCCCACAATTTTCTCTCAATGCTCTAGTGGCCTTTACGTGTGGCTTTTATTTTTTTAAATTTTAAATTGTAGCTTTTAAAGAATTTAAAAATATTTTTATGTAACTGTAAAATGTCTGTTTAATCCAAATTTATAAAGAACAGGTAATGAGGGAATGTTATTTCATCAACTGGAAGCGGGGCACAAGAATGAACCAGTCTGCACTTAAAACTATTTGACCTGTGATTACTCTGTCAAATTACAGTCCATTCATTGGAGCTTAAAGGTAGACTTTGTCTAATCAAAAACAAGGATATGTATTTGCTCTCCATCCCCATCAACCTTACAGCAACACTGTAATGCATTTTAAAGTAAAGCTTATGTGTGTTAGGCGTAAAGTATTATAAATAGTATGCAATTTAAAAAAATATATATATATTTTCTCAAGCCAGCAAGTGCGCCTTTTCTCCTCCTCCATATGCCCAGCTCTGCTTGGGGGCTGCCCCATCGTGGATGTTAGAAGTAGGCTGGGCTATGATGTCACTGGCCCAGCCCCATGTCATTTGCTCAGACTCCACTGCTTATATAGATGTAACAGCTATTTTGTAACCTGCTTGCAGCTGCCTCATAGGATCTGCCCAATTGCAGTGCATGAGACTTCATAGTCCCACTCCCTTTACCATACTTTTTTTTTTTTACACAAGTAGCAGGAGATATGCAGCTATGCTTGTTGGGAAAACTGACATATTAAAAATAAAAATATAAACTGATTTTAATAGTCTATACCAAACAAACATGAGCTGTAATTTGTAAATGCAGTACAGTGGTCCTTACAAATGTAAGCAAAGTTTAAAGAGGTTCATCCTTGACATTGGATCATGTGCATATAGTGCTGCTGAAAAGCACACTGACACTATACAACTACAGTCCAGTTGAGAACAATTTCACATGGGTTTTAAGAAAAATATCCCTCTCTAAAATGTATATGCATATTGGCTACAATGTTTTTTTCTCTTTAAGGTCTATACATTTCCAAATTACTTAAGTATTAAATTCCAAGTGGTACTTAAATTAAGTTTCTATTTTTATTTATGTATTTTGTTTCCAAGTGATGCAATTTGTATTGTATTTATACAAAATATTATTCCTGTGGTATATTTTGAAAAACTTAAAGGGATTAATATGGCGGTGACCTTTTTATTTTAAAGATGTTGCAAAAAGGACACCGCTTTTGAGAATATGCCATAAGGGCTAAACATTTTAATACCCATACTTCTATAAAAAAAAAAAATCTGTGTTGCAGCAATTTCCTGTGTAAACATTTTTTCCACTATTTATCTTGTTCAATAATGAACTTCAAATTGCATGGTCATTACCAAAGTCTAAAGTGCATATTTTTTTTTTTTTTTTTTTTAAATGTAAAAAAAAATTCTTCAATGGCCAAAGAGACAAAGGCTTTTTGGCATCCTTGTAATTCATGACATTTTATTCTTAAATAGACATGGAGCGCATATGTTTCTGACATGTATTTAAAAAAAAGTATGGGTGAAAAGCATTCTGTAAATTTCAGGAAATGTGCTTGTAACGCTGGTGAAAATATAGGACCTGCCTCCTACCAAGTATATAACAGAAGGGTTAAACACTTCAGGTGACATAGGTTGCCTGTCCATGGTAGTAAATGATCCTCTGTAGAGTAATGTAATGATGCTTTTGTGACACCCTAGTTAGAATTTGCAACTCTGCAGACTATCAGAAGATGGGTCTGTCAGGGGGATTAAAAAGTTTTAAAATCATTTTGATAGTGACTGTTCTTAATACAAAAGAGTGGTTGTATGTTAAATCTGCTCTTTAAATTGCAAGCTACAGTATGTGAGTTTTCAATGCTCCTTTTAGTGGAGATTTATTATGTTTACCATCATATCAGTTACAATGTAAATGTATGTAAAATCTTTCTGTAGAGGGAAAGCTGTTCATGTGCTGAATCAGAATCTCCAATTGTTCTTATTGCTTTAGATTTTTTTTGGGAGACTATCAAGAGATAGAGCTAATCAGAATATGCACCAGATTAGTTGTGGTGTTGGCTGATGGACAATGATGGGCTAATTATTAGTCTTCCAGATGTCATTTGGGTGTAACCAAAGCAAGGTGGGGGAACGCTAGTAGGAAAGGCATTTTTTTTTTTTTTTTTTTGTTCGATGCAAAGCAAGTTCCCAGTTGCTGCAGAAAGGGGAAAGTACATGTATAAATAAGTGTTAATCCAATTTTAAAGAAAATGTTTGAGTGGAAGTATTAGATAATCTTGAAAGGGACTCTGTCACCCCAAAATGAACCTTTTTTTTTTTTAGATTATTATTAAAGAGCATGAGCAAATGGCTCTACTTTGCATTAGCCATTTTAGCTGTTACTGAGAAATTCAATATTTATACTGCATGTTATGCAAATAAATGGCTCCTGAATACTAATTAGCTGCCTTTGATGTTCTAATTAGGGTTACAGACTGTTTGTCCCTGGGGTGGTCAATACTATGACCTTCAATGTTGTCATTCAGTTAGAACACGACACACACACACACTCTCTTATTAAGTGTTTTAGCATATTGAGCCTCACATTAGTAACAAACATTTATTAAGAATGATTTACTGTAGAAAAAAAGGCTACTAGAATGTATAGCCATTTTCTCATGCTATTTTAAGATTAAACTAATTTCCTGTTAGCAATTTATACTGAAGAGACACAGTCGCACTGGGGGGAGAGCATGTCCAGTTGATCTAAATAAAAAAAATAAAAAACAAGCAAACAAAAAACAGGAATTTTATTACTAACATGCCCCCAGTGACTATTCTGGTTTATCCAACTAGGCATGCTCTGTATATTCCTCACCACAATGAGGTAATCACAAAATTGCTAAATGTCAAGCTCTGTTATCTGACTTTTTTTGTGTTGTTTAATGACCAATTGCAATTTTATGTGTTTTTTGTTTGTTTTTTTTCTTGTGTAATAACTGGGACCTTTTGATCTTTCTAATACATTATTTTTATATTGTTCCCAAACTTCTATCCATATCAAAGTGTAAATTGGGTATAGTATTTGAATAATATATATATATTTAGGTGTTCACCTAATGTATTTTCTTTATCTTAAGTGCCAACAATTTTTTTTCTTTTGTTTTTAGGCTTTGCTATATCACAAAAAAAATCCAGTATTTATGGCTTTTACAGTTGAAATATGCTGTTTAATAAAGCACATGTGCACAATTTGTCACCAATGCTTAATGTTGTAATTTTTCTATCAGTTTTGCTTCAAGTGTCACATCTAATTATTTACGGAACAGTGCAGTTTGTGATCTATGTAGAAATATGAAGAAGCAAATATTGCCTGTGAAAAAATTGCTATAGATCTTAGATGTAAAATTGTGTTGGTACAAAAACTGATCTTCGATTTTAATGTACACTATATGGAGAGCCTCAAAATAAACTTGGATATATTTTGAAATGGCATATTTACCAGTTATTGAAAGTTTAAATGTGTGTTTTATATTTTTATTGTTCAACTGAAATTAAATTTGCTTTATTTTATAGAGAAGGTTTTTATAGAGGTTTTTTGTAAGGAACTGTTTTAATTTCTATTGTAGCTCATATAGGGTAGCAATTGACCACGGAAGACCAATTTGCATGATAAATGCATAGAACATTTAATTCTGTCTTTAAAATGCACAAGTTCTATATTAGCAGTAGGTTCCCTGCATGGCCTTTAAGACACACCAACTGATTAGGATTTAAATATATTCCTTTTCAGCACAGGTATGGTCAATTGAATGTCACCTGTGTACTTGTAGGGATATTCTGAAAGGATCCCGAAAAGGAAGTGTGAGCCATATTCAAGGAGAATATGGATACTTTTTGTAGGCATGATCACAATTTCTTTTAAACTATTTTTTAACCAGAGGTACCATACAGTAAAATAGATATAATTAACTAGGAACTTGCCCGTCACAATTTTAATCCCGTTATTTTTAAGGCTGGCAATGCTGTTTGCCACACAATGTGAGGCTTTTGGTCCTCTGAGCAACTTCGGAGCTCATTGCGAGCCTCTCCCCCCCCCCCCCATGTACTTCAAGCTTCCTGCTTTGCACTGATCACCTTTCGGCGCTCATTGCAAGCCTCTCCCGCTCACGGTGCTCATCGTAAGCCCTGCAATAAGTGCCTTTGGTGCTCATTGCGAGCCTTTCCTCTCGCCTACTGTACTGGGCCGTTCATTGCTGGGTTCGTTAACCTGCAAGTTTTGTATTTTTTTTTTTTTTTAAAGGATATTTATGTTATCCAACATTCTAGCACATCACCTTTTATATTGTAATGATATTCTGCTTTGGAGTGGGAAAAGCGCACAATCACTTCAGTAGTAATGTTTGGTCTAAAGCTCTTAATGTTGGTCTGTCTTATGTAGAAATGTTTTATATATACACTGTACTGATGGCGGACATATAGATAGATGCTATGTATCCATCAATTGGCTAATTGCCATTTGGATCTGTTCTCGCAGTGCAAAAATCCCGGTGGCAATGAGGTAGACTAGTACTGTGGATATGGCCACCTGTTAATGTTGCGGTATTGCTGTAATGATAGTGTCTGAAGGATCCATGGCTGCTTATCAACCCTGGTTTCCTGGTTCATTGATTTGGGGTGTGTTAAAATATACACAGTAAATAAAACCTTTTTAATGTGCGGCATTCTATAATCAGTCTTTTGTGTGTGCCATATACAATGGATAGAACAAAGAAAAAATAAAAAGTAAAATCAAACTCTAAAAGATTTAAAACCTATAAAAACTTTTGATAGGTTGGGGCACAAAAATTGTCTCCACTTTCTTGGAGCGGTATCTTCTCTAGGAATGCTGACACTGAGATATCTAGAATATGTATGTTACCTCCCTTTTATTTAGGAGCATACACACACTTCATTACCTGTACAGGTATGATATTAATATGTAAATACACTTCATCAAATGCGTTTCGCCTTTTGCTGATAGCTTCCTCAGTGATAATGATATAGGCGTTGGTAGTACCCTGAAGACTATGCCTTGTTCTCCTGGGTGTTCCCTTAACGGTATCAAACATTACCCCATAACATTGGGACTACTGAAGGGATGGTGCGCTTTTTCCACTCCACCTTTGCATTTCTCTTTTTCTCGGGTACTGACGTGAACAGAGGCCCAAGAATAGCTTCTATTGGTGTGAACTGGGATCTGCAGCTTAAGTATTGCCTAACCCTGAAGCAGGGAATGGCCATACCTGACATCCCAGTCCAGACCACCTCCAGACAGGGGTAAGAAAGAACCTCCGTAGGACTACCCATAAGACCTACTACAAATACACGGATCATCTTACCGACACACCTACCCTGCGCTACGCCTAAGTTGGAGACACATACCCGACATCCTATTCTACTTTCATTACAATATACCTTGATTGCCTAATAACTTTAGATAGTATCCTTAGATATTTCTCTCAAGATATCTTACATGAGATCACAGACCCAAAACGTTATTCCATTTACCCTCTCTCTTTGAGAGTGAACCTAAATGACCATTTAATAATGCCGTCAGTTTTTTTTTCCATTTCAACATTTTTATAAAATGGATATGGAAGGTTGCATGTTTTTAATATTCCTTCCAAATGTCCCAACAAAGGTCTGCCCCTGTAACTCATTCACACCGTGTAATGTACAACAGGGAACCTTCCATATCCCTTTAATCTTTTGTAAAACATTAATTTGTGGTGGGAGAGTTTGATGGTTCCAGACCTCCTTCAAAGCTCACCTTGCAGTTAGAAAACAATTAAGAACCAATTAACTCTACCATTAGTATGTCCAATCATCATTTTTTTTTTTTTTGTCCTATATGAAGGTGCCAACCTTGAATTTGATAGCTACTGCTTTGTAATATTTCTCTAGATTCGGAAGGATTAATCCTTCTCTAGGTTTAGATAAATACATATTTGCTCTTACTACTCTAGGGGCCTCATTCAACTGTGATATTTGGCCAATTGAATAGGGCTCTATATAAGCAAAGAGCATATTTTTTTATAGAAGTTTTTAGTTATATCCAAAAGTAAGGTCTTCACTAACTAAAAACTTTTTATAAAAAATATGCTCTTTACTTATATAGAGACCTATTCAATTGGCCAAATCGCAATTGAATGAGGCCCTAGATCTTTTATGCCCATAAATTAATTTACAAGTCTGTAAGATTTGGTGTTCTATCTGGTCTAACAGTATGAGCAGTGTCCCAGAGAAACTGAATTCTAGGAAGAAAATTAATGTTTGAAGTTATCCTGCCTATCCAGGAAATTGGGTAAGAATGCCATTTTTCTTTTCAGGTCTGATATTTTTGTTTGTAAAAGTAAATTTTAAGTTGGCTTTGTATGGTGTTGTATAATTTTTTTGTACAATGTAAGATAAATGCTCAAATATTTCACCTTGCTTTGTGCAAAGTTCCATGTCTTGCCTTGGTATGTTAATTGGCAATCATGTCTCTTTCCCCCCCCCCCCCCCCCCCCCTCTCTGTAGTGTTACTTAGATTAGAGATCAGTAGTATAAAATAGCAGCATATTGTGATAGCATCCATGTATATTTGTTTTATATGTTGCAGGAATGGTTTTAAGGTTAAGGCTTAAAGTTAATTGAGTGAGTGGGGCAACCCTGCCTTGTTCCATTCTGAATTGAAATGTGTGCTTGGGAGGTACTGGGCAGGAATAGTGATGCTTGTGGGCAATTATAGAGAATTGAATACAATATTGCATCACCTACATTCAAGTCCTGTAATGTCTGGAACAGGTACGGAGGGCAACAACACCCTATCAAATGCTTTTTCCACATCAATTAATACCAAGGCCAGAGTGGGTTTTTTTTCTTGCCATTTGCCATCATCTCTACAAAAGCTTAGTGAGCAGAGTGAGCCAACTTACAGTCAGTTTGCCCCGTTTTCAAACACAGGCTCTAGGGAAGACATTCATCAGGAACACTAAGGTAGGGGAGACTAAAGTTCTAATTTACTTTCTTGTGTACAGACTTGGTACCCTAATCGTCAACCCACTGATTGAGAGAGCTGTCCCACAAAAGCTGATGTAATTATAGGCAATATAAATGAAAAATACAGTTACAATTAAATGAGGCTTCTCAAATCATCCAATAAATGGAGCAGCTCTAACTGAATATAACAATGCAGACATACTCCTGAATGAGCGTACATGATGTCCTCATACTCTGTCTAAAGTGCATTTCAAAAAGCAAGTAAAAAATAAATAGGCACATACATTATATACTTTAAAATAAAAGCGATTCTGAAGATTAATTACTCCACATTTTAAAGCACATTTGTTAAATACAGTTAATCATAACTATATAATTCTAGTGTACTCGTCAACCACAACTAAAAGGTTTAGTGCCACCTATCACTTATTATAAGATAAATATAATTTGTGTGATTTCCCTGCATTGCTTCTTCCCATTAGAACACAGTAAATGCTGTAAGAGTGATCGATTAAAGGAGGTGAAATGCTTTATCCTTAGTTTTTAATACTATATCAAAATAGCTGTTAGTTTTTTCAAATATTTGATGGAATATTTTAAAGTCTCATCTGGCTGGACCGGGAGGTCATTAATGCAGGGAGAATCTTGTTTAAGTAGTTACAGTACAGGAATGAGCTGTAATCACTAGAATGCATTAGATACCAGGGACAAAATCATAATTAAATACATATAATAGACACATATACACAAGTATAAAGGGTGATCAGACCCGAATACATTTTATTAAAAAATATATAACATCTGCTGCGGTAAAGCAGTTTTGTGTTTAATTGCATGTTTTAAATGCAACCATGCCACAGCAAAATGAAGTACAGTGCTTGGATGTATTGGTAGAGGAAATAGCAGTAAAGAGGAGAGATTTATTCTAGCAAAAACGATGCCACTGCATAGATGCCTAGTTAGACCTCACCTAGAATATTGTGCCTAGATCTCATCTGCGACTTGGTGGAGAGAGCTCCATGGTGCACTGAGCACAAGAGAGTACCTGGTTTTTATCAGCCATTTGTCCATTCTGTGGCAAGGGAGAGTCCATGTAAAAAAAAAAAAAATGTTTTAGTTGCACCAGACTACAACCTTTCACTTTTGAGGGACCGCCCCCCTGCAGTTATGGCTGGATTTCTCCCCTCAATTTTTTTAGGCACCCATTGTCTCGAAGCAACCAGGCCGGGGACCTCCTTGTAGTAAGTACAGGAAGCAGTGTTTTGGCTGAGGAGGTTCCATTGTCGCCATGTTCCTGGCACTGGTGCACCCCTGTATCTAAGCAGTGTACCATCTGGCTTTGCCCGCTGGGCAGATGTTTGAGTTTACCTCCTAATGGGCTGTAGATGAAGTACTCTGATCAGTATCCCCTCCGCAGGATTCATTTAATCTCTCTCCTAACTTGTTTTTTTATTTTACAGTTTTGAATTAGTCATTTTTCCCTTCAACCAGCTGGGATATTACCAGGATCTACTCCTTGGTCATATATAAAGCTAATCATTGTGTACCTTGGTTTAATACACTCTCCAGAACTAGATACAGTGTATCTTCAAAATAGATTAAAAAGAATTCAAAGAAGGTGACGTTAGAGCATGATCTAAAAGGACAACATTTATAAGGATAGACGTCATGATCTGAAAATATATAACTTAGACCAGGGGTCACCAAACTCTGTCCTGGAGGGCTGCACCCAGGCCTTGATTTATGGATATCCTTGCTGTAAGCAGGTGAGACTATTGCTACTTCAGTCGTCCTAATAGACTCACCTGTGCACAGAAAGGAAATCATAAAATCCTGGCCTGCGTGCGGCCCTCTACGACCGGGTTTGGAGACCCCTGGTTTAGACGACAGAAGGGAGTGGGGTAAATAATTGAAATTACCGTATTTAATAAAACTAAAGAGGGGGTAGTATTTAAGAAAATAAAATGATTACAAGCACAAACTGTCTTAATTTGAATTTGCAAGATTTAGGGGTGAGAAAGTACAACTTAGGCTCTACCACTTCCACTTCATTACTACTCTCTTAACACAGTTAAAGAATTTAAGTGTGTGTGTGGTCCTTGTCAGCTAATGTGAAGTAATACAGCTGTATGAATAATAAGTGTCTGCCAATGCGATCTAGGGTTGTGTATTTCTTGTGGTATTTATGGTTTATTTCCGATGTGGTTAAACATTAAGTCTATCACATGAAAACATATTTAATAAAAGTTGTTTAAGACATGAACTAAAAATGTGCATTCCATGTCCCTTTAAGCCAAACGTCTCAGATATAATTGGCTAACCAGATAGGCCTTTTGGTTCTTGTCTACCATCAAAACATAGGTTTCTATGAATGTGCAGTATATTGCAATGCTGTTGACTTTATATTGTTTCATTTATTAATGTACAACTATCTCCAAGTTATAAGATTAGACCTCTACCACAAGGTAGACAAAAGTAAAAATATGTGTTTGTTTTTTAAGCCTCATCCCACTTTGGCTTTATGAACTATTTTAGAAACTAAATAAGATATAGCAGACAACAGTAATAAAATGGCTTGATTTATTCCAGCAAAAAAATTTAACTGCTGCCACACAATACATATGCAATACTTTTTTGAAAAACAAAAATATAAAATCAATCAAATACAGACATGCCATATGGAACTTTTTATATTCATTATTTTAATAATTCAAATACCAAGGAAAGTATACAAATGATAAATAGTAATGGTGGTGTTATCAAGTGTGCTTGATCCAAATAGCTGAGATTTCTGATGTCTATTATATCCAATAAACTTTCCTACAAGCTTGTGTAGTTGAAAGGTCACTATAGCTACTATATCTGTTCCTTTCGCAGGTGCCTTCACCCTCCCATCTTTTAGTGCAGCCATCAGATTGTATCACTGTCTGAGGGTATAGGTAACTGCTACGATAGTGGTTTCAACAACCAATCCTAGGAACGGTGCTAGGTGCATAGACCTTATCTGCTGATCCTCTGGACCAAACCATGATGAACCCTTTAAACATATCACTACAGTAAGTCATAGTAAAGATTATTGGTGAATATATCTGCAGTTAACATACACCACTCAGATCAGTGCAAAATTGTTAAAATTCAATGTATTACATGTAATTACACCCTGTTAAAAATGTGGTAAATCTTAAAAGTGCTCCTTATAAGTACTGGATGGTAACCAGCTGGGTGAGGCTACTGCAGCATGAACCCTCATTTTGCAATTGCTAGTGCAGGAGCCAGTACAGTCATGCCCTCCTATCCCAACCTTACTGTGTGGACCAATAGCGAGTTTTAGGCAATGCAGTGTGCACTAGAAGCTGTAATATGTCACTGTGAGGGGGCAAGCAGCAAAATGTCATGAGTGCTGCACTGCAATTACGGGATAACAGATGGAGGCCAAAATAGACACTCTGGAGGCGAGCCCATGGAAATAAAAAAATAAAAAATGTTTTAGTACTTCAGTAACTATGTATTTGAGCCTTTTCTTTGTTTTTGTTAATATATTGTTCTTTATTATATAGACAGCATTGTATGGGTGCAAGAAAATGTCAGTTATTCACTTGCACCCATAGATGATGTATACATGTATATACAAAACGAGTACAAATAACATATCCCTGAATAATATAATTATATTGTAATTATTCAGATGCTTTCACTACCAATGATGCTTGAAAAGGAATTTTCCTAGGATTTAAAATATACCTGTCTTTGTTAACAAAAGATTGTTACAGCTCGTTTAGATAATATACTTTTTCACATGAACATAATAGCAAGCCTGCATTAAATTTGTTAGAGCTGTACACAGAATAGCTGAATTAATGTATTCTAAAATAACTGATACTTCTTCAGCTAACTTTACTGAAAAACATGGCCTTCACTGTGCTTGTGTAAATTGTGCATTCAGTCATCGTGTGCTGTACTCTTCATTTCACCTCTTAAGTTTACTGAACTTAGCGGTGTATGACGTATAAATTATGGTGCCTTTTCCATCAGTGCCATTACTTTTTATAATCCCTTTTTTCATTAACAAAAAATAAAAAGGTACAATACAATGTCCTGTGGAGTCAAACAGCTGGGATTACTGCCACCATGCGCTTTGTATCTCCTTCCTTGAAATTGAAGACCCAACTCTTGCACATCATATATTTGGAGCACGTCCTGACAGACACTCCAACCTGCTCTGTGCTGAATGGAATCTACAGCAGACCTTGTTAGTGCCTAGCCATTGTAGGCAAAGGCACAGAGAGGGCAGGATGCTGATGAGAGGTGCAGCATCAGATTTCACATAGACATCTTCAGGGGTGGCAGTGAAAAAGCTTCTGGAGGGTAATCCGCAGCCGCTGCTCAAGTCCGGGTCATTTTCTCAGGAGGCATGAAGCCAGAGTCTCCCAGCATCCTAATGGCAACATTGCCATTTGGGCGGATCACAAGATGACTGATGCTGCCATTGTTAAGAGACATACGAAGCCAGCCTTCGGGAGGGAACTGCAACGCCCTTAGCAAAGAAAAGAGCATCACATCGGTCACAAAAAAATACAGTGTACAAGCACGTTCTCAGAAAAAATGACTTTATAGTAGAAAGCTAAACTTTAATCAAGCTTTCAGAATCTCTGCATATAGTTTAATATTAAATCCATAAACCTTGCTTATCTGAATCCGTGGTTGATAGTGAAGTATGAATGATTCAAACTGGTGTAGTCCAATATTTTAATATAATTTGATAAGGAGCAAAATATTTTTGAAAATAAACTTTCCACAAAAACATGAAATTATTATTTGCGGTGAGCAGTCAGTGCTTTACTTTTCCCAACAAAGAGTAAGCGGATTAGACTTCCGTTCGTCCTACTGAAGACAGACCTGATTTCCATAATTCAATGTCAAGTTCCAATGGCAGACAATTACATAAACATGTGGATACATAAACTATCGGACTAAAAAACAAAACAACTGGATATATTAGTTTTTTTTTTTATAATTTATTATTTATTTGTTTTCAGACAAACATGACAAAACAAAAAAAACAAGACAGAACAATATACAAAGTAAATCACATCTTAACAACTTGATAGAATTGCTGGCATATTTAAAAACAGGATATCTAGAATATTCCACCAACCATTATGTGCAACACAAAAAAAAAGAAACAATAAATAAATGAATCTTTATCTTTTAAGTCAAACTAGAAGTATATTGGTCCCATAGGTGCCAGTTTAATGCTACTATATTTTTATTAGGAAATAAATCAGTGTTTCCCTTCATTAATTCTCTACTAATATCAACCGAGAATTTTACTTCATTCCAAGAGGGGATAGTGGGTGTTTTCCAATGTTTTACTATAAGGCGTTTTGCAATCAACAGAATATGTGTATATAGATATTTTACTTTCGACCCAAGGGTGTCCATATTTATGTTTAAAATTACTGTTTGGGGATTACAAGGTAATAGCAAACCTCCCACAATAGATAGTTCTACACAAATCCTTTCCCAGAGTTTTCTCATATGGGGACATTCCCACCAAAGATGGTAGGACGTACCGACCTGGCCACATTGCTTCCAACAAAGATTGTCTGAAAAGGGGGTAGAATCTATTTAATAGAACCGGAGAGTAATACCATCTGTGAATGATTTTAAAATATATTTCTGTATAGACAGCGTTTATCGCTGATTTTTTAACCAGCCTAAATGAGTTATGCCAAGTAATTGGGTCAAAACTCAAACTAGAGTCTCTTTCCCATTGTACAATCCCTTTAGACTTAACAAACGGGAGAACGCTCGTCCTAACTGAAGAGCATTTAGATATAATATGATTCATGTCTCCTTTTATAGCTAACACTTCCATTTTCTTACATTGAGTCACGCCCTTGACTCTGTATCCCAGTGCCTTGATGCACCTTTTTAGGGAACTAAGGTGTATCCACTGAATTTTGTTTGAACATGTGGACCTGTCTATTAATGCCCCTTTCGCATATAGATCCCAAATAAATTTAAATCCCTGTGTCTTAAATACCTGAGTAAATGGAAAATCTGCCACTGTGGAGAGTATTTCAATTGGAGCAGCCAAAGAAGGTTTATTAACCAGGGACAATTTATAGATGTTTTCATACCAGAATTTAATAACTGACCTTATAACAGGGGAAACATTCTCAAACACCCGTGGGTCGAAGTTAGGAAGCCACAATAGTGTAGCTAACGGATTCTTACCGAGTAAGGTTTCTTCTATAGAAAACCAAATTGGTTTCTCGCTAGAAATGGACCATCTTACTGCATGAGAGAGTAGTATGTTGGTTTGGATCTCCAATAATGAGGGATAGGCCAACCCTCCCTTTTCAAACTTGGCATAAAAAGTATTTTTCAATAATCTTGACTTCTTGCCATTAAATATGAAGTGATCTAAATCCTTCTGAATAATAAATACAAATTTCTTGTTTATTTTGCCCGGAATGCATCTTAAAAGATAGGTTAGTTTAGGGATAATGGTCATATTAACGGCTGTAATTCTCTCCAGTAAAGGTAATTTTAGCAAGCGCCATTCATGCAGCAAAGGTCTTATTAATTTCATTTTCTCGACTAAACTGGTTTTTAAAATGTCATTAATTTGGGAGGTAAACCTTACTCCTAAGTGGACTATGCCTCTTGATTTCCAATTGAAAGGATATAATTCTTCCATTCTCCTAAGTGAATCTAGTCCAATTCCCCACATAAGGGTGTCTGTCTTATTAAGATTAACCGTAAAATAAGAAACCCTACCATACTTTCTCATTATATCGTAAGCATATCTACAGGATTTCTCGGGATTACTTAATGTCAGGACAATGTCATCAGCAAATGCCATAAATTTAAGGTCCAACTTATCTATCTTAATCCCTTCCACCTCAGTTGAATCTCGTAATAGTATTGCCAGTGGCTCCAAGAACAGGGCGAACAATAGAGGGGACAGAGGACATCCTTGTCTAGAGCCATTACTGATCTTAAACTTCTCTGAATCGGCCTCAGGACTTGTTATATAGGCTGTGGGAAAGGAGTATAAGGCCTTTATTGATCTAGTTGCAAACTCACCCAAACCAAATTTCTGTAGGGTGGCCATAAGGAAGTCCCAGTTGACCCTGTCGAATGCTTTTTCGGCGTCTATCGATAAGGTCAAACTGGGAGTCCCCTTCCTCCTGATAAAGGTCAAGGTATCAATCAGGCGTCTCATATTATCTGAGGTTTGACGACCACTCACAAAACCTGTTTGGTCGGGGTGAATCAATTTAGGTATTATTTTTTTTAATCTCTTTGCTAACACCTTGGAATAGATTTTAATATCGAAGTTTATCAATGAAATTGGTCTATAGTTCTCACATATATTTCTGGGTTTTTCCCTTGTTTTAATATATTTATAATTTTTGTTTCTAATAATTCGGGACGAGTTTCTCCTGTATTTTTTATCTCATTAAAGAGATTACATAGGTGTTCCTTAAAAGTGGGAAAAAATAAATTGTAGAAGACTTGATCAAAGCCATCCACTCCTGGGGCCTTATTTTTAGAGTTCTTAATAGTATCCTCTATCTCCTTGACGGTAACTGCTTCATTCAGGAGACGCTGTTCACTTTCTGAAATATTTGGAAAAGCAATACTATCTAAAAAACTATTTATTTCCTTTTGCTCTGGAACATGAAAATTGAGGTCCTCGCCTAGGTTGTACAGTTTTCTGTAATATCTCATAAAAGTCTGTGCTATTTCATCCGGATGCAGGATTAATTTACCCTTCGGGTCTCTGATTTTTAGGATTTTATTTTGCTGCCGTTCTCTACGGAGTTTGCTTGCCAATAATTTACCTCCTTTATGACCTTGGAAGAAATAAGTTTGTTGATATCTCCATAATCAACGATCAGCACATTTTTGTAGAATTATATTAATCTGTTTATTTAATTCCTTAATTTTTTTTATACTATTAATATTATTAGGCTGTTGTTGGTTAATTAAATGTTCTTTTTCTAGATCTATATACAGCTGTCTAAGTGGAAACCCCCGATTTCTTTTAACTTTAGCGGTATGTGAAATTAGTAAACCCCTTATGTAGGCTTTAAAGGTACACCACAAAGTGGCCTTAGAGGTTTCTGAATTGCTGTTAATATGAAAAAACAATTGTATTTCTTTTTTTTAGGGTTTTTATCAACTCTAGATCTTTAAATATATATGAGTCCAGTCTCCAGCTTTTATATTTCCTCTTGTGATTATCATTGCCTACTTTAATAGTAATATAATGCAGAGAGTGGTCAGATAATAATTAGTTGCTAAATTAAAGACTGCATATATTTTTTTTGACTTGCTGAAAACATTTGTGCATTTTCAAGTGCAGTTCTTCAAAAGAGCACATGGAAAATATGTGCATTGAAATATCTGAATACAAATAGAAAACTGCACTGGAGTCCTTTCAAATGTGAGATAGAAAGGTGTTTCAGCATTGGCAAACAGTAGATAAGGCTTAAGGATGATCATTGCATTACACCGCTTTGAAGCATAGTATAGGATGTATTATATATAAAAAAAGACAGATGAATACAGTGAGGAAACAGGGAAAATGAAGATGTTCCTATTACCTGCATACAATGTAGCGGATGACATTGGCATGACATACTACAATCTCATAGCTGTCCTCTTCCTGCTTGGGATCCGCACGGTGAATAAACTGCCTGAATGCAGCCTCAATGCGAGCTCCATCCTCATAATACTGCTAGAGGCAGGGGCATAAGAGAAGAAGGGAACAAGGTGGTTTTATTCTCTATGAAACTACCCACACAAGGAAGTACATATTATATTGTAATCTTACCACTACATCAGGCTTCCAGTGAGAGACTGGGGGCTCTGGTCGGATGGGTGCTCCTTCACGCAGCAAATCGCAGCTTTGTTTTGGCACATCTATAAAAAATTAGTAGATAGAATGGTTTCCTAAATTATTTCTAACCATGTATCATAATAACAAATACATATATTAATCTTTATTTATGCAGAAATAACATGTATTACACATAAATAATGCTGGTACAAGTAGTTGGGGGGGGGGGGGCTGCATTAGTGAGAGGTTATAGTTTAATATAATTAATGGCTGTGTGCACTCTTGTAGTAAATATGATACTAGCTTAAAAAATTGCAATATTACATTATGCCTATCCAAATCATATAATCCCTTCACATAATGTGTCTACACTGTGTCTGCTGGAAGCTTATTCTACTTATTTATAACCCCTTTCTTCATATTACATTTCTTCTAAATCTGTACGGTATGTTTCCCTCTGAAAGGTACTTACCCCCTTAATGTGTTTGCAGGTTTCAAATCGTGCACCACTCACACTTCTCTATTCCAAGCTATATACAGAGGACCACTGCAGTCACATATGTCTATACTTCTTTTGAATAAGTTATGAATATATGAGATTTCCATAAGCCCTAATGAAAGCACTGTAAGTTTTAGCTGCACTATGCACATTGTGCAGATACAAAAACCTCTCTCTACTATCAAAGTCTCCTCATCTGCAGGAGTAGGTAATATGAAATCAAATGGGCAGATTCTACTGCAGCAAAATTGCATACAAAATGTAATAAATTTAAGGCTGTATTATTATTTTACATTATAAATAAAAATAGTATTCTATATCTCAACTGATGATAAAATTCTTATTTGCAGAATCTCACCTGGCAGATATTTGCTGATTATTTCCGTTGTTTCTGTAGCTCTAGTCATGGTTGAGTGAATAATCTTGTCATATTTCAGTCCTAAACTTGCCAGCCTCTTTCCTGTCAGCTCCGCTTGCTCCCGACCTTCATAAAAGTTAGAAAATAACTGTGCTCAAGTTGTGCTTCCATAGCACTAAATCCTACGGCTTCAAGGGCTCATCTAGAGTAGGGTTACTCAGAAAGCACAATCATTTGTACAATAATGTTCTTTTTAGTATGGATATTACCTTTCTCATCTGGAAATCTAAACTTCCCAGTGCCTTAGGCCAAGAAATGTACTAGAGAGGTAAGGCAACAGCTTGTCCGAAGGGAAAACATAGCACAATTATAACATGCCAGAAAAAAAGAAGTGGTTATATTTTTATCAGCTTTTTACTCCACCACAAATAGCCTCCTTATAGTTTAAACATTAATCACAAAAATATACCAGAATTTTGCTCGATTATATTTTTATAATGATATTACACAATGTTATAAATGTTAAGCGAGTAGTATTGCCCAATGTTGCTAGTAAGATACTGGTGGTACAATCACGTAATAACTCTTAGATACTTTATATAACTAAAGAAAGCAGATCACTAATGACACGCTCTGAGGAATCTAAGTTGTGTGTGCTGGTTTCCACTTATTGTGTCTCCTGTTTTGTTCCTCTGTCTGATGTGCACTGACTTTAGTGTCCGCTCCTCTTGGCACCTCAATTGGCAGTCTTCATAATAGTGCTCAGGCAAAGAGGAAACAAAAGGAGGGGAAAAAAAGCCCTGTACACATCACTCTTACTGGAGTAAAAACTGGTTAACACAAAGTAAAAGCGGTAGCCTAATCACTTGTGTACTTAGACATAAGATGTCAATCTGCAGTTTCAGGATATAAATCAGGGAGCACTGTTATTCAAATATAAATCTGCATCTAACTTGATTTAGTCTTCTAACTTCATCAGGGCTCTCTGACATTGTATACCTAAATACTCAAGTACATCTTCTTAGATAACATGTTTTCATAATCCAGGCAAGAGGTCATTCTTTTTACACCGGAAATTGCACTCTGTTTTTTCTACCTCTGTCTGAATGATATAATGGAGACTACCCAGTAGGACATAATAACATGAATGTACCATAGCTGACCTGAGAGCACAAAGTGAGGAGACTGATGACTGTACATCTCCCAGAGGAACAATATCAACAGGAAGAACAATATGAACACAGGAATCAGTTTGTGCACATGCAAACACATTTGATGCCATGGAGCGTGTAATTGCTCCTACAAAGTAAAAGTGCAAGACCAAAGTGGAAAGATCACTTTTCTGTCACATCTCTGTCTATATAATTCAATGTGTAACAAAATGAACTGAATTTAGAGCACAGTTAAAATGTATAAAAGGAAGGGCTCATATATGTTCAATGTTCAACATAACACAGGAAAGCTTTCGCTTTAAAAAGTAATGTACCAAGTTGGCACAAATGCAGTAAAATGTGCAGTTACATTCTAACATGTCTGGTTGGGTCTCTGCTTATATGCAGATATGTTCACCTCTTAAATAAATACACACTAACCGAGTTTGGTGAGGACTCGCTCTGTATCTGTACGGCCCTCCAGATTGTACTGAGAGTGTCGAATAAGAAAGATGTGCCGAGTGGCCTTAGCCCTGTGCTTGTTAAGATGAAGCTTCAATTCCTCCTCTCCAGTTTCTTCATTCACTTTACGCAGGTTGACAAGAGACATTGGTTCCCGGCTTTAAAAAAAATTAATAATAATTATATTATATATATGTATGTGTGTATATATATATATATATATATATATATATATATATACACACATATACATACATACACACACACACACAATTAATATGGGGCTAAAGAGCTGAGCACTTAATACAAACATGTCTTAATAATCCCCACCATGTATAGATGTCACATATACCTCAACATGATTTACCAATCCAGGTAATAGTATAGCAGTACTCAGTTTACTTAGTGCAAGTGGCATTTCACCATTTGTATGGCAACATTAATAAAAGTAACATAAAAATATGTTTTAAGAGACGTGTCAAGTCTTTCTGAAACTTATCCTTTATCATCTGTTTTAGGATTTTTGTGTTAGCTCTATTTATGCTGTAGCTAAAATAAGAAAATATCCTTTTTCCAGCTCCTATGACTGCATGGGTTGACACAATTATATGAACCCTATGAAGGTTATAGAATACATATAGAAATATATGTATAATAACTAAAATGTTAGGAGCCAGCAGTAATAAATGTTAGGCACTTGGTATTGTCTAGCCTTATACTACTAAGTGATTTCCTTTATAGAAAACTCCCTCTACGTATAGATTGGTCTGCTGTACTATTTGTCATTGTGGTAACACTATTTTTGTAAATGTGTTTTAATCTTGTAAATTCATGCAATATATGCTCCATGTTCGGTGAATCTGGGTAATACACACACAAACGCACACGCGCGCGCGCGCACACACACACACGCACACATACACACACAGGCACACATACACACACATACGCACACATACACACGCACACTAGCAGCTAGGCTCCCCCCCCCCCCCCTTTACTTTACAGGCCTCGCAATGAGCGCCAAAGGCCAACCCACAAGATTTGTGCCCCGCAATGATGCCATGGAGTCTTTGGCACTCATCGCAAGCCCTGCAACGAGCCTCCCCACCACTTGCAGGTGTCGGCCACCCCACAACTTTCAGGGCTTGCAATGTGAGTTGGCCTTCAGCGCTCATTTTCCCCCACGGCTGAAATGTGTAAATTGCGGCTTTACGGTTGCCATTTTTTTTTCCTCGCTTAGCTGTCCTGAGACCTCCCAAGAACGCCAATTAAATAGCAAATTAGCTTGCAACCTCACTTACAGACTCCCTGCCTCTCGCCGTGTGCGGTGAGTGAGGTTGTATGTTAATTTTCTAATTAAATTGGGTCTTTTGGCGACCTCCCAAAGGCTTCAGAGTTACGGGCTTGAAAAAAATGGCAGCCGTTAAGGCCGTAATTTTTTTGAAGCCTGTAACTTGTTAGCCGTTTGGAGTTTCTCCCCCTCTACATTACAGGCCTCGTGATGAGCGCCTTTGGCGTTCCCCGAGAGCCCCTCAAGGAGCCAGTCACATCCTCCCGAGCCCTGCAATGCCAGTCACAAAGGCGCTCATTGCAGCCCCCTCAAGCCAGTCACGTACGGGCCTCGCAATGAGCGCCTTCAGCGTTCCTTGCGAGCCCCGCAGTGAGTGCCTTTGGCGCCTATTGCAGCCCCCTACTAGGTATATAATATACCTGTGTATTTATTTAGTTTTACTTATTTTATTAAGAAGGGTTTGAAATCTCTGATTTTACTGCCTAAAATATAACAGATGTTACCTGTTTAGGTCTGCCCTCTGCAGTTCATGAAGACAGGCTCTGCAGTACTCACTCAGATATGTCTCATACTAACCAATCAGTACCCATCTCTCAGCAATATGTGTCGGCATACGCAGAACCATACAGGGACTATTTATCCGATTTTAGGCAATAAAAACAGATATTTTAATCACTTCTTAATAACATAAAAGTAAATAAATCCGGATCTATCCTGTTTTATGCGCGCAATGTAGCGGTCAAAAATAGGTAGAACAACAAAGCCCCTAACCCTAACCCCAACCCCAAAAAACCTCACTTCCTAACCCCCGAAACCTTACTGCCTAACCCTAACCATAACCAGTCGTTGTCATCACGCTTCCAGAACTGCGCACATATAACAGAATAGGTCCATAAATGCATATGTATATTATATACCTAGTAAAATTCAGGTACCGGCCACATCCCTTAGATAGTAGATGCATCCTAACATTACAGACAGGTTCAGATAGGTGCCACCTGCTTACAATGTGCTGATCTGATGCTGAAATGATGGGTATATGTGTCATGTGGTATAATTATCATTCTTGACCACTAGTTACATAGAATGAGACATCAAGAGACAGGCTGACTATTGGAACAGGAGGGCTGTGAGAGCTGGTCCAGTCTAGCTCCTGCACATCTGCCCTTTGTCTGCAGTGATCTCAGTGTGCTGCGGATTCATCCTATATATCATTGGCACACATTAGAGATCAGTGCACCAGATCCCCTGCTGTACACTCATATTATCCCCTCATACACCCCACAGTAGGTACATACACCATGTACTTCCACCTAAGGCCTCCCAGAACTATAGGGAATCCCCATCACAGCATTAACAACTCGGCGCATGCGCACATTGCCTCACCGGTCCCAGTTCCGCTCCCACAGCGCCGTGGGCACAGCCGGTAAGGTGCCGGTTGCAGTGCTTGTTGGGTCTCCACCGCGTTTTCCTACCGCCACAGCCGCGAGAAGTGCAGCAGCGGCTGCCGAACCCCCCGCTATAAGAGCTCTGCGGAGATACATCACGGAGGAGTCTCAGACAAGCCGACACTGAAAGGACCACAGCACCAGCTACGGAGCCAAGGCAGGGACAAGCGGCCCGAGGCATGATGGGAGATGTAGTACTAGGAGATACACACCACTGCAGTACCACTTATAACCTGTAGTAGTGTAGTCACACACAGGAGCGTGCTGTGTGATTGCAGAGATGGAAGCACATTGGTTTATTTGTCTATTTATAATCACATTCGGTTTTGCTGATATTGGTTTTATGTGTACCTGAACATCTTCATTGCATCTGTTTAAATAAGCGTATCACCCCCATCCTTAAAAGGCCATTGGCCTCACTGCAGTGCTCTTCATGATGTGAACACAAGATTGTATGTTAAAATGATCTATTGTTTTAATTACACTAATAACAGCTGAACAATCTAAAGCTTTAAGTCTGTTTACCTACAAAGTCTGTCCTGCCTACAGGCAGTTTCATGATTCGTAATGGACAGTGTGGTGAGGACATTGATTGATAGTTTTTCCCTGAACTCAGGAATGTGGGTTAAGACTACTACACTCCAGCAACAAAACTGCAAGTGGTCGCTAGATGGCATTGTCTCTGTTTTGCAGGCGCTGCCCCGGGGGAACACAACCGGATTCCTAACGCAGCAAGGTCCCTCCTGGCTGTAGATGGGGGTTGCTGGGGGGCTCCAGACACAAGGTCCCTCCTGGCTGTAGATGGGGGCTGCTGGGGGGCTACAGACACAAGGTCCCTCCTGGCTGTAGATGGGGGCTGCTGGGGGGCTCCAGACACAAGGTCCCTCCTGGTTCTTGATAAGGGGACTACTCAGGGTGAGGTTCTGCTGGGGGCTCCTGCCTCTGGATCGCAGGGCCTGCTAGGGAGGCTCCTGGCTCTTAGATGTGGGGCTGCTCAGGAGGAGGCTCCTGGCTCAGGGGCTCTAGATGTGGGTGGTCAGGTGAGGAGTGTTTTACCCAGCCCCGCGTTTTGACTTTCCCAGTTACTTTAAAACTTCAGCAGCACCATCTAGCGGACACTTGCAGCTTTGCTGCTGGCTCTGCGTGGTGTAGTCTTAACCCATTGGAAAGTTAACTCACAGCTGAGCTGTTTAGGGGATTCCACCAGCCAATATAATGCACAGATTGATTTGTTGGCTGTTTTTCCTTTGCACAGTACACAGAGCTGCAACTTGTGTCTGGCAGGGTGCCGTCAGTGACTCATGTATACAGACTTTACTGTATCTAATTCTCAGTGTAAAATGCATGTATTTCAAAAAGTATTTCAACATGCTTTTAAGAGATTTTTACTGTGAATTCCAAATGGTGCTGAATTATGTAGCCCTTTATTTTGCACAACACACCTAGGTCTCCTGCTCCTCACCCTTAGTTTGTAAGTTTTCAATCGTGTTTTGTCCGTTAGGGTAAGCACGGTGCACCTCTGATTTCAACCTCAATAGCAGGTTCTGCCATTTTTTTTTTGTATGGTCTTAAAACTGTTTTTAATTTATACTTAACCCCTGTATAGCACTGCAGAAGATGTCTGTTACAAATAAAGGAGAATAATAATCTAGATCAGTTTCATACAGCCAATACAGAGCTTAAGCAGCTATCACACGACTGTACCGTTACTACAGGATGCCTTTGTCGCGAGGCCCTTTGGTTTAAATAGCCTGGACTTGCAGGGAGTGCATATAGGCACCATTATATACTGATAAATTGTGTCCATCTTCCACAGGGTATAGGGTACCACCCTTCTTGTATCACAGACCCTCCCCCACTATGGATTCCTCTATTGCTGCTTTGTACAGCTCCCTAGTGTATTTTACCTATTTTAAAATATATATATATATATATATATATATATATATATATATATGCGCAAATCACTTTTTTTTGTCGCACATCCTTGATCTGTAGCGTTTCTCTACTACAGTAAATATACAGTTTCCTGTATGACATCAGGGAGTAATATCAATGTGATCATTGGGTCAGGAGGACATGTAATGCACCCACTCCCACAACAAGGCTTGCATCTTATCTTTAACAGACTCTCGGGTCCTTATATGTCACCACATACCAGTTAAATCTACTAAGCAATCTTCACACATATTTTGCAGAAAAAGTTGGTATGCATTTTATAAAAATGAACTTACCGTAGTCTAACAGTACTCAGTAGTTTTATACTATATAGAGTTGGAGTTAGGTGGAAGCACTGGATGGCAATAGGCAAGTCAGGGGCCACATTCAGCTTGCAGGCCATTCTCTGGAATGACAGCAAGCACTTATCCAACACCGTTCAATAGAAGTATCTAATACTGACAAAATCTCCACTTGTACTCCTAATGCTTATCCTCGTTATCAATAAGAGACATGGAAGAAATTGTTTTCTTTGTTGCATCAGGAAAGGGTATTTGATAGTATTCCTCTCTGCTAAATAAAATGTTTCTGCACAAAATCTTATGCAGACGAATAACAGCTTTTGGGGGCTTTCAATCTGGCCACAAACGCAATTTGGAGACTGTAGAATGCACTATGGCTTTCTTGTTGTTTTTCAGTAAAGTTTAGACTGGGTTTACTTTATTTTGCATGCAAAATTCAGCTTTTGTAATGGTTAGAATGTGCCCTTTTTAAATACCATTTGTGTTTGATGTCCCTTTAATTTCCTACAATGATTTTACAATTTCCGTTATGGGTAAAATAGTATAATAGCACTGTAAGGACAACTCCATGGCTGCATAAGCAGCTATTCAATGGCAAGAGGTTACCAAACACTACTAGAGAGAACAAAAAACTGTGACTTAAGAAATCTGATGCTTAAAAAAAAACAAAAAAAAACGAAGTTTTATTAGTGATCACAGCCCTATTTAAAGCATATAGATACAATACACCTGTCTCTAAAAGATGAAGAAAAAAAATTGAGTGGCATGGGGTTGGTCAAAATAAATGATCCTCTAAGAAATTAGACACAAAACATTACCATTTTAAAAAAGGTGGAAATTAAAACTTTATAGGTGGACATCCGTTAATGCTAGATTAGATTATACTGCATGAAATGTAAGTTCTTTGCAGCCTTTAATAATTTGAGCCTTAAGACACCTGCATCTGGTTCAAAATCTGACTACCACAACCTAGTTCAATAAAAAAATAATAATAATAATAATAATCACATCCTCAAGCCTTTAGTTATAAACAAAGGCAGACAACCATTTGAAGAGACTCAGTCTATTAGAAATGACTTGCAAGACAATATGCGGAGAGGTTGTTCTGCATTTATTAAATTAAGTTGCCTTGGAAAAAGTACAACATGCAAAGCTGGCACAATATGGAGTGCCAAATTTTAATTTTGCTTCTTCTAGAGTGCAAATTTATGTAACAGACGAGGCAGTATTTGACCATATAGTAAGGATTTATAAACATGTAGAAAATTATACAAAATATCTTTGAATAAGCATTAGTCTCTCATAGAATTAGTGTAAAGTCAATAACCTACACAATTCAGAGTTGAACTGTATTCTTAAGAGATCCATGATCATAACATGCAAATGTTTACGAAATAGATTTGTTCCATCTCAAACAAACAGCATGGCGGGATATACTTACAACAAAGGATAAACTAATCATCTTCACCACAACCAAGTATGTAATCAAATCCCACTTTCCTTGTGACCATCTAAATACATTTCTAAGATTATTGTACAGTGTCATTTTTAATTTAATTTTGTTTTAAAATATTACCAACAATTCGCTGTGCTACCAGTCCTGTTCAATATTAAGACGTCTAAGAAAAAGTATTACAGAAGAGGCAGACAAAATGTGATATTTACCAGGCCAAGTGTAATCTGTAAAGTGCTTTGTGTATTTCTCTAGTGTTATCAATGCTTTAACATAACTGCTTCGACAAAGTGGTAAACCCTTTCAGTGCAAGATTGATCTACGCTTAGGACACCAGCATCCACCCATCAAGACCTGGTGACTTTCTCAGGGGGCATAAAGCCAGAATCTCCAAGCATCCTTAAAGACACTTTGCCATTGGGACGAATCACAAGATTTGTGATGCTGCCATGATTGAGAGACATGCGGAGCCAGCCTTCAGGAGGAAACTGCAGAGCCCTGTACAGTGAAAAACATTAGTAGTCATCAATATCTGTATCTTGTACTCCATTATAACTTTTGAACAAAAGTATACCATTATAATTCAAATACCATCACAGTCTAAAACACCTTTAAATCTCAAGTAAATTAACCCAATCTGATTGTTACCAGGCTTCACATCCACCCAGAGCAACGGATTTGGAAATCATGAGTCAGAGGCTCTAGCCACTTTACATATTGGTACTCCAGATGTGTACTGTGGAAATAAGTTACTTCATTCCCTCCAGGCATCTGATGTTCTAACTAGGGTCATCCGTGCTTGATTGGAACATAAGTGATTGTGAAACATACATGCGACTTAATGCTGCTCATGGACACTGGACTGTATCTTCTATACTTTTTGCACACGCTTAATATTATGTTTAAGACTCTGTAAAAGTACTGCTAAACAGAACATCAACCTTGGTAAAGTTCAACAGATTAACAAAAGTACCTGCATACAATGTAGCGGATAACATTTTCATGGCTAATAATGATTTCATAGGTGTCATCACTCTGGTCGAGTTCTGAACGGTGGATATATTTCCTGAATGCAGCCTCAATGCGAGCACCATCATCATAATACTGCGGGATACAATATGGCATCACCATGTGACATTTATAAAAAAAAAAAAAAGTTTGTTTTAATTTAGGATGCTGAATGAAGTCTAAATCAGAATCAACATTGTTATTTGATTTCTAAATAACCATTACACCCAACATATAAACGCTCAATTGTATCAGGTTAGCTACATACAGCCACATCTGGATGTCTGCGAGATGCAGGATTTGGTCTGATGGGAGACCCTTCTGTCAGTAAGTCAGTACTTGTTGCTTTCACACCTGTAAGCAGAGAACAAAATGGTCTCAGATTGGTCACTAGTGTTTGACAAATAAGTGTCTTCTGCCCACAAGGTCAGATCTGCAGTGCAGATTATTCAAGTCAGACAACATAAAAAAAATAATGATACATGTGCTTTTGTACAGTATTAATAAAAAAATAAAAAAAGCCCTACAATGGGTAAATTTAGGTGCTATCTAGTCTACCAATTCTTTACAGCAAGTGCATATAACAGAGATATAAAAAAAAGTGAACAAAGCACTTCTGCATTATTACATTTGCCAGCTTTTGCAGGATTCAGAGAATAAAAAGTAACAGTTTATTTAGGGTGTTAGTGACCGTATTATAACAAACCAAACCCTAAAAAAGTACATGCATTTCAAGGATCACTATTTTGTCTTATCCAATACTGATCTATTACATTTCTAGGTGCTCATCTTTCTCCTATCTTTGCTTTTAAAGGGCCATTGTATTTCTGTTAATTAAATGTTTAATTCATGGTAAATAGGTTTAACACAGATACAAACAGAAGTAAAACAAATCTGTAGCCAGAGCATATTTATAAAGAGTTTACCTTCATTAATAACCACTGTTGTATACCTCCCCACCGCTCCCTATCTTCTAAGCAATACTGAAAGAAAAAGTAAAAGATTTTAACTGTGATAATATCGATTAGGCCATCTTGAATGATATTGCAGTTTAAAGTTTGCCTTGTCCTAAGCAGTATTGAAAGGAAGTAGTTGAAGTGGGGAGGGTTATAGCAGTGGCCATTAGGGAGGGAAGGGATTTAAAAAAAAATAATAATAATAATAATAATAATTCTGACTAAATATTAGTCTTCCTGCATATGTTTATATTAATAGCGAACTAGGGGATATATTAAAAAAAAAAAAAAAAAAAACACATTGTTACAGAAAGGACTAATCCATACTCTGAAAGATGGGGAAAAAAAAAAAAAAAAACACACAACCACACACTTTCTGGTTTACAGGCAGTCAGACTGCACACATAGTTTTCCCCATACACATACCTACTGATAAAGCGGTACTGGTATCCGTAAATAAAGTCAGCCTCAGACTAGCTTTGGAGCTCCCTTCTCTCACTAATGAGTAAAGGACTGAGGTAGACAGAGTAAATGTCACCTACTCACCTCAGTCCCAGGTGGTGCACTTACCTGGCAGGTAGCTGCAGATTATCTTTGTGGTCTCTGTAGTTCTAGTCAAAGAAGAGTGGACAACATGGTCATATTTATAACCCAACTTTGCCAGTCGATTCCCCGTTAGCTCTGCCTGCTGTCGACCTATAGAAAAAATGGATGTCACAAGTTGGAGGGGAATTAATATTATTTTTTTTTTTAAAGAGGCATGCAGCAAGTACATAGTCCAGTTTTAATATAATTGTAGCACTTATTCTGCTAAAATGTTTGCATTAAGTTACTTATCTAAGGTTTTGTAGGAATCAAGTGTGCTTCAAGGACTGTTGTGCTCACATTTACAAAATGTAATAAAAAAAAAACAAAAAAAAAAAACACTATACTTTAATTGGTATAATATTTACTGAAATTACAAGGTTTATTTTACTTCATTATTCAGTACTAAATTTATAATGGTTTCTGTATATCTACTTCTACAAGCGATTCAGAATATTCAATAGTTCTAGGGAAAGGAGTCAAATGAGAGCATTTCAATAGAGGCGAAATATTATTCTACAAAAAAGGTCTATCCCTATTGGCAAAGTAACTTAACAAAACAATGGTCACCCATTGTAAACAGCAATTTTATGTAATGCTTAAACATTACCAGACAGGCATGTCAACACCGCTTTCATTAATTAATAGCTTGTCCCTGGATTCAAACTAATATCAGTTGCTTTTGAATTTAGCTACTGTATACCTGGTGCATCAAGGTAAACATAGCTCACCTTAACCCATTAACCTGGAAATTGTTGGTAAGTATGGTAAACTCTTTAAAATGACCATTGTAAGCACTAAAAAAGGTAAATCTATTTTTAACGCACCATTAAGAATATAAGTGCAGAGAAAGACAGAAAGGCTTTAGATAACAGAAACCCCTCAATAGCAATTACTCCCTCGTCCCTCTGTCCTAGAAGCCACATGCCATGTTATGTAGAGCATGCTCTGTTGCATCAATCCATAACCCTGCTCTCTAAAGTGAGCATGCTCCAGGTAATCTGGCCTGCATAATGCAATTTATAGGGACTGTCTAATCTGGAAAATAGTGTCTAGTACAGAAAGTGGAAGAGGAGTGCAGCAGCAGTCATGGCAGAGTGAACAATTTAAGTTATATTTTCTTGCTATAAGTTTATTTGCTGCGGTCTGGTCTTTTAACATCAAGGTGGCATTTGCAATTTAAGTGCCTTTCAAGTTGAATCTTTATTTTAAGGCAGCCTCTTCTCACTCTCACTCTTCCTGTATGGTAATCTTACTCTAAAGAAAATGCAAATGTCTTATACAAGAATTAGACCCTAGACCAGCTGGTGAATGGACGGCTGCATTTCTTTTGATTTCTAAACTCATGTTTTACATTACCAAGTGTAGCTCTTAGCACAGATCCCATCCAGTAAATATAACACTAATGTCCCTTCAATACTCTACAAATGTTGTACAGATAGGGTTATGATATGGTCACCTCTTCCTATTCTAATTAAATTTTTCAATTAATATAAAAAGCATGGCTACAATTAATGCAGCATTTGCTCCCAAGTCTGTCTGTCCTCAATTACTACACACTATTAAAATATTGCTTGTAGCATGGGTTTAAAATGCACCATTTGTGTAAAACAGCTAGGGCAAAGTTGTTTTCTCAATAACCCTAAAACTGGATCACTTAACATACCAAGAGCAGTGAGGACATGCTCAGAGTCATTGTGTCCATCCATATTGTACTGGCAGTGTCTGATCAGGAAGATGTGACGAGTGGCTTTTGCCTTGTTTTTCTTTAGCAAAACATTCAGGTCTTCATTCTTATTCTCCAATTTCACTTTACTCAGGTTAATTAGAGATGCTGGTTCTCGGCTTGGGAGGGGGAGGAGAAGAGAGCGATAAAGAAAAAAAAAAAAAAAAAAAAAAATTAATGAATTAGAAAAAAATAAAAACAAACAATCAATAATCAATCATTACAATCAAGAGGTTTCCTTAAGAGATTGTAGATTTAATCAAACAAATTCCTTAAACACAGGTGCCATTACAGTATGTGGGTCTTAATGCAGCCTGGAGAATTATCTAGCCATCATAGCCTTTAAAGGGCCAGTGTTACCACTTCTTAATAAACCCATTTTTTAGCGCACCATCAATGTAAAGATAATATTTAGCCAGGAGATACTCAAACAATTCATTTAATGACCACTGATGTAACCCTCTCCTCATTGTACCGAGCCCTGCTGAAAGGAAGGGAAAGATTTCAACTGAGGACACTTAGGAGGTCTTGGTAAGACTTGAAAGTTATGATTCACTTCCTTTCATTAGAGCTCAGTATAATGAGAGGAGGGAGAAGGGCACAACAATGGCCATCACAAAAGTAAATATTATGTTTTAGTTTACGGATACATATATGCTTTCATTTGCACATTTTTAGGTAAATTAAAAAAAATGTGAGCTTATAACTTGGAGAGAAAGCCAGAGATTTTGAGTCAGAATTCCATTCAATAGTCCCACGTTTTCCCCATCAATGTTTCTCTTCTCTCCTACCTTCTCATTATTGTGATCTGGGCATTTGGAAAGTGGAGATTCCCAAAACTATAAAAGTCAGTGTTAACTAGATAATCACCATGACATAACACATGCTCATTACACCATTATAATCCTTATGTGAAAGGCAGGGCTTATACCAACATTAGCAGCTTCTTTCACACCCAAGCCTGCTTTGAGCCAGACTAACCAGAAGTCTATGTACGGATTGGAATTGGATTTAGATGCTAAAGTAAAAATAAATGGGACTTGCATCGATTTACATTAATATTTGATGTTATTTCTGCGTGAGAGAAGATGTGATAGTTGCCTGGTGTGTTTGCAGAAGCCGCCAACAGAAGTCCTACTTTTGTCACTGACAATTTGAGCGCATCAACCAAGCTACACTGTCAATTCTAAAATTGGACACTTTCATTCATTTTTGGTGAATTTCAGCAGCTCACATCACCCAAAATACATAGGAAAAAAATGTAAGTACCAAGACCTATTTGAACATTTCTCTAGCAGATATATTATAATAGATACATATTTTGCTTTGGTTAATGTCACCTTTAAAAAACAGAAGGCGGTACAGGAAAAGGAGCAAATTAAGAAGGGCCAGTTAATTGAGCACAATTACGACCACATCGCAGTATAAAATGAAAAGCAGGTTGAAATACGTGCATTTTTCACAGAGATATCAATAAAGTGTTTACATGAGTCACAGACATGTCCCCAGCCAATCCATCTGTGCAGAGCATGACATGCTGGAATCAGCTAAATAGGTCAGTTGTGAGTTAACTTTTCAATGCAGCCCTGAGTTCAGGTAATAGTTCTATCAATCAGTGTCCTCACTACATGCTCACGGTCTGTTATTACTAATGCAACAGCCAGTAGGTAGAATAGACTGTTTGTAAACTTTAGATTATTTTTTAGGTGCTATTAGTGTAATTAAAAGATAGATAATGACAACATAGACTCTTGTGCTCTTTCACACCATGGAGAGCACTTACAGAGTAAATACCTAAGCAATGCATATGTACAAGAAGCCATAGGACAGACCCACTCACTGCTGTCACTGAATAGGGTAACACAGCAGCTGTACCAGATCAGTAATTACATGGACGCCCTGATAGTACACATAGAGCATCATTAGAAGTCACAGCCACCCCACACATAGAGACACACCGCCCCTCACCGGTCCCAGTTATAGTCCCACTGAGAGGAGAGCACCGGGGGCCACACACAGCAGGGCTGGGCCGGCTCATTTACACATTTCCTCACAGCCACCGAGGCGAGCAGAACCGCTGTAGCAGCCGAACCACCGGCCAACAAAACCCTGCGCGCAAACATAGTGCAAGAAAACATTGAAACTCAGCGGTATCATTACAGCAGAGCGGCGTGCTAATATAGTGACAGCTACGGTATGCGAAGAGGAACATGAAGGACGAGGCATGCAGGAAGTTGTAGTTCATGTGCCAAGCATGGCTGGGAATCACATATGCAGCAGTGTGTTGCAAAAGAAACATTGTTTATTTATTTTTTTATTTTATTAGACATTTTCTGATTTCTATCTTTGTAATAATGTTAGCTAATGATGTTCAGCCGTTTGATTAATGATATTGATGACAACCTCTGACCTGTCTTTTTACAGTGTGCTCTTTTGAATAATTTGATTTGGTAAGGAGTAAATAGAGCTTGCGTTTTAACTATTATATTTAAACTATCAGGAAAGATCCACACATCTTTAACTGCTGTATTGCACTGATCGTAGTGACAGCTGTTTTGTTCCTATCAGGATTAGCTATGTGGCAAGAGATCTTAGATTCAAAAAAGATCTCTAACCAGTTGTACTGAAAGGCTGTCTCGGTGATGTTGAACTTGACAATAGAGTAGAATGGAAGTGCAACTCCCAGTAATATCACTGTTTTGTTCTCTGCATTTCTTTTATACACATGGCTTATATAAGTGCTGATGTCAGATAATTTTATATACTTCACAAATATGCAAAGTGTTTACTAAACTACAGCGGTCTGTAATAAATATATTGGTTGTGGAATACAAGTCACACGTTTGACATGTGACAGTGTGTTTCTTGCGCGATGGTGTAAAAGCGCAAACAGTACAGTCCCTTAAAAGAAGTCAATTCCAATATCACTGGGATGTTTTAAATACTCTTGAGAACAATATTTAAGAACCAAAAGTCATTTTATTATTACATATTATTATTACATACATTATATACTTTATTAATCCTTTAAAAAACAAAATATCACCCAGAATACATATTAGAGCGCATGTGTTTTTCAAATCATATGAATTCCATCAAGTCCACGCGTATCTGGTGAGTTTGGTATTTAGGGATCTCTAGCAAGTTGTGGTTCCACATCGTTTTCTGAAAAATTATTTTCTTGCCTGGAACTAGTTTTTAACATAAGTTTCGCTAGAAGCTTTTAGGCTTATTATTTGAATCCCATCTAGTCGTATGTGTCTGGTGAATTTTTGCATTGTACGAAATATTGTATTCTGGTCCAGAACAGATCCTTGAATTAATTTCCCAGGAACTTTGGAACAAAAAAAAACTTATTCTGGCTTGTTAATGGGTTAATAAAGCATCCTATCAGATGGGTTTTGGCTCTTAAATATTGTTCTCAATTATATTTAACACATCCCAATGACATTAGCATTCATTTATTTTATAAAGCAGGCATTCTGGCCTGTTACAGTCTGTTCAGGGTAACATTTTAGTTTTTAAAATATGTAATTGTTTGTTTTTTTTGTTCTTAAATATTGTTCTTGGGAGTATTTAACACATTCCAGTGATATTGACATCCATTTCTTTTATAAAGGGCCTGTTCCTCCCCGTTGCTTTCTGTTACACTTTTTATACCTTACTGTTTCTTGCTGTCCCAATAGTGATTTTACATTTTATTTAACATGAAGCATGATAATCTGCTTTAGTATTTTAGAACTAGTACAGTAGTACCCCAGTTCTCATTCTTAATTCTGGCAGAATGAGTTCCTAACAGATTGAGTTTTAAACAAACATTGCCCATAGAAATCAATGTAAATTTAAATAATCTGTTCCAAACCCCAGATTTTTCACATTTTATTTTGAACTGATGATGGTCTTGTTTTTGGATACAAAACTTTAAAATTAAACTGGCATCAATACAAAATAATGAGTACATCAAATAACAGAGTATTTATCTTCACCTTAACTGTACTTAGAGGACGTGATAGTGGCAATATAGAGGTGGAGACAGGTTATTGCTTGGAAGCTACACTTAAGTTCTTGTAAGCACAGGCTAAACTTTGGTTCTTATAGGCACAGTCTACACTTTGGTAATTATAGGCACAGGTTGCACTTTAATTCTTTCAGGTACTTTGCTCTTGGGCTCTTACAGGCCCTAACTAATCTATGCCACGGCACAGAACTTTGTCCAACTTCCTGAAAGACAAGATGTGGGTTGTCAACTTCCAAGCAAGTGTCAGGTTCCGAGCAAAGTTTTTCTCTGTAAGACACGTTGAGTTCCAAACAAGTAGAAAACCAGAGCAGAAAAGAACCAGGTACCACTGTACTTTAAAAGTCAACAATTTAGTGAAACAATGCCAGGTGAATGTATTACAATATTATCTTTTATAAAGTGAGATGTTAAAAAAAAAAAGTATGGGAAAAATTTAAAAACATAATTCTTCCAGACCAATGTGTTTTCTTTGCAGTGTTCTGAAAGGTAAGATAATTTATATTAACTGACTTAGCAGTAAATGTAAAAGAACCTATGAAAGCCTTACATGCAGAGATATTTTTAATATAATCTCCTGGCTTTTGCTGCTAGACTTCAAAAGGGCTTAAACGTGGAATCTGTTACTTTAGAAAGTATTTTTATTATTGTACAGCACATTTGTTTAGATGTCCCATTTTCAGGAGCCTATGCTCAGGGTGTTGCTTAAGTATATTATAAATCCCTTACAGTGTTTGCTTTGTTTAGATATACCATAACAGCTCCCAAAACATTTAATACAATGCCTATCCCATGGCAATGGGTGGGCTAGGTAGGGAGATCTAAAGCATATCACCAGAATTCAGATTGTGATGCCTGGCATCAACAGAGTTTAGTTAATACAATAATCAGTTCGAGAGCATGTTCAATATGGCCCTCATTCAATTGCGATTTGGCCAATTCAATAGTGCTCTAAATAAGCACATAACATATTTTTTTTTTAAATAAGTTTTTAATTAGTGAACACCTTGCTTTTGGATAGATGTTTACCAACTAAAAAATTCTTTAAAAAAATATGTTATGTGCTTATTTAGACCCCTATTAAATTGGCCAAATTGCAATTGAATGAGGGCCTATGTATTTTAAATTAAATAAAACAAAAATTCGAACAACTTACAATTGAATAATCTATGGTTATTTTTTAGCATTTATAAGAAAATATCATTAGGACAAGGGGTTAAAGCAGCCAAATGCAACCTATTTCAGTTGAAGGGCTTCATATGCAACCCAAGTCCAGAAAAGAGTGTTGCAGTGCTTTAAAAAGGTAACATCTGTAGGAAAAGAATTAATTGCCAGTAGAAGTATATATAATGAGGAGAATGATATAGGAGTACAATTGTATGAGTTTTAGAGATATATGATGCACTGTGTATTGTTGAATAGGGGAATATTCCCAAATCCAGAGAATATGCTGAGGGCATTGGAAATGCCAAAGGGCCACATTGCCCGACACTGGGTTAAAGGAACTCTGTCTCACTAAAATAAAGTACCGTAGTTTGTTTTGGTTATTCTTAAAAAGCATGGAAACACAGACTACATATTTTATTATCCATCTGTTTCAAAAGTGAATAATTACTGAAATATTCAATATTTATGCAAATCTATTTCCCATCAACAAAACTCTGTATGGAGACCACACAACCTATGCTCCAAGTTGGCTCACATCCATATCTGATGTCATCATTGTAAAAGCAGACTAGACAGGTGATGTCTGGGCCTCCTACCGAGTCATTGAAAAATAAACACATAGGCCCTCATTCAATTGCGATTTGGCCAATTGAATAGGGCTCTAAATAAGCACATAATATATATTTTTTAAAGAAGTTTTTAGTTAGTAAACATCTATCCAAAAGCAAGGTTTTCACTAACTAAAAACTTCTTTAAAATAAATATGCTATGTGCTTATTTAGATCCCTATTCAATTGGCCAAATCGCAATTGAATGAGGGCCATAGACATTTTGTATTGATACTAATTTTTGAGCCATCCTATTGAAATATATTGTGCAAATGTCTGTCCGGTATATGTTTAATTAAATGAAATACAGTTTAATGGGCATTAACTATACAAAGATCTGTATATTTATTTGGAAAATCCATATGACAAACCGGTATTAATGCCATTGACAATTATTGTCGTTATTTTTTCAGGAGTGTGGTGGTTTGAATACAGAACATTCACTACGTATAAAGTTACACAATCTAAAAGGATAGCTGTAATTTGGGAAACAGTCACAAAATAACATTAGCAGCTATGTAAAAAATATTCAGATTAGCATACTCTACTTATGTCAGTAGCACTCCCATCTTAGTAGTTATCCTGTGCTCTGTTAAGGCCTAGTGGTAATTCTATGTGGTATTCTTTCAATAGAACTGAATAGAGATGTTATCTGAACACAAAGTATCCCCAATTCCAGCAAAGTGTTTAATAAAAAAAAAAATAGTTGAGCATAAATTAACTGTACTAATTAAAAAGTTAATTTCTAAAACATTTGTTATCAAGTCATATTCTTTATAAAAGCATATTATAAATATGACATTGAAGTGGTCCTTTAAGCGTTAATATTACAAAGGGCAGAGTCAGCAGAAGCAGAGAGCAATTTTCTGTCTTTTGGATTTTTTGAGAACAGGTCTAATTATGCTATTATATTATCCATTACTCGCACTGGAATGACAAGCAGGCAGGAGGCTCCTGACCACTGATTATATGGCTGTGTGCTGCAGGAAATCAATCAGTCTGGTGTGGAGCTGAATATCTGTATCTCAGTCCTGCATGTGTGTAGAAGACTGTTAGTTATGTGCCCCGCTGCCCTACGCAATAGGAAGTTCAGCTTCTTACAATCTAGATTTCAGGGTACACCAGTAGGGGTGGTTTATGTCTCTATAACAGATAAATGAAATGCTCGCAAATCAATGATTAGAAAACCACTGACTGTTACTATAAAGTGCCACTGTAGTCATATATTTAAAATATGCTCTTTTGTAGAACTGCATATAATGCGAAAAGCATTTGTAGAAAGCCTTTCATTCGTAACTTTTTAGATACTGCAGTTGAATCTACTATTGTTGATGATCTACTTCCTCAGATGGAAGGAGAGGTTGAATACAGAGTAATCTTCTTTCTGCACAATGGGAATGTGGTAGCAAAAACTACCAGAGCTTTCAGCAGAACAAAATGAAAATTAATTCGTTCACAAGTACACACCCACCTGAGACAGAGGTAGAAAGAAGCAGCTGGGTAAAGGAAAGGGAATTCCATGGTGAATAATAATTATATATAAAAGTCAATATTTAAAGGCTGCCATTTTTTTTACAAACAGGTTTAGTTTTTACTTTAGTGTAGTGAAAAATGGTGGCCCTTTAACCACGCACCCAAAAAAATACAATCTTTTCAGTAGTGTCAGTTTGTAACCAATGGGCAAGCCAGAGGTTAGAAGAAAATATATTGTGGATACCGTAAATGCCTTAATAAGAGTTAAGTAGAATTTCATTGAAAGCAATAGTAACTCAGGTTATTTAATTAAATGACCACTGTGGTTTGCCAAACATCTACCAAGTTAACAATATAAGCAGCTGTGTAAGCCATGGACATTTTTCTTTTTTTTTTAAATTTGTTGTATAGGAATCAATGTTGTGTTTGTTACATCACACCCTGAGAGCTGTATGATGGTGTGATTAGTTATAAGTGGAGGTAGGGGAGGGGTGAACAGGCAGAAGTCCAGAGTCATCAGCCCCTATTCAATTGCAAGCCCGCAGTTTACGTTATACAGGCCATAAGTCTGCAGGCTTGAAATGTGCTAGTTACAGAGCAATTCAATTAATCAAGCCCGCAATTTACGGGCCAAAAGCCAATACCATAATCCATGCAATTGTAGTAGCAGAGCTAGATCACAATCAATTAAGCAAGGCCGTAACTACCGATTTAGAAACAGCCAATAGTAAATGAGACCGTCATTGTGACATCATTGAAACATGGAGGTTAAACGTAAATCAATTAGCGTTTAGGAGGCCGATATGCGATTAGTCTCGCAATCCGGCACTGTATAAAATAATAAAAATGAAAGAAAGAAATGTTCTAGTCCAAAAATAATTTTGTATTGCAGATTTGCGAGCTTGAGACTGTTGTACAATTATTTCTAATGTCTTTCACCGCTTTCCATGTCTTTTAAAGTGCAGTATTGATTTTTTGTTTATTTGCTTTTACAGTGCTACGATCAGGTGTTTAACCCCTTTGCTGGTCCCATCAGGTACTCGTAGGATTTTCTTCTACATTTGCCATTTACAGGTGTGAAAACACTTGCGGGCTTGAGGAATTGTAGCAATTGAATTGCGATTGTAACATTTACAGGCTTGAAAGACCAAAGGCTTAGCTGGGTCAGAGTTACAATTTTAACAACCGCAGGGATTTTCAGCTTGTAACCCGCAAATCATTTGCCAGTAGCTAAAAGACACCAATTGAATAGAAAATTAGTTTACGGGCTACATTACGGTCTCCAGTAAACAACAATTGCTCAATTGAACCGGGGCCATTGTTTGGACAAATTGACACCAGAGCACACCCATTCTCTCTCTCTGCCCCATAAGCAGACCCCTTGCATCATTCATTGCAACAATCGCTCTCCAGAAATGTAAACACCCCTCTTATACACAACAATTTCCACCAATGTATCATGGATCCCTCCTGGGTCGTGCAGAGGCGTCTGATTATTATTTTATTTTTTTTAAATTTTGCTCTATATTGGTTATTCTGTAGGGATTTTTTTTGTTTTTTGCTGGATTCTATTTTCTCTTCTGTACCCGTTCTGCACTCTAATAATACAGGAGAGCCTGTTCTTTCCCTAGTCCCGTTGAAAACCATGGCAGTTATGGCATTATGTCGATAGAAACTTCCTGTGCAGAAAATAAAAGGAGAGACTCTACAGCAGCATAATATGTAATAAATTAGATGCTGTATTTTTATATTCTAAAAACATTCTGTATTTTAAAAATTGTAGTTCTTCAAAAGAGCAGACCGTCATCATTAAAACATATATTTTCCCAATGGATGTGGGAGCAGAAATCCATCAGATAGTTTTGGAGAGAGGAAGGGATTATTGTTCCTAAGATAATGAAAATATATACATATAAAAAATATATAAATACTGGTTTGCCTTTCTCTGAAGCAAGACATGAAAAACTTCTTAAGTTCTATGAATAGGGTATAGCGGTTGAATTTAGATTTGCAGCACACATGGTAATAGTTATTACTAAATGGGATTACAGATATATGCCACATAGATGTCTATCTGTACTAGGCATTATAAATAAAAAGATACAAATAAATTAAACAATGTTAATATGGAGCCACTGCTTTTAAAGCCGGCAAACACTAGGTGGCCTCATTCTATTACCGGCCGTAAGGCTGCGATTCCTTGCGGGGGTTCTGTTAACTCGCGATTCTATTATACGGCCCCGCAAGGATCTCCTCTTACGGCCGGCCGCATATCTTGGAACCGGCCGTAAACTCAGAAATCTAAAAACGCAAAAATAAATTCAAGCCTGCACTGTACAGCTCTGTAAATGCTAGGGATCATATTGGGGGACATGAGGATTAAAAGTAACCCACTCTCAAGCTTGCACATCTGCCCAAACCCGAGTTCAAATTAACTGTTTATTTTCCGGCTGCGGCGTGGGCGGGTCTGAGGTGCTCCAAGTACTCTGGACTTTTTACATGGATATTTTACGGATATTAAAATAAAAATATTTTACGGATTTGAGTATAGGGTAATTATGTGCTATTTTTGCTAACACCGAATATCACTTTATAGACTCTGCAAAGTGCAGGATGGCTTTATTTGGGCTATTTTATGTGCTTAATTGGTGCTAGCAGGACCTCTTTCCTGCAAGTAAGCTGCGGCTCGCTTTTAGCCTTGCAGAGAGGGGTCCCGGAGCAATTGAATTGCAAATAGGAATTTCTTACGGCCGATTTCCTTGCGGCCGTTTAAGATCAAAGGATTTCCTCTGGCGCGAGCGGCCGCAAGAGATAGCAAGGCACCGGCAACAGCTGCGGCCGCTAATAGAATGAGGCCCTTGGTAAGCCAAGCAAGTTATCAGTTTTGTACTTTTGACACTATTTAATTAGTTTTAGTTTCCACCTTCCTGTGTTTTTGTCCGTTTTTCAAACTTCCATAAGATAAGAAATAGTTAAGATGCTCCAAGTGGCAAGGAAAGACTTGTTTTCTTTGCTACATCATAACGAAGGTGTTTAATTGTGTATTTTTTTTTGTTCAAACTAAGGTTTGACAAAACTTATTGAGATGTTTAACTATTCTAAGGGGCCAGCCTAATACCATGTCCCTAATACGGATAGTTTGGTACTTGCTTGAAAAAAAAAGTCTTTTTTTCTTGAACTGCAATAATCCTTTAAAACGAATTTGGTTGCAGGGGTGCTAGCCATAATTATTTAAAAAAGTTAACAAAATGCTTATTTTTCTGTCACTATGTTTAGATTGTACTTTATGCAAGCGTCATTTTATACGGCTTATGGGTTTTGTTTTACAACACTGCAGTGAAATAGGATTACAGATCCCATATGGCGCTCTAAATTGTTGATTACCAAAAATGCCATACTAAATTTACTTAACTGTAAGCCCAACCACATCACTGTGGACATTCAGACACTCTGAACAGAGGTCATATTTAGATGACACATAACATTTACTTTGGAGAAAATGGCTAGTAAAATGCATAGTTTTTAACACTGGGTGAGAGTGTAGCTACTGTGCAAATACCAAATTAATTTTGATCTCCATTCCCAGATCGGTCTTACTTTGATGCAATAGCAGATTCTATACCCAAGTAATATATAAAGAAGGAAACAAAAGAAAAAAAAAAACAATTTATTGGTGGGAGTAACTGAAAAAATACAGCGAGAACATTATAAATTTAAAATAAAAAATAAAAAAATTACAGGGAAAAAAATACAGCAAAAATAAAAGTTACATGGTCAGGTTAATTACAGGTATAGGAAAACAAATAAGCTTTCTGCTCTTTAATACAAGAAAAAAATAAATATTTTGCTTTAAACAGTTAAATTAGCTCATGCAAAATCGTATTTACATAAACACACAACTCAGAAGAAACCCATGTTGCAGGGCACACATAATCTTCAAACTGCCATCTGGAGTGTTCACATTATGAAAGAGAGGCATCCTTTCATGTCCAGGAACGAGGAATATAATCCATGCCACTTCTTGGTGAGGGCCCTGCTATCCAATGCAATGTGCATGTAGGGTCACAAGGCAGGACCGCCCAGCACAAGAGGCATATATGAAATGTCCAATGAAAGAGCAGCAATGTATACCAAATGCTTGTTACCTCAAATAGATATTAGGTACACTGAAAGGCTGAAACCGCTAGAACCATCGACCATTACAAAGATTATAGAGTAGCAGGGTATGCTGTAGTATTGTCAAATTAGATATCACACTAAGGATAAGGGACATACCACATATAATAAGGGGGGTAGGTATAATTCTAGTGTATGGGCATGAAAAAACAAAAAAAAACTATTTAATTACTTTATTTTGCTGTGGATAGTTTTTTTTGTTTAAGGATCACTGTAATCCTTTTTAATTTTCCCCTTTTGAATAATTACATTTAAAAAGTAGGCAAAATGCATATACTTTAAATAAACACGCATGTTTAGATTTATTATCTTGATAAGCAATTATGCTGCAATTTTAATTTCCACTAATTTAATTCTGGATGTTGGCAGACCCCCTGATGATGTCAGAATCCACTGAGGAAACATGTGTCTGGCTTTCTGTGCAGTTTACACTCTTGGATTGAAGGGGGGTCTGCTGCTCTTACCCGTTTTTTTGGGGAATAAGTGTGTATCTTTATTAAGTTTAGCTTATTTGTATTTTGGGGACCAAATTAGATTTGGGGTTAGCCACTAGTACAACCTTCCAGGAAAGAGGTACCCACTGCGTACATAGCCAGTCTATTGTAGTCAAGGTTTTTGCACAATGTGGGCGTTCAGGCTGCCGTTACAACCAGTTAGTGTTTATGTATAATATTAGATGTAGGACAATGATTTTATTATGTATGGATTTTTAATGATTCTATTAAAGGTTATGTTTTATTCCCATGTTACATAAATTACTTTTATACAGTGTTATGCACTAGGGGATACATGTGTTAATTAGTTTATGTGAGCAGAGCAACTGCACTGGATGCTTCTAGGAGGACAATGGAAATGGACAGTGCTTTCAGCAGAACTAATGAAAAGCCAATTTGTTGGAAAGGACACACCTGCTGAAACAGATGCTGCAAGCAGGAGCCATGTGTAGAAAATAGAAGCCTACAGTAATAAATGACCTTAAAAAAAAAAAAATGAAAAAATTATATATAATTTTGCACATTCTAAAACCATTTTTTCCCCCATCATCAAGTTAATGTGACCACAATGATGCATTTTCAACCACCCCATCTCTTATAGTGTAGGAGATGATGAATATTCCACAGCAAAAGAATCGAACCAAAAGAATGGTACAATTCAGGACAAATTGTACTATATAGTTTGAAGGAGGTTAAATTAAAAATATTTAAAAAATAAAGTAAAATAAATGACTTGGAACATGAAAATAAATAAAAGCATGAATTTTCAGATAAAGGATAATTCAATCTGAAAACCACAGCACCTCTAGTTAATGAGATGGGGCCAACAGGCAGCCAGATTATTCATAAAAATATGAAAATAAAGCATATAAATTTATCAAAGTTTTAGGACACTCCAGGCTGTGAAATATATATAACTAGCAAGAAAGAGGTAGCAATGCCATAGATCACTGTTAAGATATTACTCAGGGCCAGATCACATTGCTTCTGGATGTCCATAGACTTCAATGGAGCAGTGCAGTATTGCACTTTGAGTGCTATGCCAGGTTTTCACAGCACATACATAAAAAATAGATTAAAAAAAAAACAATAAAAAAAAAAAAAACATAGAAGAGTCTAAATAATAAAATGACAGGATAGATTTGTAGCTAAGCTTGACACATAATTTTGAAAACTGCCACACTATTAGTGATATTGCTATTCACTAATGAAAGTAGCAGTTTGATAAAGTGTTTACATATTACTGGTTATGTACACAATGATATAAAACACATTCTTCACAACAGACACACTCCTGATTGTCTGCCTTCTTGGAGAAAACAACAAAGGAATCAGAGAAAGAGTGACATGGTGGGCTGGAATAGGGAGATGTGTACTTAAATGTGGGACAGTCCCATCAAAAGCAGCATGTTTGGGGTACCTCTACTTTTACAAAATAGCCCTCAAGAGAGGGACAATTGTGAGGCAGGAGTAATTTGTAAAGACAAGTTCAAGTACTTTTACCCAACAATACAGCAGGTGGACACATAACCCAGAGAGAGAAGTACAAGAAGAGGTTATCCTGGGCATGGCAAGCAATGGAAACTTGTGAAAACATGAAATGTAATTAAAACATTTAAAGAGACATTCCCATTGCAAAATTTGATGAAATATGAATAAAGCTATATGTAATAAATATTATAAGAAATATGCTTCTATAGCTTTTTAAAGCATTTTTTGTGCCCATGCACTCGCTGTGATATATTGTGAAAGGGAGTTACAAATTACCTTGGTGAGCTATCCTGAGATAAAAGGAGAATTGAGAAGGAGATGGGCACATTACACAGTCAAATTCTACATTTGGGGGTGTGACATTCTATTCCTATATGTTTCAGGTCATTGCATGCACACAGGCCCTGATCCCATTATATACCTCCCATGATATAAATATCATCTCTCTCTCTCTCATATATATATATATATATATATATATATATATATATATATATATATATATATATATATATATATATATCTTTACATCTACCATTTGTTAATAAGAGAAAATCCGGACTTAAAAAGGAGTCTTCTAACTAACCCCTCCTTTGCTTGCTGCAAATCAATCAGCAATGAAGGGGTTACTGAAATATTGCAGGTTCAATGTACCTATACATTTTATCTAACAATTTTCCAAACAATCTATACAAAACTAAAGCAGGGAACCTATGTAAAACAGAATAGTAAAATTGAGTAAAGCATCTTAAATACTCATACAAAATATTAATGAGAACTGAGCCTCAGAGAAACTCAGCATTTCAAACAGGCTACTGTATTAACAATGGATACTCCTTCACAGCAAGGGTTTTATATTTACATATACAATACAACTTTTTGTAATGGACAGTCTTAATGAGGATAGTATCAGAAGAATCTCCTTGTAAGTAGAACGTCAAGGACACAGACATATGACATTGTAAGGTAGTGTACAAATAGAGTGATCAATAAAACATGCCTCCATGTTTTCCCCTCTACATTAAAGAGAAATCTACCAACGACACAGCTGATCTGAGAGCACTTCACTTCCAATGTGGATCCAACCTAGCAGCAGCTCTCCGATGTATGGAAGATGTGATCTCACTGCCACAAGTGAAACAGAATGATTAGTCTGTATTGCTGACATATAGCTCACACATATGGCCATTTAAAAAAAATCACTTTAAAATACTATTCACTCAAGCACTAAAAGATTTTAAGAGAATAAAACAATATTATATTAATGAAACTATTTGTACATGATATTCCAAGATTAGTGTCTTTAGTCCTGTCCCTATCTCTATTCTATGTAGTGTCCATTCTAAGACCTGTATTGGGATGTTCCATAAAACACATCGGCAGGTCACCTATGCTATTTTGCCACCTCACTGTATCCCCTATACTGCTGGAGAGTAATCCAATGCAGCAGCTGAGGGATTCGACATGCAATGGAAGGAGGGACTTTCCCGTTTCAGAAATGATTATTGAAATCTTTTTTTTTTTCTTTTCGCTAGAGAAAAAGAAAGGTTATGTAAAATGACACTACAGCACTAGTGTGTTATTTGTAACCCTTTGTTCACTTTAACAGCACTAGAACAATCCAAAAAGGAGGTTGGGGCGTTATTTAAGGCAAGGTAAACTTGAATGCTTAGAAATACTAACATATTGCTGGACCCCATCAAATTGCACCATTAAAACGTAGCTTGGATGAGAAAGTGAATCCACCAAGAAACACATCTACATACAATAGATAAGATCTAATTCCTCAGTGATATTATCTAAGGCTCCAGAAGGATGTAAGAGCCAGCAGGGACCAGGGACCCCTTAAAAATTCTGCTAATAGCATTTTTGTTTTACAATGTAATATTACATTCCTATAGACAGCATGTAAAAAACATATTTCTTAAAAAAGATTTAGTTAAAAAAAAAAATCACTTTAAACATAATCTATCATGACAGCATCTCGCACCAAGACCAATGACCATTACACAATAACGCAGAACAAGGAAGTAGTTTGTAAGGCAGATAAACATTTGACCATGTTGTAAATAGGAGTTGTTTTTTTTTAAATGCAAAGGAAAGATTAAAATTAATTTTAAAATAACTCCAAAAAAAGCACGAGACAAGAGTCCCACATCTCCAACACCCAAGATGAGTGAAAATTCACAAACAGTGGAGCAGTTATCTGCCTTTCAGACTATCCACTGTTACGTTTGATTATATTGTTTTCCCCCCAACCTGATATTTTAACTCTAAAAAGTGTTTTGTTTTTTTTTCCTTTTTAAAAATAAAACGCATATATGCAGTTTTCCTGTTGCCTATGAGTGTGTGTGTGTATAATTATATATATAAATAAATGCATATATATATATATATATATATATATATATATATATATATATATACATATATACATATATTTTTCTTAGTGTTGATTTTAACATTTGCACAAAATACAAAAGGAATATATGACCCTTAAGAACGGATATAATTTCCATATTCTGCAGCTTCCCTGGCATTGCTTATATCACAATCTACATCATTTTACTTTCGGTACAGTGTTTATACACATTGCTTTAATACTCTATAAATGTTGTAATAGCCTTTATATAGCCGTTTAATTCATTGCTAAAGGTAGAGCGCGTTATATATCAGGGTTCACTAAAAATGGACAGACGTGTGTCCAACATACCCAAAATGCATTGCTTTGTGATACATCACAGGTTACTTTAGCAATGAACCAGCAAAAAGTATAGTAGGGAGATTTAAATAACGGTATGTGTGTTTCAGATTTTTCAATGAAGCCAATGCACATAGTATACACACGCAGACAGGGTAGTATGTTGCGAAATGTAGAGGCTACTCCCACATGGGTAAGGCAGAGCCACTTTTGGTGAAAGATGGCAGTTTTCGTTTTATTTGATTTGTTTTTTTTGCAAGTATTCTTTTGTCCTTAAACATACGTTTCTCCAGAAGCAGAGGCCCTTCCTTGTGCGCCCTGCAACTACTCAACCAAAATTTTAAAAAAACTAAAAAAAAAAAAATAATAATTAAAAACAGCTGTCCCACTTCTCTCACGTCACAACTTTAAAACAGGTTTCTTTTTTTTCTTTTTTTGTTGGTACAGACATACGTACAATGGCTTATTTTTTTAGCAATGCCACTCTTTTTTTTTTGTCCTTTTAATCAAATCCATTTGTCTTCTTGTTTGTGGAGGTCTGTCGCCAATCTCAAGGCTGCCAGTGCACTCAAGGAATAACACTGGAGCAGACTGGTCCTGAGGGCCCAAATAATATGCCTTGTACACTGTTCTTTGTTGGTTCAATGCCTGCAGTCCTCCAGGTTCAGGGCTGCCAATAGCTCATCTACACCGATATCTCATACGTTGTGCCTCCTACTCCAGAAACCTTCTTAACACTAGAATGCCTGGAGGGACTGACCGTGGTGCTCTGTGAGCTTGAGGAGGATCCCAGTCGACACTCAGCCCTTGTTAAACCCTTTGGCTGTCCGTTAATTTTACCATGAGGTGCCTTCAATTGTAGTTCCTCCCTGCAATAAGGAACAAGATGTTTAAATTGGTCTTGAGCAGGTATAACATGAACAGCAGTAGCAGCACAGACAATATTTATATTCAGTTTATTTTTGGAAAACTATTTTGTAGAAAACAGGTGGGCTGTATACGTGTAGGTGATAAGGATAGGCAATTAGGGCCCATCTAGAGGCCCTAAGGAAGTGAATACTCAAGACAACACATGGGTAAAGAAGGGTGTTTACCACAAAACATTGACAGTGCTGTCCTAATATATATTCTTATAGTGAGTGCAGTTTATATTATATTGTCTATTAATATTGTTTGTTTGTATTTATCATTACCAACTTTTTCTCATATCACCTTTTAGGCCTCTTTAGTCTCCTATATAATAGTACCTGGATCAAGTCTGTATGTGCTATTAAAGAATACCTTTATATAGGTGCTTTATGCATACAACTTTATTACTTTTGTGTTTTTTCCAGTAAGTAAATAGATTATAGTGCATTTACATATTTTATACCACGTCTTATTCAGATCTATGCACACTTTTTTCTTTTGTTTCACCCATTTAGTCTGCTTGATCTACTCCATTATGCTGCAACATGTTATAAGCCTCACAACCTACAAAGCCAACCCTATCTCTGAGAAGAACACTTAGCATGAATGAATAAGAGGGAGAATATGGGGGGGGGGGGGGGGATGGGGGAGTGAGGCTAAACAAATACGTAAGTTGCTGGTCAACTGTATTTTTATAGCAAGCTACTGCAAATGAGTTGACTTTTTTTTTATAAATATGGAACCTTTTCTGTGTGACAATCCTTTTAGAAGTCAACTGTATAATTTGTATATGGTATGATGTCATGTGTGTATTTCCATATACCATGGAAGTAAAAAAAAAAAAAAAAAAAGATACCTTTTCTTTTATATTCTTGAAACTTGTTTCTCTCCTTCATAAAACTATTTAATTATCTTCCAAGCTAATGGCACTGAGTGTCACTTCCTGAGTGTCACTTCATTGATATAGTCTAGCAGAGGATCTTTGCGGTTATGATCCATCAATATTCTCCAGTTTAGCAACACTGTGCAGCTATTTGTATTAAAGCAGGTATTTTTACTCTTAGAAGATTGACAGTGGTCAAAGATTGTCACAATGTTTGTTTTTAATAAACACGTTCAAGTAAATATCAACTGTTGCTATGAATAGATTTATGAAGGTGCAGTATAGTAAAACATTTTTAGAAAAAAAGAAAGACTGTTATGCACTAAAAGGGAGCAATACTGTTGCGTCAGTCCCTGTGCACCGAGGACAAGGGAGCATGAAAAGCAAGATGTTCAGCAGCCTGCATCTGAGCATGCATGGGTAAAGTGGGAGGGAATATATGCTGAAAACTAAACTCATTCACCAATGTAAAATTAAAATGTTCTCTTAAGGTGGTTTACAACTCAATATTGGGTTCTCAGTTTCCAAAAACATTATTATCCATGTAAATTATAAATAAATGGAGAGAAAAACATCTATGAAACAGGAGTCAAAGATGTGGCTTCAATTCACTGCTATATTATACACTGCTTACCTGTTGACTGCCATAGAAGGCCCTTCCACAAATTCCATGGTGTTTAGAAACGTGACGGCCTTTGCTCCCCCATAAGAGGGCGATCTAGGTATTCCAGATGGTGAGGATGGGGGATGATGGCCAGGAGACTTGTATGACCCATTACTAATTCTCCCTTGCAAAGGCTGGTGGCTCTGAATATTGTTATTTGCCAGATCAGCCTGCAGGGATGTGGTGGAAGTCCTAGGGGCTCGTGATACTGCACTGGAGAGAGACGACACAGAGGACTGGAGCATGGGGTTCCTGGAGCTGAAGCTAGGGCCTCCAGCTAACAGATTGTCCTTTGACCCATACCGCCCTACAGTGCTACGTGGATTTTCGGAGAGCGAGCTGACCTGCTGCAGGCTGTAGGTGCTGGGTGTATCATAAACCCCTGAGTCTGCAAAAACAGAGTCTGCATGAGAGTGCAGCAGCTTCTCACGTTCTTCTATCTCTTTCCTCTCCTGGATAGAGGCCATAATGGATTTAGAGAGGTTGTCGTAGCGCACCGGAGAAGGTTCCCTCTGGTGTGCGGCTGCCCTGGCCAGCACCGGGCTGAACCCTTGTACAGGCTGTCTCTCTCCACCCCGCAGATGACACATCTTGGCAGACATGTACGGTGAGTGGTACCCCACAGAGCCAGCAGCAGTGTGTGGTGTACATTTACTGGCTGCTGGTGACATGGGGTTGAGCAAACTGTCATAAGATAAGCTTCCATTGCGGTTGGACAAAGCGTTTGGTGAAAAAACACTCTTGTATGGAGTAGCAGTAGCTCCTTCAGACTTGACCATTTGAAGAGGAACTTTCTCAGAGTCCCGGCGGCCAGAGTTTTTTAGGCTAAGGGAACGAGAGTTGGCAGTAAAAGGGTCAACCTGAAGGGGGGAGGATTGATAAGACTTGTGGAGTGAGTTCTTGCGATACTGATGAAGGTCCAAGTTCGGCTCTGATTGATAGTCATGACTCCGGCAATCTTCTTCTAGGAACACACTATCCTTTAACCCTTCCTGCATAGCAATCTGAAATATATAATGTACGATTACAACAAACTATTTTCTGAGATCTTTACAAACTAGCTTGATTGGCCAAATCAAAGAATACAAAATGCAACCACAGAAAAAGACCCATTCTTGTCGCCTCATACAATTGGAATTTTATTCTAAAATGGGGTATAAAAGTGGCATCACATCCCACGTTCAGTGGAAGAAACGCAATTTACTGCGGAGCTCGAAGGCTTCCAACTTAAACACCTGTCTTCTGAAAAGTGTGACCGATACATCCTGGCATTCTGAAACAATATTTCTGGTATTTCTCTGGGATGATTGGGAACACAGAGATGCCAGTAATATGAAGACCAAGAAAGCCCCCAAACACTGTTAAGAGTTCTAAAAACCAAGAGGAGTATAGGGAAATTAACATGTCACACTTACGGTAACTGCAAATTGAGGAAAACATTTTTTTTTTAAGCTTTGTGATAAATCTTATATAAAACTTTAGAGGTCTTGGTAAACCAAGGGCAGCTCTAACTTACCTGCTCTGTGGCCGGGTGGTAGTGCACTTTAGGGTTGGCTCCAAAAGCTGGGCGATATTTGTACATGGCTGGCGTAGGGGGGCTAATTATTTTTGGAGATAAGCTGTTGTCTGGTAGAGGAAAAAAAAGAAACAAAAAGGTCATTACATTTACACTGCAGGAATAAGCATATGGTTGAAGTGGCAAGGGTATTGGACAGTTGATATGTCATGTATTATAACACTTTAATCAGGCCATCTTATTTAACCTAGCTAATGAAATTAAATTAAAACAAATATAAAAAAAGTGGATAAACTAATTCTGAATAAAAAAAATATATGCACCAAACCATTTTTGTTTTTTCCAACCATCCAATTCAAAGTGTAGTTGTCCATAAGCAACCATGTCATAAAAAAGTAAACTAATACACACTGTACGTTTCCACACATGAATATTAGACAAACCCTAAACTCCACTGAGAAACTAAGACATCTTCTTGAAAATAAGGCTGGACTATCTCTAACGCAGTGTGACCTATTTTATGTATTAACCACAGTAAAAAAAATAAATAAAAAACGCCATTGTTTTGGGTGTTATACGTGATGAAGCTGGGCATTCATATTTACCTTCACTGGCTCCCAGTGGCCCCTTCAAGTCAGAGTATTTGATAGGTTCTCCTTTGGGGGGTAGAGGTGGCTGCAGTTCTAAAGACTTATCATTGATACCTTCCAGGCTCCCCTTCGACTGAAAAGGAAAACCAGCATCCTTTAAGCAGTGAGTAATTTTTGTATGTTTAACGCACACTGAAATCTGTGAAAGGATTTCACATGAGTAGACACGGTTTATAAACACAGAGTCACCATCAACTCAAGCGGCTCTAAGTTTATTTGTGTTTGCTTCAAAAGGAAGGAGACTTTCATACCATCTCTGGACTTCCAACCGAGACCCAGAGAATATAGAAAAAAGGACATGGAGAAAGAATCTGCATCTCTGTATGGTGAACCCTGACACTGTATGGCTCTACATGAATCACCTGTAGAGCCATACAGGAAGGAATACAACACACCACACTTGCAAATACACACCTTATGGACACAAATGTATGTAATTATATACATACACACATATATTTTTGCCAACAATTACAGTTTAATATACACATAAATTTATAAGATCGAAGTTCCCACAGACCAGTACCTTGGAACGATGAAGGTTTGCTTGGATCCCATTGTCACTGATCTTGACTGTGATCTGCCGCTCCGACACATCTGGTCGTAAAAAGGGAGGCTTCAGCATGACTGGGGGCTTCTTCTTTGGTTCAACCACATACCTAACATGAAAGGAGAAACATGTCATGAGAAGACTACTCACCTGACATTATCACCAACAAGAGACTAAAATAAAGTGTTCAGAAAAAGTATCCTGCCTATAGCATGCCAGAAGTCTTAATAAATGTTTTTCTTATCTTCTACATCCTGCAAATAAGTGAGAGCTTTCATATCCTGCAAAATGAATTAAATTAAACTCCTGCTGTGCTGTAAAAACCTCATCAGTTGAATTAACAAAACCGTATTCACATTGACATCTAAAATCAACAAATTGTTAAAAAAACAACAACAACAACAACAACAACACACACAAAAAAAAAAAACAACTAAGGTTGCTGGGAAAAGGGGGAAGTCTATAATAAAATCAGCTTGGCGGAAATATAGTGTATACCAGAATAAAGCAGCCAAATACATTTGTTTTCCAAAGTGCACTCATTAATGAGGATCACTTACTGTCATTTGAAAATAGATGTGTGGAATGGTTTGCACCCCACCCCCCATGAGAGACCTTTATCAAGAAAATAAATAACTTCTAAGTATAATTTCCCTTGACTGTATATTTATTTGTCGTTAGTAAACATTATTGAGAATATCCAATACATTTAGAAAACTCTGTTGTCATTGATGTTAAAAATATCCTTTTTTGACAACTTTAGAATGTAAAAAAACAAAAAAACACAACAACAGCATCAGATTACTTTTGTATGCAACTATGGTGCTGGGGAATCTACCATTTCAGTTTCTACAGATTTACTTCCAGAGGTGGGAAGATACTTTGCACACAGACAGATGCTTCCTCTCTGTATTCAGAGTGGGAAAGTGGCAGCTAAACTGCCAGTGTGCTCATTGAGACTAATACAAAGGTCATTTGTTTACTATACACCCTGTTGAGATGGAGACTGCCAGAATCAGTGTAGTAAAGACATTGGAATCCTGCTGTAAAATAACATGTTCATATACAAATTAAACTTAATGGCAGTGTATTTTTTCTACATACATACCTATCAAGTTTACTTATTCAATTAACAGAAAAAAAAAAATATATAAATATAAATAACTTTAATCAGACAATATTATAATACCATTCTATTAGCTTAAGTCTTAAAAATGGGGCAAATGCATTTCTTTAACAGGACAACAAGATGGACTCATTGGAATAAGAATACTATTTAATAAAAATACAAATCATTGCTTGGTAACCTGACATATGATGAAGTTAATTACACTTGAAAATGTAAATTTTAACAGCTTTTAAATCTCAAATTGTACATAAACACACATCTAACGCCCACAGACTGGTCAAGTTTAAAATATTTTATATGGAAGACTGAAAAATACACCCAGAAACTTAAAGGGACACAGCAGAGGTTCAAATATGGATTAACTTAAAACCATACCAACTTAATCAACCTAGTTACTCCCTGGAGTTTGCACGCTTTCAGACTTCAGTTTCATAAGGTTTTAAACTTAAAAAAATGCAGCCAAATCTCTGGTGAAATAGAACATTATTGGCAATAATCACCCATACGAAATGAACAACAGAGTATGCTTTAGGTGTGGAAAGAGTGACATGTAAAAGTTGCAAACTTCATTGTAAGTTTTCTGTAAGAAAGTGCATTTTGAATAATTCAGTAGTTATTGCCTATAGTATTAAATTCTACCATATTTGGAACTTCTGCTCGCTGCTGCAATAATGGATAACAAAGCATGTTTATTGTTTTTTCTCCTCACTTACCTAGGTGAAAGTGGACTGCATAATACATGCTGGATGTTTCCACAGCATCCTCTTGTGAAGGGGTTAACACCTCCTCGGAACTTGCCGGTCACCTGCAGAATTTGAGGTATCATATTTAAGATTTCTGCATCTAGAACTGGCATGCCAATCAATCCATACTCTACATTCATTAGATGTTATAATAATTCATAAGCAATAAAGAATACAGTATTATTTTAATATGTCATAAGGCTAATTGTGGTTTTAGCCGACTAACAATGCAAAATGTTAGGATTCATAGGCCTACAAAAGACTGGTTGGCAATTATGGTTGAAGTTTTCATTTAGAGACTCTTAGCAAAACCATTTTTTTGAGAAACATATACTTCAGGACAGCAAGAAACTCTTGTCCTTCCTTACCTGTTCATTCGTAGTACGGCCTCGTACTACTAGCACAATATGAAAACCTGTGAGGCCGATAACTGGTATGAAGAACAACCCAGCCACACACATCACTGATATCCTGTGCAAATGTGTTAAGGATTATACAACTCATAAATATTAAGGAGATAATTAATTCAAGAGATTTGCAAGAATGAGAAATGAATTGTTTTCAACTTGAGATTGTGACTTCTTAAATACAAGATCTCACTACAATGTATGTACCCATAATCGTAACTAGCTAAATGATGTTTAGTGGCTTTTTTGCATACTTTTGCATTTTTTTTTTTTTACAAAAAACAAACAAACAAAAAAACACACTGTGCAAATTAAGTTGGAGAATCAAACTTAACGGGTATCATATTACTTTGATTCTCCAACTTAAGACCCACAGTATGATAGCTAGTCATTTTTGTTTTTCTTGTGGATTTTTTTCCAGGGAGTTCGGGCTCCTAAAATTTGCACATCGGGCTCCTAAGTATATTTCTAAAGCATAATGAATTTATGTGAACTTCCATGCTTCTAGATACAACCTGCTTGGCTTTCAATCTGCTAAGAGTTAGATATTCTTGTCCTGCCCTGATGTGTAATATATGCTTTAAATATAATAGTTAATGGTACTTATACAAAAAATGTGATTTAAAATGGCCATTAACCTAACTGTAGGAGCTGTTCATGGTGTGAAAGGGCACATTATTGTATGTTATTAATGTAATTTAAAAAATAGATTTTAAGAGCTAAAATGCTAAAGTTTTAAATGTATGTTTACATACAAGTCTATCCTGTCCAATGACAGTTACAGGAGTAATAACGGTGCATATATTCTCTATGAGGAATCACATCCCTTTACAAGCCCACGAAATGCATTAGTATTTGTTGTTCGTATTTGTATCAAGACATGGCCTAATAATTATAGAGCAATCATTTTCTTTAATTATGTTTAAGAGGGTAAATTTTAAGCATAGCCTGATGCAGACCAAAATAAAAAAAGACAAGTAAGAAAAAACAAACAAACAGGGAAAATTGACAAAAAAAAAAAAGACATAAATAGGAGAGAACGAGGAGATAAAGAAAACATTGATGTGGGAAATCAAACTAACAAAATCTGAGAGCATGGAAAGGCTACTGGGGCTGAACATCCCACTAGGCCTAGGCCAAGCGTAAAAGCGGTGATAAGAGGATACGTGATACTGGTGTGGGCTTCTCCTAGCACTTCCAGGTGGTGCAGGACAAATATCAAACCAAAGGAGAACACGCCGACCATGTGCGTGCTGAGAGAGAGCAGGAACAGGAAGAAGTAGCGGTAATTTCTGCGACCAATGCAGTTATTCACCCAGGGGCAGTGATGGTCAAAATCCTACAAGAAGAAAATGAAGGGATTTATGTGTATTCAAATTATCACACACACACACACACACGTAAAAACCACTATATATAGAGCAGTTACTTTTTTAACTCAAAGTCGGGTCTTTGACGCGATCATTCAAGAAATATTCTTTTAAAAACATTTTTTCTTACTGAAACTGTACTTTTGTGACATCTAAATATAGATTTTATTTCTCCTGAGCATATCAGCTTGTATTAAAAAAGGCTGCATGATCATTTTATCAATACCTTTAAAACGGTCCTGTCCATGTTTAAAGATACTTTACAAATGTGTTGGAAATTTACCAGGGTTCCTAAAACCTGTACTTGCTGTACTTGTGGCTTCCAAATATTTTTCCAAAAGTATAATGTTTCTCTGTGGAGGGCTTCCTTCCAGACTCTAAGAAAATGCCTGTCTGTCTCCTATAAAATATTTCTGGCTTCAATATTTTTGTTTGCATTTGCCTTAAAATGGTATTGCTAGTAATGCTATTACTATAGGCTAGCCCACTTTTGATTAGGCAATATTTTGCCAATTGAACCCCCTGCTCTCAGGGATTTTATGCCATACAAAATTCCGTCCTGTATACTTTTGGAAAGAAGGTATTTTTATGCAAATAAAGTGCCAGACTTGCCTCCACACAGTTATCACAGACACTGCAATGTGAGCAGCGCGGGGGGCGGTAGAAGTGACACGTAGCGCACCACTTCATCCGTACTTGTATTCTTTTGATCTCCACGTTCTTGTATAGAGGTGCTCTGAAGTCATCATCCTTATCTTCATCTTCATCAGCTGTAGAGTTAAAAATACAGAGATCACAATAAAAACTAAAATTCTCAATTTATTCATTAGACCAGTGAAACCAAAGAGCAACTGTAGTGGTCATGATTTTGAAGTAGTAAATATTAGTACAAAACAACTTTTCATTTTATTTAAAAAAAAGTAAAGCTTTTGTGAGCAAATACAACGCTACTTTTTTTTTCCTGATTTAAACTACAGTTAATTTTTCGTGAAAGGAAGTGCCACACATATCCCTGGGTTGTGCCAGTATAGATATGCTGTAAATAGACAACTGCAGTGGATTCTGTACCAGGCTATGCCAAACAGAAAATAAATTAATGCAGCTAAAGCCTACAGAAAGTGGAAGAACAAGCTAATTTCAGTGTATGCTTACTAACAATAAAACAGTTTTTAAAATCACAATATACTGAAAAGTTGTCTATACTAATATTGACGACGTAAAATCATGAAGCACAGACCATTACAGTGGCCCTTTATGGCAGTAAACACACACTACTTGAATCTTTAAGGTTATCCCTGCTTGTTTTAATGATATTTAATTCATTCATGTGAAAGTGGGTTGATGTAAGATTCATACTAAAAAACATAAAGCACCCAATGTTCTAAAAACATAGGAACTCTTTAATCCTTTCATTGACAGCAATGCCACACTTATTTTATTTTAAACATGCTGGTTATGTATTTGGTTGTTAGACATTTGGTTTTCCTCATTTAGTATTGCACGTGTTAAATTTGATAAATTTATAAAAACCTACCAAAACCAATGATGAACCCCCAACAGGGTCAGAGAGCAGGACATCACTGAATGACTGAACAACAACAACACAATATTTTAGCAAAAACTAGATTGGATATCTGGTATTTCTAAATTTCCAACAAAGAATAAAACACAAAAATTACTAAATATGAAAAGCTCATTTAAATGATCAAAATCGATAACAATTTAGTCCACACAGGTTTTTGTCTAGCAAAGCCGACTATTATATGGTCATACAACTCCTGGGCATGAAAATAACTCAAAATCATACATTTTTTAAAAGCATTTTCACTAGTACCATTTTGACCATAAGGAACAGTAGTTCTCCCCTCACTAAAAATAATATTTTTAGGTGTGCACCTTTTTTAATTTACAATGATATCTGGTACCATCAAGCATTCCACGCTACCAACTTGGTTACCACCAATGAGTCTTCCACCACTATACACCAACTCAAACCGATCAATGCTGAAGGGGTAAACTGATCAGCACTAGAACTCCATCATGTTAAATTAACTCCCAGGCTCCCTATCCAAAGATTTCCACAGGATGTGGTCTCATGGAAATTCAGGTTTGTGAAACTTGTTTTTCAGCGGCGGTGGCGGCAGCGACAAGAAAAATCTGTTCAAAAGTTCTTAAAGATATTACATATTTTTGAGATATATATTTTACCCATTTTGGTTGATGTCCCAAAAAGGTTTGCAACACTCTCCCTTGTATTTGCTTCTAAGACAGACAGGTGTTTAAAACATTGCCCTGACCACTTGTACCATAAGACAAAAACAGAGAAAATTAACAATCTCCATTTAAAATAAAGGAATAACTTTTCCAGGATCAGAAATATTGTACGTGTTTTGTATTCTTTATAAGACAGTTATAAAATCATAGGCTGTGCGAGGACACATTTCTGCTGGAATTTTTAAAATACAAACTATGTGAAAATAAAAAGTTCTGCAAAAACGGTCCGTGTGCATGTTCTGCCTAGCGCCACCACTCCTCACCCGCGGCCTCTCCATCTTATTAATATTGATCTGACGGAGTCTATGCTGGGTTCAGCTCAAGGTCTTCCTGTGATGTTAGCTCAGCTCACAATCTGGCTTTACGGCATAGGAGAATCAACTGCTACAGAAGCTACAAGAGCCTCAACAGATAAATATTTAACAGCGACTGTAGGACACAACATTTTGTTGCCTGATTTAGAGGGCTCAGCAGAGAAGATTTGACTTACCACCAGAGCTCCATGGATATATAGTGTGTTCTAGTGATAACATAAATCATTCTAAATCAAGCATGAAATGCACAACCGGTTTAAAAGGGGAGCCGCTGTTTTATGTTTATAGTATATGGTTTTGAAGCAACATTTTATAAAAGTAAAACATTTAGTTTTTTAAAAGGATGACTGAAGTGTCATATTTACAGTGTGCTCCTTTAAACAGCTACTCTTAATAACATGATTTATTTTTTGTTTTAAAAGGAACATTACCGTGACAAAATCGCACGCTCTAAAAGTTACATGTAACAAGCCCAATTAGCCAAATTAAAGTTATAAAATATTAGTTATTTTTCATTCCTCTGTTGACCTCTAGGCGGCTCACAGTAATGACATCTCTACCCATCACAAAGAGCGATTTACTGTGTTAGATGGTGGACAGCAGGATATATCAATCTTCTGTGAATCTCCATATGCTTCCAATGGGTACACAGAATGTCCAGCGGTGTCCTATTTATCTAAGTGGTCATTTAGTTCTGGTTCTTTTACTAGAAGCTGTACCGCACAACCAAGCAGACTAATGGGAAGCTGCTGGCTGCACTGTATTTGCATTACAATATGCAATCTGAATGTTTACAGCTTATTATTTCTCACACAGTGACACACTATGAGGGATGGAAGGATAAAAAGAGACTCATATAATAGCCATCTAGAAGCAAAATAGTAATTCACAAGTTTTAATTGCATAAACAAAAAACAAAGTTAGAGGTGTTCAATTAGAGAACAAACTAACCTTAATAGGTTAGTTTTATGGACACGATAACCCACTCTGAGAGCAACCTCACTCTGATTAGTGATATCCTGGCAGATTAATTGGAAAGGATGATGTGATATCACCAGAGTAACCTTTATGTTTGGTTATATCCCTAAACCATTTAAAAAAAAATGATCTTCCTTAGGAGGGGGCTTGGTCACTCTAGTGAGTGGGACCAGACTGATATACTACAGGATATTTCTCCCTGTGAATGGGCACAAGTGAGCTAAAAGAGGCTGCTCTCAGAGTGGGTTATCCTGTCCATAGAACTAACCTATTAAGGTTACTTCGTTCTCCGATTGAGCACCTCTATTTTGGTTTTTGTTTATGCAGATTACTCTTTGGGATTAATCTCCCTAAGAGGTATAGGGGACTACTTGCTCACCGTGCCTTAGGGAGTTCGGCTACACCTCACTGACGAGGCCAAAGGAAAGCCGAAACTTACGTCTGGGGTTTGCTGCATCTCCTGTTCAGGGTAGAATAGCCTGTTATTTCAACTTCTTTGAAAAGGCATGCTAGAAGTATTCATGTAACTTATATATGCTGTTCCATGCAGCAGTGGGAGGAGGCTACTGAATTATTACCGTACTGCTGAAGGCTCTGCAGACGAAGCAAATATTCTTAAAGGGCTACAGTTGCCCATTTGCACTACGCAGCATTTTGAAGAACTAGACTATACTTGATAATGGGCAAAATGTTTTAGAAAGTAAAGAATAATTTCTTCACATATTGTATGCAATTCTTCTTTATTACACTTTTCACTGGCAGCTTTCACAATTCCATAGTAGATGTGAAAGTATTTTCTATATTCAAGGTCTCATCCCACCTGGTCAAGTAAATGCCACAAGGTTAAGAAGACTGCAGTGTAATTGTATAGAATATTTAATAAATGAATGGTTTTATTATATGTAATTGCTTTCTAAAACCACAGCAACCATTAATCAGTGTGGTGCTTTAAATATGGATATTTTCAATATAGAAATTCAGTGGTCCCTTAAGTGACTTTGATAAGACTTTCTCTCGATTTAGTATAAGATGGCATTCCACCTGCAAAATGATACAATTTATTTTGAATGAATATTAGTTTTCTAAAAAGTTAAAATTGGTAATTTTCCTACAAAAACAATTATTGTAATATTTATAACCTGTTTTTCTAAACAACCATAGAATTGGAGATATTTCTAGAATGTATTTCAGAGGATTTTTACTATCGTAACAAACAGAAAAAATCCAGAAAACCAAATATCAGGCTTTGCCAAGACACAATTTGAGTGGCTCTAATAACCATCCTTTTCATTGTTTCACCAAGAGAGAATAGATTATATGATTAGTCTGCAACAGTAAATGTAAAATCAAAAAATACAAGACAGAAAAAAACAAATAGAAAAAGCATGGTCATATTTTACAGCTTTAATGAAAATATTAGTGGAACCTGTTGAACAAAAAGAAAGAATAAAATCCTGTGTGATATTCCACTAGGCTGAGCATGCAGAGACACATATAGAGACACTGTTAATGCGTACTTATATTGCACCAACATTGCTCTGAATACTCTATACAAAAGATACAATTAATACAGGAGACTAACCATAATTAAATGTAGTGGTACAAAGGGAGAGTCAGTGTCTGTTCCTGACTGAAAGTAAACTACCAAAAGACATACAAGAATAAAACATGGAATGCAAGGCACTTTCAATAGACTTTTGTTTCTAAAATTATATATACACACACAAACACTCGCACAATCTGGATCCGAGAATAAAATGACAGCTGCCTCTAACCATTACCTCCCAACAAAACCATCTCCTCCTTTCTCAATGTTCAGCTTTCCACTGAACACTTACCTCTCTCCATCTTACCCACCTATTTCTTGAAAATTACATTTTTACTGCATATCAAAACACAAACCATACGCACATACTATATTTCTAATTTCAACATTGAATCTGTGTCATGGTTTCTTTGTTTTTCTTTTTTTTAAGAAACTAAAAACGCCTAAAACTTTATACAAAATATAGTAACAAAAATAATAAGAATAGGAAGAAAAAGATTTTAACAAATTGAGAGTACAAAGTACATTTCTGACGGATATCTTACATTAAGAAGAGTATCGTGCCATTATGTCCTTTAAAGAAAAATTGTTGTTGTTTTTGTTCTTGCTTTTTTTTTTCTCCTGTTTATTCATGGTGACCTTTTTTACTATATAATGAAAAAGTCAGTCTAAGTATGCTACTTCACATCAACTTTGGTAATGATATGGTGTCAAGGAAAAAGAAATGATCTTTTCCAGTGTGATGCAATAAACAGTTTAATAACACCAAAATTGGTTGATAATATTTTTTTTGATCACTATCTTTGTTTTGGGGGAATATTCCACACAGACAACACTGGGTGTAAATAATAACGGTCCACCACACATGTTATTGTCCAATGGTTCCATTTTAACCCAAATCCTTTTTGTAGTGGGGCATGATCACCAGGTATGTAGATCGTTGTAAAAATATTTTGGTTATCTTTTCTGAAACCATATACATTTAGTTTGTCAATTTAACATTAGTCTCGGCTCTGGAAAATTACAAACTAGAAAATTTTACATTTCTAAACCATTCTTGGTTATCAATTTTTGTATTAAATTCTTGTTCCTTGATTTTAGACATGAAAGAAAATGAGAGGTAAGACACTACATGAAATAAACCAGACATTTCATCAAACTTTCTAAATTTCCTACGTAATATTCTCTCTCAGAGGGCCACTCAGAACTTCAATATATATGCTGCCGACACTGGGGAGCTATAGTTTATTGAGGGAACCAGGAATGCCAACATGTACTGTCACATACTGAAGCAGAGCATGATCCCCTGGGCCGCAGGGCAGTATTCCAACATGATAACGACCCCAAACACACCTCCAAGATGACCACTGCCTTGCTAAAGAAGCTGAAGGTAAAGCGGATGGACTGGCCAAGCATGTCACCAGACCTAAACCCTATTGAGCATCTGTGGAGCATCCTCAAAAAATGGAAGGTGGGGTAGTGCAAGGTCTCTAACATCCACCAGCTCTGTGATGTCATCATGGAGGAGTGGAAGAGGACTCCAGTGGCAACCTGTGAAGCTCTGGTGAACTCCATGCCCAAGGCAGTGCTGGAAAATAATGGTGGCCACACAAAATATTGACACGTTGGGCTGTACCCAGTTTTGTTACCAACGGTTTAAACATTAATGGCTGTGTGTTATTTTGAGGCGACAGCAAATTTACACTGCTATACAGGCTGTACACTTACTACTTTACATTGTAGCAGAGTGTCATTTCTTCAGTGTTGTCACATGAAAAGATATAATAAAATATTTACTAAAAATGTGAGGGGTATACTCACTTTTGTGAGATAATGTATATTGAATCTGAACAACTGGTGTTATGCAAATCGAATTTCGGTCTTTTGTACTGTACGAAACACTTGGAACCAACTAGGTCACTTTAACTTAACATGAACCTTATTTTACGTCTGCGCCCCCACAAATACCATATTCATATGCATCCTGTTCTGACTATGCCACACTCCACACTAAAAACTCCCCCCCCCCCCAAAAAAAAACATCATATTTCAAATTTATACATGTAGAAGTTTTTTCCTATTTTTAAAAAACATAAAAGATTTTTACTTAAGTTATGAATATATTGCCAAACACAAACTTATTGGTGATTTGCTTACCCCGCGGGAAGATTCCGGGATCCATAAAAGTTGCCATGCTGAAGTTTGCCAACACGAACAGGAACATGAGCCCATTGTACACAGGGATGGCTGGGGATATTTCTCTGGTTAGCCAGGGGCACCTTTTGAGAAAGGAAATTATATCAATAAGAGCTAACAATTGGGAAAAATCTGCCCAGGAAAACTGGAATATAAACCAGACTGACAACTGTCTTTTTGCGTTAGATTCTGTTTAGATAAAAATGTATGCACTTAATCCTCCAATTTTAAATGCTGGTTGAAACAGCTTACCAGCAGAAATAGAAACAATCTAGGAGAGAGGGAGAGAAGGAGAGAGGGACCATATAGGTAGGCCATTGATATAACCTACTAGTACGGTAATTAGCCAGGAGTTCTTTCATTATATATCTTTTCTTACATATTACTGTGGCAACCATCACAACACAGACAAAAATAAAATAAAAATCATTAACATCACAAGACATATTTACCTCTATATATTTCAAAATCTTAGTTAAATGTCTTAAAGGTAATTAACCCATTAGCTCAACAGTGTTATTTGTATTTTTTCAACCAAAGAAATGGGGCACAGGTAGAACTCACTAATCAGTAGCCGTGAGTTCTTTCATTGCAAATCATTATCATCATCCCCCAATCAAAATAACAAGTTATACTACATAGCAAGGTAGCGGATAGTATGCACTTGTTTAAAAAACAAAAACAAAAAAACGAAGAATTACGAGAAGAGTATTGGCCGTCTTTTATTCGGGCCTTTTGAATATTTTGTATGGAGTTTACCACATAAGACAATCTTGTTTATGGTTGATTTGGGCAACCAAACTGTGATTTTACTTAACCTATGAGGATAATGTTATACACGATAACCCACATTTTAGGAAGGGTGTTTTATGCCGTAGGTGTCTCACCTCCTTCTCAAGTTTCATTGACCGTATTTTTGCATGGTCACTCTAATGTTTGTTTTCTAAAATATACTCTTTGGTCAACTCAATTATGTAAATCGTTTCTTTCATCCATATATTTGTAACTATACTATGCTTGGTATCGTCCTATAAAAGTGGATATTCATTTTCTGCCCGCGACAGAAAAATCCATAAAAAAACAAAAACAAAACACAGTCTCATTTCCATATCACAGACTAAGCTAATGAAACAAGACTGCATTTCCCAAGGAGGCAGATGAAAAAAGGACATGAGAGTCCTCTTATCAAAAGCTTCAATGGAAATGCATGCAAAGCATCTGCAGTCTAATGTATTTCTTCATTAGGGAAATTACACCATCCACTCTTAATTAGGCACTAAAATTAGCCTATTGCTGCAGCAGGACATTTTTCATTCATCAGATATAAAATCCAGACATATTAAAAGGGGTACCACAGAGAGTTGTAAAAAAAATATGACATTTCTACATGTTCCACAAGGAATTAAACAAATGGTTAAATGTGGAATATGAGTGTATGTCTGCTCAAGAGGAGGCATAGGAAAAGCGAGAGTGTACACATGCTCTCATTAACTAAATATGTGAGGCTTAGAGTATATACAGTGGATATAAAAAGTCTACACACCCCTGTTAAAATGTCAGGTTTCTGTGCTGTAAAAAAATGAGACAAAGATAAATCATTTCAGAACTTTTTCCACCTTTAATGTGACCTATAAACTGCACAACTCAATTGAAAAACAAACTGAAAATATTTTAAGTGGAGGGAAGAAAAAAAAAAAAGAAAAAAAAGAAAAATAATGGGGTTGCATAAGTCTGCACACCCTCTTATAACTGGGGATGTAGCTGTGTTCAGAATTAAGCAATCACATTCCAAATTGTGTTAAATAGGAGTCAGCATACACCTGCCATCATTTAAAGTGCCTCTGATTAACCCCAAATAAAGTTCAGCTGCTCTAGTTGGTCTTTCCTGAAATGTTCTTAGTAGCATCCCACAGCAAAAGCCATGGTTCACAGAGAGCTTCCAAAGCATCAGAGGGATCTCATTGTTAAAAGGTATCAGTCAGGAGAAGGGTACAAAAGAATTTCCAAGGCATTAGATATACCATGGAACACAGTGAAGACGGTCATCATCAAGTGGGGAAAATATGGCACAATAGTGACATTACCAAGAACTGTAGCTCCCTCCAAAATTGATGAAAAGACAAGAAGAATACTGGTCTGCGAGGCTACCAAGAGGCCTACAGCAACATTAAAGGAGCTGCAGGAATAACTGGCAAATACTGGCTGTGTGGTACATGTGACAACAATCTCCCATATTTTTCATTTGTCTGGGCTATGGGGTAGAGTGGCAAGACTAAAGCCTTTTCTTACAAAAAAAAACATCCAAGCCAGGCTACATTTTGCAAAAACACATCTGAAATTTCCCAAAAGCATGTGAGAAAAGGTGTTATGGTCTGATGAAACCAGGGTTGAACTTTTTGGCCATAATTCCAAAAGATATGATTGGCGCAAAAACAACACTGCACATCACCAAAAGAACACCATACCCACAGTGAAGCATGGCGGTGGCAGCATAATGCTTTGGGGCTGTTTTTTTTTCTTTAGCTGGAACTGGGGCCTTAGTTATGATAGAGGGAATTATGAACAGTTCCAAATACCAGTCAATATTGGCACAAAACCTTCAGGCTTCTGCTAGAAAGCTGAACATGAAGAGGAGCTTCATCTTTCAGCATGACAACGACCCAAAGCATACATCCAAATCAACAAAGGAATGGCTTCACCAGAAGAAGATTAAAGTTTTGGAATCTCCCAGCCAGAGCCCAGACCTGAATCCGATTGAAAGTCTGTGGGGTGATCTAAAGAGGTCTGTGCACAGGAGATGCCCTCGCAATGACAGATTTGGAGTGTTTTTGCAAAGAAGAGTGGGCAAATCTTGCCAAGTCAAAATGTGCCATGCTGATAGACTCATACCCAAAAGGACTGAGTGCTGTAATAAAATCAAAAGGTGCTTCAACAAAGTATTAGTTTAAGGGTGTGCATACTTATGCAACCATATTATTTTATTTTTATATTTTTTCTTCCCTCTACCTAAAAGATTTCAGTTTGTTTTTCAATTGAGTTGTACAGTTTATAGGTCACATTAAAGGTGGAAAAAGTTCTGAAATGATTTATCTTTGTCTCATTTTTTTACAGCACAGAAACCTGACATTTTAACAGGGGTGTGTAGACTTTTTATATCCTCTATCAATCTATCTACTATTGTTAAAGCTTATATTAAAGGGCCACAGTAGTTAAATAACTAAACTTCATGATGGACAAAAATGTTTCAAGTAATAATAATAATAATAATAATAATAATAATAATAATAATAATAATAATAATGTAAAAGCAATAAATAAAATAAAAAAAACTTTAAATATTTAATTTTGATATGCATTTTTTTTTTTTTTTAATATGAGGTTCCATATCCTTTCATTCAGCTGCTCTCTCCCAGGAAGATGTGACCATGTAAGCTTATAAAAAGGTTTCCATTTCTTCTACGGGAAACAATGGTATTATTACCAGCCACATTTCCGCTGTAACAATGAAAGCTTCTGCGGCATTAAAGGCCTCCTATAGCCTGTGTAAGCAGATCATCAGGTTCTAAAATGGCAAATTTCATTGCTGCATAATTACATATAAAAAAGGTAGTAAACTAAAGATTTTTTTAAATTTATAAAATATTGCGGCCACTATTAAATTAATACATATTAAAGATAGAATTATAGTACTCAATTAAGCTAGTACATTCTATGATCATTAAATGTGAGAAAAGTTGTCGTCGCCAGCCGGGTTCCATTTCTAGCCTCATGCAGCAATTTTCATGTACTTTCAGCACTAGGTCAGTGCTTTCATGACAACTCATCCTAGTACTTGCAGATTAGTAGGCCTACTGTGCCACTGCGTATACAAGTAAAGAGTGGCCTATGATTGCTATTAATAGTGTAGGAGATGAACTGCAGAAAAACTGGACTTCATTGACAATTCATGTTAAAACAGAGTTTTAAAAGAAGTTCAAATAAAATATATACCGGTATATTTAATTCAATGGTTTTCTTTTTGAGAAATAAGCCATAGCAAATGTTAGCTCAAATGCTCTAAAATATGTGCTAATCTGACTCCCTCCTCATCCTCCCAAATGTACAAATACAGTATATCCAACATATAATCATTTCCTTCTATAGTGGAGTGCCATATAGATATCTCAGGCAATAAGAGTACACTACAGTGTGCAAAGAAAAAACAAAACAATACTGCCCTGCACATGATCTCTCACCCAAGGTGGCTGGTGAATTAAACAGGTTGTGACGGTTCTAATCACATATTATAATTGTCTAACTGCGATTCGTCGTCACGCTTCAGACGAATCGCAGTTAGACAATTATAAACTGCTGCGCATTGCGCAGAGCGCGGCGCGAGCCGCGCATGCGCAGAGCGCGCCACGAGAGCAGATGAGTGGGGAAGGGGGGGGAGGGAGAGGCACAGAGGGAGAGTGGGGAAGGGGGGGGAGGGAGAGGCACAGAGGGAGAGTGGGGAAGAGGGGGGGGAGAGGCACGGCACAGAGGGAGAGTGGGGAAGAGGCACAGAGGGAGAGTGGGGAAGAGGCACAGAGGGAGAGTGGGGAAGAGGCACAGAGGGAGAGTGGGGAAGAGGCACAGAGGGAGAGTGGGGAAGAGGCACAGAGGGAGAGTGGGGAAGAGGCACAGAGGGAGAGTGGGGAAGAGGGGGGGGGAGAGGCACGGCACAGAGGGAGAGTGGGGAAGAGGCACAGAGGGAGAGTGGGGAAGAGACACAGAGGGAGGGGGGAGAGACACAGAGGGATAGGTGGGAAAGAGACACAGGGGAGGTAGAGGAGGGGGAAAAGACACACGGGAGGGAGAACAGGGGGAAGATACACATGGGAGGGAAATGGGGGAACAGACACAGGGGGAAGGGGGAAAGAGACACAGGCCAGGGGGGAATAGGCACAGAGGGAGAGGGGGGAAGAGGCACAGAGGGTGAGGGAGGAAGAGACACAGAGGGAAGGGGAACAGAGGAAGGGGTGAAGAGACACAGTGGCGAGACACACAGAGAGAGGCGGGGGAAGAGGCACAGAGGGAGAGGGTGGAAGACACAGTGGGGAGAGACACAGAGGGTGAGGGGGAAGAGACAGGGAGGAAGAGGCACAGAAAGAGGAGGGGGAAGCGACACAGGGGAGTGAGAGGAGGGGGAAGAGACACAGGGGAGAGAGTGCAGGGGGGAAGATACACAAGGGAGGGAAATGGAGACACGAGGAAGGCCGTAACAGACACAGGGGGAGGGGGAAAGAGACACAGGCCAGAGGGGAACAGACACAGGGGAGGGTTGGGGGAGACACGGGGGGGGGGGGGGGGAAGAGATGCATGGGAGGGAGAAGGGGGAAAGAGACACAGGGGAGGGGTTTAGAGACACGGGAGGGAGAGGGAGGTAAAAACACAGGGGGCAGGAGATACAAAGGAGGTAGACGAGGTGGAAGGAGACATCAAGGGAGGGAGAGGAGGGGGGAAATAAGACACGAGGGAGGAAGTAGACAGAGGGAGAGACTCGCTCATCACAAGGCCAGTAAAGTAGAGGGGGAGAGGCTTACATTGTGTGGCAAACAGCATTGCCAGGCTTCAGTTTTTATTGCCGTCATTTTTGACGGGCAAGTCGCTAGTATTCTGATAATAAAACAAATGCCACACTGTCCCTCTGGGTCTCAGCTTGGTGATCCACTTTAAATTATATTTCTTGCCACTAGGAACATACAAAGATAAACCTTAAAGATGGCAAAATGTTGGCATGACAACACAATGGCTTTCGGGCGAACTAGGCCTCTAATTTGTATACGGTACATAGCTTTTAAACCAAACCATTCATAAAATACTTGATCATGCATAAACATCACAATCTATTTAACAGACTTTAGGTCTCCAGCACAATATATACAGAACTCACTAAGGTATAGATGGGCAAAACCTCTTTTTACACAGTATGTTACTGGGTTGGGTAAACAAAACTTTACATTCAAGTCAACAACATTCGTAATCACATTAAAGTTTTCTCCATCATATCATCTCCGATATCAAGGTGAATAAGCTAAAAGCTCATCCATAGGTCCAGCATTTATAAAGACACTGAGCATTATTTTGAGATAGCAGGTTGTCTTCCGGTGATTGCTGGTATTTTGCTCCAAGATTTCTTCAAGCTTTTTTATAACGTCATTATTACCGTACTTATGATTTGTTAAAGAGAGAAAGAAAAAAAACAACAACAAAAAAAAAAAAACTGTTTCTCAAGTATGTACCAAACGTACAATATTAGCTGCAGTGCAAGCCATGGGTATAAAGCATTTTTTGAGAAAATCAGAATTTTTGAATACTCTGTTTAGAAGTACAAGAATCCATTTTGTGTTTAACATCACGTCATCAAAGCTGATCCATGAGTGTGTTTTGGCTATCAGTGATGATAGCAGTGGGGATACTGGGAACAGAGCCTTTGTAAAGATAATAATTGGATAAGATTGAGATAGACACCACACCCCTTCCCTCTCAATGACCCATAAACAGACTCTTTGCTTCATTCACTGCAACCATAGCTCTCCAGAAATCTGAAGGCCCTACTCACATACACAACTTCCACCAATGTATCATGGAAACCTCAAGGATACTGCAAAGGCATCAGAGCATAATTAAGCTGGTTGTACATCTGGTTTTTAATTAGCAAAAAAGTGAGTCAGATTTAAAAAGTTTTGAAATAAATATTTTTTCCCATATATTGTGGTCCTTTAAGCACTGGAGGGTGGATTTATCTAAAGGCTATATTTTTTAAATTATAATCCCAGATCAACAAGGCTCAAGGTCAGGCTTACACCCTATAGGACAGCACGTCTTCAGAGACAAGTATGGTGCCTCATAGGTCGTCAGCACATAGGAAAAACTAGGTGAACTAGCCAGGGGGCTGAGGCAAAGGATCTTCACTCAAATCCAAATGTGCATGTTTATAGACCGACAAATAAGACCGTTATGATTATATGTTGCAATATAATGGAAATTGTGAAATATACTTTGCTCAATTAGGGTACCATTTTCCTTTCTGAAATTAAAACTATTATTCTGTTTTACACCTCTACGTTATAAGCACAATGACTGTATGCCTAAATCACACACTTATATGTATTAGCCCCTATTCCAATGTTTCTGAGAATAGATGGCATGCCTTTACCATCTTTCCCTACACAAGTGTATCTGCTATAATGGCATGTACATCAAGAATACACAAGCTATTGTAATAGTTCCGTTATTTCAGGGTAACAGTGAAAATAAACAATTTGCCTCTTGGTGGAAGATAGCTAATGAAGTTCAGTATGGTTTTATTACAAACAACAACAAATCATTAGATGTGTACTTTAAATATCAGCCTGGCTACAAATGAATATTTAATATAATTGAGCATGGGCCTATGACTAATTTACATTTTAGGATTGAACAATGCCACTTTTGTTTTATAATTTTTGACATTTCACAGTTCCCCGTCCCACACAAGTTTTGAAAAGCCTTTGAAATTATTTCTTTTTAAAAACCCTTCACTATATTTTCCACAGCAACAGGAATAGAGTGTTTTTTTTTTTAACTTTGCAACAACAAAAAAAGAAAAGATCACATTTAAAAAAAAAATAGTAAAAAAGGAAAGCCCGGTTTGCATTAAGTTGAATGACTGCCAAATAAATTCTAAGCAATGGAAAATAAAAATAGGCCCTAAATTGAAGCTCATTTTTCAAGGCAGGCAGGAAGCGTGTGCGGAGACGTCCTTGCCTGCAGAAAATTTATTTCCAACCTTTGCAATTCATAATATGCCATGCACTTGAGGGCTTTAAGATTAGAATGTGTGTGAGATCTGAATTATAAAATTAAGGATTAAAAAGCAAACCCTTAAAAACAAACAAATAAAAACAATGCAATTACATTTCCATACATACTTCTGTATACCAATAAGACAATTATACATTCATCATATGGATGAGTGACTTGATTAGGTAGAGACCAGCAGTACATTACTCAGTAAGACATTGTAGCCTTCTCTGGTTCAGTAGGGGTTACAGATTTTTAAACAGAGAAACAATAGCCGACATTCTGCAGATCCCTTGCATTATTTCAAGAACAGCCCTCGTCATAGATAAGAGCTGGAGGCCGCCCACATGTCAAAAGGGTCTTTCACAGGGATTTCTTGTTAATAATCTGAAGGCGTAGTGAGAATGGATATTATTATTATTAAAAATAATTTAAAAAATATATTCTATAAAAACGACAACAATATCATTCTACACTTCCAACATATAACCCCAAATAAGGTTTACTGTATATGATTTTCATGCAGCTGTAAGGCTTGAATTCATGTGGAATTTGTTCTTTCTTTAATATCCTTGAATCCTGTGGTACTGATATTTATTGAATTAAAGGGATGGCTTAAATACAGAGGAAGAATGCATTTCTCTTGGCAGCTATACGTTTGAGTTGCTACGTCATCTTTGTTTCATACAGCTACATTCCCAGTTTATTGTTGTCTGAAGGATATATTCAGTTTGTACTAAGTAATAACATAAGGATTGTGCTGTGGCACTGTGATGGTTAAGGCCTGGAGTGCAGAACAGCCGTGTCCTCTGAAAGGCCATCAACCCACACGCCAAGAACAAGAGCAGACAATACATGCGCAGGCGGATTCTATGTGCCGTCTTCCTGCATTACCAGGCCTAGCACAGTCACACAGAGCAGGGGTCACTTCATATATAAACCTTTCAGTAAGCAGAGAACACACTATGTACTGCCTGAGAATAGTCTGTGGTTTCATACAAGAAATTAAAAGGATGTAAAGATGGCAAAAAAGTGCAAATAATGTTGAAACAAATAAAATTGGTAAAGTGAAACAGGTATATAATAAAAAGGGGCAATAAAATGCTTAAATTTAATCATGCGAGTCAAACAATGTTTAGGTGGATGAGCTTGCATTGACCAGCTAGCTAGAGTGGGAAACCAGAGTGGAGCTTGGTCTAACGAGTGGCAGCATTTTGTAGAGAGGGCTGAGGCCTCATCACATCGGTGTTTTAAATGGAGGAAATCAATAACTAATGGCATTTCTCAAGTATTTTCTTTAGACTTGAAAAAGAGAGTTGTGACTCCTCACGCTAAATAAAATCTTTATTCTATTAATAAAGTTATCACTGTATACTGTGAACCCCCTATTCATTTAAATCAACTCCAAACTTTAGAATTCCTTCTACTGGAATATATATGAGCCTTTTCAAATGTCAGTGTACCTCTCTAGACAGTGAGGTAAAAGGAAGTTTTCAATTATATTATAGAACAGCTTGTAAGGTGCAAGTATGTGCAGTGCAGGAAGTTGGTAACTACATACTGATAAACATTTTTCAGAAGTATCCGGGGCCATAATTATAGATTTGTATTAATTATAACTATAATTGCATCTTTTCTTACACTTAGTCATATCCGAGTACAGTGTGTATGCATAGTTTCTTTTTGGGTTCGACAGAGTTGGAGAACTTTTCCCATTATGATTATCCTATTCAATTTGACATCAAGATTTTTTTGTGTAAGTTTTCAGGAAAATTTGCCCGTTTTCAATTCTAAAATAAATATATTGAGGACAATACAACATTAAAAAGGACTATTATATTTTTGAAACACCTTTGCATATGTGAAGAAGGTAACAAACAACATCCGAAAATGTGTAAGCCATCAACATAGAAAATCTTAATTTTTCAGAACTATGGACATGCTAATCGAGCTGTGTAAATTGAGGTATAGCTTTATTCCCCTACATTACATGTCTGTGTTAATATTTAGCACCCCCAAATTACGGCACTCAGCCCTCAACCGCAACTCAAATCAGTCTTATCCGCAAGATAATTTCAGTGTAGGGAATAAACAGCTCTAGGAAACAAAAGAAAATGTGAATGTCATGATTATTATAAGTGAGAACAAGGGGCAAGAAACCTTTTTTTTTTTTAATGTATTTAGAAATGTTGAAATGTAATAGATGTGACAATTGTGTTTATAGAGTCAATATATAGAACTAGCGTATTGCCCGTCAAAAAATGACGGCAATGAGATGTGTATGTTTGGAAAGTTGTTTAGTTATTAATATACATATGGAATTGTAAGGTAGCTAATGTTGTTTTGTGTGTACTACTGAAATATAGAATTCAAATTAATAAATGAATATACTTTACCTATTTTTATGCATTGTGTTGAAGAGCTGACAATCTGTGTTGATGTTGCTGCAGCATTAGTGGTGTGCAGGCGCTGTGTAAGTGTGATGAACATGTGCAGTGTAATAGTGTGCGTGCGCGAGCCGAAACCGTTAACGTAGCTGTGTACTTCCGCATTATCCTAAAATGGCGGATAATGTGTGGTATGCGTCTTAGCGGATCATCCATACGTCGTTTAATGGTGGGTAACGTGTGGTGTGCGTCTTAGCGGATTATCCAGACGTGTTTTCCGTGGTTATAGTGCTGTAGCCTCGTTTTCGTTTTGTTCGGCCTCCATTTTTTCTGCGGCGCTCATTGCCAAAAGTACTACGGTTTAACGGCTCGCCGGGCGCTGATCGCCTGCGGCGCTCATCGCTAAGCCCGCTAAAGTACTACGGTTTAACAGTAAATATGGTAAAAGGGTAAAATGACGGTCAATAAAAATTAAATGTTGTGAAATTTGTTTGCAACACAAAATGACTCCACTACATACGTCTGTGGCTGTGTTTTACGCAGTTCGTAGTAGTATAGCCTCGTTTTCATTTTTTTGGGCGGCCATTTTTTTCTCGCTTAGCCGTTTTTCGATCTTTGTAACTCGTCTAAATCGATGTAAATTGGAGTTCCAACTCACTCCCAGACGTCGTGCCTGGTTCCCCCTGCTGTAAGTGACCTTTTTTTTATTTTTTAGTGTGTATTTAGTGTTTTTTTTTATTGTTTTGGTTCCGCCGCTTATCTCGTAATTTTCTTCATCTCGTATAAAGTGCTACGGTTTAACGGCTCGCCTCGCTGCGCGAGGGTCGCCGGGCAATGAGCGCCTGTGGCGCTCATCGCAAAGTCGTACAATCAGCAAAGTGGTACGGTTTAACGGCTCGCCGCAACACAGCGTGACAACCATTCGTAGTTGGACAATTATAATATGTGATGTTGTTTATTCACAGACAAAAAAAAATACACACACAAACACAATACATTAGAGCATTTCTTCCTAGGCACTGTGGTTTCCTGAGATATTAACCACTCGAGTGCTGGGTTGCATGTTACTCTAGATGTTGAATAATGAAACTGACATAATACAAAATCATATTTTTTAATTTCATACATATGTTGATATTGGACTGTTAAGTGTCAAACAATGCTGCTTAAGGTCACGTTAACTGCTGCTGCGGCACAGAAGTACAAAGTTTAGGACCCCTAGCTCCCAGGAAATGTTCACCCTGTATGTATATCGCTCTTTACATAGATATAAATCTAAAATATATAAATGATGAAGATTGAGGTGTGCTAAGGGAGGGTGACAGATGCAAGTGAATATGCCAGTAGGCTTATGCAAGTGGCTGGGTGTCATAATGTAGGGTGTATGTGAACAATTTGGTTTGTGCATGTTCTGGTTAAAGGTGATAAGTTTCTTTAAATAGTTAGGCAGGAAGATCGTTTGACGTAGCAAAGCAAGGAGTTCCGCAGAGTAGGGACAGCTTGAGAAAAGTCCTAAAGGCGAGAGTGAGAGGAGGAAAGAAGAAGGTCATTAGCAGGGCGAATAGGCCAGTATATTGAGGTGAGGGCAGATATACAAGGGGGTGCAGTATTGTTAAGGGCTTAACATGTTGGGGTCATGGATTGTAAGATTTTATTCTTAAAAATTATGGGAAGCCAGTGAAGTGACCGACAGAGAAAAGCTGCAGACATGGATTGTTGAGGTGGTAGAGGAGTCTAGCAGAGACGTTCATTATGGAGTGGAGTGGAGACAGAGGGTGGTGGTGAGGGCAATAAGGAGTGAATTGCAGTTGTCGAGTTGAGCTATGATAAAAGAATAGACTAATGTCTAGTTGTGACATATTTTGGAGTTTTTTTGGTGAAATTGACACTATTTAATTATCACTTGTATTTTAGGAATGAAAGAGGGCAAGGTCTAACAGAAACCCAAGACAATGGCCTGAAAGCTCAATGTGATGTTTACATTATCAACAGTGAGAGATTTTTGAGAAGTGTTGTACACAGTGGTAAGATTAAGATTAACATGTTGAGGTTAAGGGCAGACATACAGGAGCGTATGCTTGAGAGGCTGTTGGCAACATTTGCTAAAAGTGCAGGGCATAGATTTGAGAGTCTGCATACAGAGGATACTGAGATCCAAATGATTTTATCAGGGTACCAAGGGAGGATATGCAGATGAAGAGGGGGCCTAGGACTGAGCTTTGCGGTACGCCAACAGTCAGATGAGCTGTGAAGAAGAGGAGCCAGAGAAGTAGACAATAAATGTTCACTTTTCTAGTTAAGATGTAAACCATGAGGGAGCTGTCATGGATGACAAGGGATTAGAGAATTTGGATTAAAAAAAAAAGAAAGAAAAAAAAGGTGGTATCAAAGGCCACAGATAGATCCAGGAGAACTAGAATGGAGAAGTGAACCTCTAAATTGGCGGTGAGCAGGTCTTTAATGACTTTTGTGAGAGCTCTCTGTGGAGTGTGCATGTAATACACACTAATGGGTTTAGATGCACACAATCTAGATGAATAGTTCAAAACAGATCATCATAAACATACTATACCATATGTTTCCAGCATTATAAAAAAAATGCAATTCTAAACCTGTTGAAGTTCTCTTTATAAATCCCATTTTGCCTGTCAAAGTGGATTTTGTTTTGTTTCGAAGGGTAATGGAAAGTTTTTTCCTGTCTATGCAGAGACACAAGACTTTTATATAATCCGTTCCTATGGAATAGTTACTAAGAGTTGATGAAAATTTGAGGAATGTATATGTTGGTCAGCTTAACCCTCTTTGTGCCAGACATGTCCATCCTCACTTTCAGACTAAAAGTAAACAGAATGCAATACTATAATAAAAAGCAATTAACCATAAGGACGCCTGCTTTTACACAATATTCTAAAAGAGTTAGTATCAGATGAATATACACTGCAGGAGAATGCAGGATCAGACCCTCACAATCAGGTAGAGACTCACTGCAGCTCCTGCTTAAAGTATTTCTAAGAGGCTTTAACAATGATATCTTCTGCACAGCACACTGCAGCGTTTTGCAATTCTTGGTGAATCGACCCCAATAAATTCAGCATTATAATGCAAGATTCTGCTTTCTCAACAATAACAGATTAATGAATGAATGAATGAATGAATGAACCAAGGAGTTTGGGTGACCATCCAGCATATATAAATTATAAGAGTAGAACACAATCCTTGGCAGTAAGGCCCCCTCTCTGATCAATGACCTCTGAGCAGATACCTGGGTATCTACCATTCTTAATAGGGGGTGGGGGATTAAACTAATATAGTTTGCTGCTAATGTTAACGTTACAGTCTCAAGTAAAATTAAATAAAAGGTCTGCTTTTAGCTATTTATTTTAATAATTTAGGTGGACAATGTGCACTAATTTCTTTAAACATTTAAAAGACCATGATTTTTCATGCAAAATCTTTGTAATTTATAAAAAAACTGTATTCAGTTAAGAAAATGATTACCAAAGCAATACAGAAATAGATGCCAAGCAATGATTGACCTAGTTTTACTTTCAAAGGTACGGTAATAAAACACTAGCTTGTAAATAGGCAGTAGATATGAATATACATTATACCCAACTCAATTTTTCATATAAATAAACGTTTGACTGCTTGTGTACCAGACTGAGTTCATTATAGTTATTCATTATAATTTTCCATCACAGGCATTACAGAGACTTGGCTTCCCTAAACACATAGCAGCTCTTGTACATGTAACATATACATACAAGATGATTCTGTAACTTTAGTTATGAAAATACAAGAGTCATTGTGGTGAGGGATAGAAAAACACTGCAAATTATATAAAGTGTTATAAATCCTTGAATTTGACGGGATGGAGGCAGATGACCCATTAAGAGAGATTAGTAAAAACAGAGTGTTCATTTATGGGCCTAAAAATGCCAGTTTATTATAATGAGAATGGATAAATGAGATAATATGCAGTTTTCATGTTTCCAGAGCCGTGGACACCACAAAAGGTGCTGCAGAGCAGCTTTTCTTGACTTTTATATGGTCAGAGAATTGGCCGATTACCTTCTAAACAAATGTTCTGGTGGTCCCCAGAGCACTGGCTTGTGTACAGATTCAAAAATACATTTTAAGTGCCAATACATTCATCAGTAATTTATAAATAACTATGACAAATGGAAGAGGTATGTTCAAGTTTGTAGACTTTTCCTCAACCCTCTTTGTACCAGTGGACCAGCAGATAAGGCCTCAGAGACTAGCACCAACCCTAGAACTGGCTTTTGAGAACCCCTACTCTAAAGAATTGAGACCTTGCACAAGAGAGAAAAGCATGTACAAGTAAGAGGATTAGAGACAATAGACCGAGAGAGAGAGAGAGAGAGACCGAGAGAGAGAGACCAAGAGAGAGAGACCAAGAGAGAGAGACCAAGAGAGAGAGACCAAGAGAGAGAGACCAAGAGAGAGAGACCAAGAGAGAGAGACCAAGAGAGAGAGACCAAGAGAGAGAGACCAAGAGAGAGAGACCAAGAGAGAGAGACCAAGAGAGAGAGACCAAGAGAGAGACAGAGAGACCAAGAGAGACCGAGACAGAGACAGAGAGACCAAGAGAGACCGAGACAGAGACAGAGAGACCGAGAGAGACACCGAGACAGAGACAGAGAGACCGAGAGAGAGACCGAGACAGAGACAGAGAGACCGAGAGAGAGACCGAGACAGAGACAGAGAGACCGAGAGAGAGACCGAGACAGAGACAGAGAGACCGAGAGAGAGACCGAGACAGAGAGACCGAGAGAGAGACCGAGACAGAGAGACCGAGAGACCGAAAGACCGAGAGAGAGACAGAAAGACCGAGAGAGAGACAGAAAGACCGAGAGAGAGACAGAGAGACCGAGAGAGAGACAGAAAGATGTAATAGGAGCTTAACAATACCAACAATAAATAAACATAGCCTTCATTAGGCATCTTATGTAAAACATCTTGAATTCTGATTTTTAGATTGCTGGAACCGCCATTTTTTTTTTTTTTACAAATACTGTACTCCTACTATCTCAAAGAGTAGACGCTGTAATTTTCTATTTCTCCACCATCACATGAGGCACGCTACTTGCCAGCCTTGGCTCTCTGAATATTAATCCTACGTGCAGTGCAATTTGATCTGAAGCGGGACAAACTCCTAAACATCACTTAGCATTAGGTTTGTGAATATCATGGTTGTATTCAGGTTTAAAAACAGAAAATTTAGAATAAGTAGAAAGTGCTGAAAAAGGGGATCACACAGATTGCGTCTTTGTGAAGTTGAGTGGTCAAAGTTCTGCTGTGCTAGTTTTATTAAATTATCCTTTATTTGGAATGCTCCAACATTTTCCTTAGTGCTAGTTTTGGTTTACTGCATTGTAAATAAATAGGAGAGAAGCTTACGGAGAAATACTAAAGTCAAGAGAAATACACCAGCATTAGCAAAACACTGGTCCTTTAGTCTGTATTTTAGTACAGAAATATTGCATGTGTAGTTTGACTCGAGAGGAGGTAACCAGTGATTTTAGAGAGAAATTGAATAGGGGTGGGTATACACACCAACAAGTATAATTAGGCCTAGGGCAGTAAAAAAATACTTAAATATATCCTTGGTGAGTCCCCTCAGCTCTGGTACTCTCTCCAGGCAGATGTGGCCTCCGCATAAAGAGGGTTAAACTGCCTCTGCAGCTGGTGTGATCTCATTGAAACCCAATTCCAGTCAGTCTGGAATATTTCACAGCTTGTTAAAACAGTAATGGAGGCTGTGCCACAACTATTAACCCTTTCACAGCTGCTGTAGACAGAGGTAGGATTTTAAGCATATTTAAGCCCTTTCACCGTTTCCTGCTCCAATGGGTTGGGAGAAGCATCTTACTGCATATACCATCCAATAATGAAAGGGTTACTAGGATCCATACAGCAACCACAAGCAGATAATCATGCATTAGCCATAAAATGACACATTTAATAGAAAAACATAAATGATATTTAGCACAAAACGTGAGCTTGCACAGAAGATGCGAGTAGGACTCACCCAGTCCCCGTCAGAGGCCTGCACCATGCGTCATTCACCTCTCTGACAGTAACAGGGCTGAGGGCCACATCTCCACACAACAGTGGGGTCACCCTCGCTGTCAGCAAACAGGAGGCTGTTCTGATGACCTGTGACAGGCTGACTGTTCTGCTGGCTTCTATTTTTAACATGAGGTGACAGTTGCTCTGAATTTATATATGTCTCTAATGCAGGCTCTCCTTGCTTTGAATTACATTGTATTGTTTGGAGATTGCTACAAAAATGCATAGCAGTGACTAGAGATTGTAATTAAAATCTGTCATTTATATAAAATATTTTAGATACCGTAAGTTACTTTTGTCAGGAAGATCAGTGTGCCTGTGTAGGACCGATAACCGATTAGAGCTTCGAGTCACAACGGATGCAGTGACTAACCGCTGTATGTGATTGGATGACACGATTCTAAATCCCTAGAAAAATATATAAGTTGACCTATTAAAAAGGCACAGGGGGAATTACTGGAAAATGTAAATATCAAAATGCCTTTAAAATGTGTTATGAATCAGCAACAGCATATCAGCTTGCACAACCCCCATTACAGTGCAGAGGATTGAAGCACGTGATAAAAAGTGACAAACCCACCGACTCATGCAGTGATATCAACTGTGCTTGGCAGGACTACAAATAAATATCTCCCAGACAAAGCCATCTGTGCTTCAATGTATATATATATATATATATATATATATATATATATATATATATATATATATATATATATATATATATATATATATATATATATATATATTGGTGGTCTGAGATCCTTCGGCGCTCATTGCAAGCCTCTGGGTTGGTGTATTTTTTGTTATCATAGGCGCTTAATGTAAGGTCTGCGCTGATCTCGTTTTGGCGCTTATTGCAAGGCTCTCCCCTGGTGTACTTTGTGTCCTATGAACACAATGGCGTTTCTTGTGGGTCGCGCAGTGAAGGTGTTTGTGGTTGTTTGCGACAGTGTGGTGTGCTTTTTTCTTTTGGGGGTATATATATATATATATATATATATATATATATATATATATATATATATATATATATATATATATATATATATATATATATACATACATATATACATATATACATATATACATACACACACACACTAATTAATGAAATTATATTAATTACAAAGAGGTAAAGTATATTAATTTATATGCAGCAAGGAATGTGCTGAAGAGCTAACAATCTGTTTTGATGTTGCTGCAGCATATAATGTAGATTTGCAGTGTTGTTGAGCTGAGGTGTAAATGTCAGCAATGTGTGCAGTGTGTAGTGTAAATAGGCTGCGTGCACGAGGGGAAGCTGTTTGTGTAGCTGGGTACTTCCGCATTCTCTAAGTTAGTGTTGTAAAATGGCGGCGAATATGCATGTAGTAGGCAGTTTTTATGATTTCACTTCCTTGCTAATGGTGTATGTTGTAGGTCGTATGGGTTTTTGTAAAAGTCGTATATGCTTGGCGGTATTTTGTGGCTTTAGGGGTCGTGTAGCCTCGTTTTCGTTTTTTTCTTCTGACATTTTTTCTCTCGCTTAGGGGATTTTCGAGTGTCTAAACTTTGTAAATATGACTGAAATTGAGGTTTAAGCTGTCTTACAGACGTCCTGGACGTCCCCCCTTGGTGTGGGTAAGGTTTTTATTTTATTTTTGTGTGTATTGTGGTGTTTTTTAATGTTTGCCCCTGTGCGCGTGCGTTGTCCGTTAAGGTCATAGTTTTGTGAGTCAGAAAAAATCCATTACGAAGTCCCGCGGCTCATATTTTTTTGTGTTAGTCCATAGTTAGTCATTGCGTGTTTGGTGTTTTTTTTTTTTTTCAAAGTCCCGCTTCTGTGGGTGTTTGTAACCGGTTGTGAGGCGTCATAGAGCCCCCACCTCCGCAAATGCGGTCCCTCACTTCACAAGGGTCCGCATTTGCGTCCTGCAATGAGCCTTTGGCTCATTACAGCCGACGTGGAAGCCTCCACCTCCGCAAAAGCGTCCCCATTTGCGGTCCGAAAGTCATAGGGGGTCGTAGGGATGAGCGCCTATGTCGCTCATCCCACCAGCGCAAGGAGCAACCCGTATTGCTGATATGCTATATACATATATATATATATATATATATATATATACACACACACATATATATATATAAAGGAAAGCACAGAAGGGAGAAAAGGGTATGATAGAGAACTCCAGATGTATCATAGTATTTAAATAATGTCAATCAAGAAGGAAGGGTCTTCAAGAAAACAAGGTATGCAAGAACAAGGTCATGATTCAAAGCTGGAAAATGTAGGGATAATATGAAAAAAAAAAGTAATACTTTACAGAAAGTAGTAAATAAGTGGAATAGTCTTTCAGTTGAAGTAGTAGGGTCAAACACACTTAAGGAATGTAAGCATGTCTGGGATAAGCACTAAGACTATCCTGAGGCTCAATTAAGCCAAAAATTTAAAAAGATATAATGGGCAGACCAGGTTGACCAAGTATACATACACATAAATACATATGTTCAGCTATATTTTCCTATTAGGATACCATCAATCTGATATATGTAATAAAATATTTTTATAGTCCAGAAAAAGAAAGGCCCTGGTTAGACCGATGATTTGACCTTAAATATATGGGACAATCTCAAAGAATAAACATTTCCAAATTTACATTTCACACATGTACGTAGGTATTTTCCAAAGTCACATTGCATATTACTGCTTAAAAAGTACTTGCACATAAGTAGTAATGACATTATGCTAAACAAAACATAATTAACTTTCTTACATACATACACTTTTTAGTCTTAATCCGTAGACGTACTGTGAATTAAACATTTATAAGGCCATTCCATGAATGTACCCATCCACCACTTGGATTACATGATTCTAAAACCACAGAAAAATATTTAAGTTGACCATCCTGTGAAATGTGTAAATGCATTACAAAATCCATAAGCTCCTCTTGTGATGGTATTGCAATGGCCTTTTAAACTGTCCAGAGGAAATCTCAATTCTAGAAGATAAGGCTCTGCAATTTGTTTACTACACAAGCACTTCCACAACAACAATTACTATAAAGTAAAGGTTGGTATATATCCAAACGCTAGTACGGTTACGAATGTTAGCTTGGACAAGGATACCAGGCATTTATGGAGGCGTCTGGCATTTGAAAGAATAGGAAGAAAACATATCTTAGAACATTTGTGTTATTGTTTTTAAGAAAAATAACAAATGCTTATTATGTCTATGGAATTAATATTTCTTGGCATATACAGGTTTTTGGGCATGTGTAGAATATTTAAATGGTGTAAATAGAACGTTTTGAGTGATTAAAAAAAAAACAAAGCTCTTAAATTATTCGTTTTTTTTTAGTGCTGGGCAGCTGCATTACTTGTTCTGCTAGATGTATTATTACTACTACACAAAAACACACACATTATATATATATATATATATATATATATATATATATATATATATATATATATATATATATATATATATATATATATATATATATATATATATATATATGGTTTGTATAGTGTGATGAACTTTGGTTTGTGTCAAGTAATAAAATGAGTGAATTTGCACTTACTTTCCCAATCATAAAAAAAAAAAAAAGACACAAGTATTATTTTTAAAATATGGTCTTTTAAAATCAATGAAAGATAATCTGGGGAGTTCATATTATTTAAATTTGACAGAGCCGTGATAAAATGAGTCATAATCATAGCCTGGGGTGTATTTAGATAGGTTATGCCCTTTTAAGAATGATGAGGAAATACTACATCTGGCTTGAGTTTAACCCTTTCACCAACAAACACATATAGTTAGAGTGTAACCACATTATTTCCTAGTTTTATATGTCATTGTAAATATTCAAAGTTTACCTATATTGAATATCAAAGAATACTACAATGAATCCAGAGTGTACACCAGAGTAGATTGCTATCTGTGCAGTCTAAAATGGAGTGCTATTGTTGTTATAATACTTTCTTGGTCAATGTAAAATGCTAAAAGACATAGTTGTATTCTTTATAAAATACTTTTCACCCCCTCATCATATAGGGGAAAAATATATACCGTATTTATCGGCGTATAACACGCACTTTTTCTCCCTGAAAATAGGGGGCAAATGATGTGTGCGTGTTATACGCCGATATAATGTTAAGGACTCGCCCCCCATGTCTCTCTCCCTCGCGCCCCCCCCCATGGCTCTCTCTCCCTCGCCCCCCCCCCCATGGCTCTCTCCCTCGCGCCCCCCCCCCCCATGTCTCTCTCCCTCGCGCCCCCCCCCATGTCTCTCTCCCTCGCGCCCCCCCCCCCCCCATGTCTCTCTCCCTCGCGCCCCCCCCCCCCATGTCTCTCTCCCTCGCGCCCCCCCCCCCCCATGGTCTCTCTCCCTCGCGCCCCCCCCCCCCCATGTCTCTCTCCCTCGCGCCCCCCCCCCATGTCTCTCTCCCTCGCGCCCCCCCCCCATGTCTCTCTCCCTCGCGCCCCTCCTCATTCTAAAACCCAACTAAATTTTAGGTTGGAGGAGGGGGGTTTAGGTTGAGGATGAGGATGGGGGGGTTGAGGAGGTGCGTGTTATACGCCGATAAATACGGTGGTAATAATAATAATAATAATAATAATAATATTATGCCGTGATACCTTTAATAGCAAACGAAGAAGAAAAAAAAAAAAAAAAGCTTTCTGTACCCTATGAGCATTTCAGTATACAAGAATAAAAAAAAGCAGATTGTGAAGCATTACTAATTACTCCTTGTAGTCTGCACATACTCAGTTTGTTTCTAGCAATTGCTTTTAGATTGATTGAACGACGAGTCCAGATCCCCAGGGAATAGACTATTATTATAATTTAGCACACAAATAAAAGCAAAAGGCGCTGACTGGATTAGAAGGGGGTGGATTGACAGTTAGACAGTTGACAGAAAAAAGAAAAAAAAAAAATGTAAAACCCTTCCAACCGTCTCATAACGGGGAAAAAAATCCAATTGGATTGTAAATGTATCCTACCTATTTTAGTCATCCAACACAAACTTGTATGTCCTTTCTAACCAAAAATACATACAACCTCTTTTGTAGGGAGTTCCACAATTGCCCTTACTGTGAACAATTCATTGCTTTCTTTAATGTAATCTAGGTTTCCTCTAACTTTAAGAGGTGACCATCTATCAGCTGTAAATTTCTTGGCATGAGAAGTTCACTTGACAAAGTCTTATACGGATCCTGGATATATTTATATAAGAGATAATCAGATCACCTTGTAAATGCTGTTTTTTCTAGAGAAAATAAACCTAATTTGCTTAGCTCTCTTCATAAATCAATCCCTTCATTCCTGCGATTACGTTTTATTTATTATTTTTAATTTTTTTTTTCTACTTAGAAACAAGATGTAAAATATAAAGTGTTTTTCTGGACTTTATGTTGAAGGCCTCACTTGCACCCACAAATCTGGGCAGACGGCTGTTTTATTTGGCAAAGAGAGGCGCATAGGAACTATAGCCCAGTCTGAGAGGGGAAGAGAGATAATGAATTTATCAGGCAGCGGGGGAACATCTGCATTACCACAGCACAGACACAAAAGGATGAAGCCACAGACCACTCATCTGACCCCAACTCAGGAGAAAGGTTATCAACCGCACTAGGACACAAAAGCAGAAGAAGTGCATCATTCGGTCAGTCGCACATTTACACCCACCTTATTTTGACAATTAATTGCCATACTGTCCAGTATTTGCAAGAACACATAACAACATAATATTTCAACAGAATTTGGAAAGCTGGATGTTTATCCTGTTATCTGTATATTCTACTCTGTTATTAAGATACATTATCCATGCTTTTGATTGGGACTACATTAAAAAGGACCACCAGTCATTTTTGTAAAATTTACTATTTTGTGAAAACTACACATGCAACAGGTTTTCAAAATGTATAAAAAAATAATGCAATCTCTAAATTATTAACTTTTACATGCAGTGTAATCTATCATTTTGGTTTCAGCAGATAAAGTGTGTGAAGCCTGAATACACAGGAAGCTTATATCTGTAGCTGGTACGTGTCAGCTACAACTGTCAGTGCTCTTAGCAAAACGCATCAGTTTGTTACTTTCTCGGATTGGTTTATCTTTACAGACAGTTTAAAAAAAAAAAAAAAAAGTTAAAGAACATGGTTCAGAAATTAAAAAAAGGACCACTCATTATGTTTATATGAAGAATTTAAATTAATGGGCAACATGCTTTTAAAAAAAGGTAAAATAAATAAAAGCAAAAAGACAAAATGAATCCCTGCAATAAAGAATAATTATGTTTACATTTTGCAGCTGTTAAACATTATGAGTTTTTTCCCCACAAAATTATTTACCTATAATCGTGTTAAACTAATTAAAAACCATATAGGACATACGTTTCTTAGCAAGTATCGTTTATTATGGTTAGTTTTAAACACATATTGTAAGATAATTGGTCTTAAATGTTAATTTTGTAGACAGAAACGACTTTTCAAGATCTCGGTCTTATTTTAGGTCCTCATTTTAGTAATAAGATCTGTAGGGTGGTGAATAATCAGGAAGATAATATACCAAGCCGGCTGAATCAGAGTATTTTTAGAGGCTTGTATGGGTTTAGTCAGTAACTCTACTACTACTTATACTAATACTAATAGCCACAAGATAAATGGCCTGGGCTGGTAGGAGGACCATCAAAAATAGCAATTTCTGACTAAAATAGCAACTTTCAAGGTCAATTATCCAACACTTTTTAAATAATTTGTGAATACCCTTATTTATAAAGTTTTAATTGCTAACACAATGGTCACCTTTGACCTTTTTAAGTTAGAGACACATAAGAGGTCCCAAATATGGTATCATTTAAATGTAGTACTTCGATATAAATACAAGTCAGTGTAAGTTTGCTCTTTTTTTTCAAAGTAATTTTAAATATAGCTGTGCTTTTATCTTTGTGTTAAGGCGGAATTAATGCCAAATACTTCAAATCTGTTTGCACATGCTCGTATTGAATATAACAAACTTCAGTCCCCATTTCTTTCTTTGCAGCTGAGCAAAAATTATGTCATGGTTGTATTTAGCAATGATTATACTCTAAAACAAAGATAAGAGTAAGAGCTTGATGGGAAAATGATTAAGGCTGATTAATGTCAATGTTACAAAATATTTTTTTTCTAACAATAACAACTGATAAAGTACTGGTTACTTTAATTATACTATATTTGGGACCTTTGCTAAGTGTTTTTATTTTATTTTGTTATTAGTGTTACTTGAGAAGAGTCCATGTTATCAGTGAAGTCTTGTTTCCACACTCACAACTCTGCTCTTGTGAAGTTAAGACTACTCATCCATGCATGTACAATGAAGCTATTTTATGGTGCTATTTAAATCTTTTCATATGCCTAAAACCTAGTTTAAAATAATAATTCATTTTACTCCAATGATGTTTCTTAAACTGCAATTATTTGTCTATTTACACACCGTCAGCTCCAAATTTTACCTGCATCTGGTTTCAGAAGGCCTCACTGGTTACCCTGAATTCTGGGAGTTCCATACACACCATCAGGTATGGAGAAGACCTTGAAAGCTGCATCTTCCCAGGAGCCAATATATTTTATTAATATTACTACCATATGCTTGTTATTATATTTGATGACATAGAATTATTTCTAACATTAGTTCAAACTCTTACATATGTTTACTTTATCTTGCCTGGCTTTACTCCCCCCTTCCCCCTTTTATGGCCTGTAGAATTTGCCTAGATTCTCTCTCCCTCCCTGTTCTATTGGTCCCTCATACCGTATTTTTATGGTTTTCTTTTTAGCCCCAAATTTTACCTGCATCCTGTTTCAGAAGACCTCACTGGTTACTCGGAATTCTGCCCTCCCACCCAATTTCTGATTAAATATATAGTGAAATGGGAATCACCTGACTTTCCTACTTGCATATATTATCTCACCACTAGGGGCAGACAACATATTAAATGCTAGAGCCCTCACCTCTGTTCCTTCTTTCTCCCTCTAAATGAAAAATCTTTCTAACTTTCACTTTTCTTCTGACCCTTTTTATTCCTTATCTGTTTAATCTTTCCCTGATTTCTGCCCCTTCCATTCCCTTTAGATTGTAAGTAGCGAGTTTTCAGTCTTCTAGGATGCTTTGGGAAAAAGCACTTTCTGCAAAGATTCTAAGCTCAAAACAGGGTCCTCCATTTTTGGAAGGTTGTTAATGCTGTATTTTTCCTTGTTTTTATCCCCTGTATTGCGCTACGGAATATGTTGGCGCGTTACAAATAAAAAAGTTAATAATAATAATTTATATAAAGGGCAATTATTGTTTGAGAAGTATGTAAGAGCCTAGCAATATTAAAAACAGCTATACAAGCCAAAAAAGTATTTTTACAAAATAAAAACTTCAGTTTAAAAGACTCTACTTGCGTTATGATCACTTTCATCTTCGATAGCTAGTCTGTCTGTAGTTTAAGGAGCAGGGGTATCTTACTAGGGATTATGCTCTATCAGTAATAGTGTAAAGAGCCAGTTCTAGTGATAGTCTTTCAACATAACTGAATAGAGATTATGTCTGAATGAATGGTTCTCCAACTCCTCACAGGTTTCTGATCCGGTTAGGAACAAAGACAACAACATGTCTGACACCATTACAGTAAAAATTAAATATAATGGTTAAAATGTATTTATTTATTTTTATAACATTTTGTCCATTAATTTAAAGTTCTTTATAAAAACAAAATATGACATGTCAGTGGTCCTTAGTGGTCCTCTGAACTGTGATACAGTTTAAAAAAAAAAAAAATGCAGTTAAATTATCTGGTTTCCACATGCGTTTACAACAGGGTTAAACCTTTAAAGCCCCTCAAAAATGTTCCATGGTCGATTTTAAGGACAACTTCAGTGGTTTATAAAAAGGAGTCTCTAAATAATATTTAGATAGGGTTCGACAATAAACAAACAAATAAAAAACAAAAAAAACGTTAACATATATACCTGTGCATTTAAACAATTAACTACTTTTTAAATAATGCCCCAGGCTGTTTAAGCTCCAGATCTTCCCACCCTGTAAATAATGTATTGTCTCTGGAGAGAGACTCCCCAGGGGGAAGTTACAAATTCAAAACATTTTGAGACCACTCTAAAACACACAGTAGTAGCAGGCAGAAGTGTAACATGAGCGCTAGCAATGCATACAAATACACTTACTAGTCACCTCTATCACACTACAAGTAAGGTATGGCTATTTGGAGAGCTCTCTTCTGGGTGGCACAGACTATACATCATTCAGGGGGTGGAGAGATAAGGAACGCATACTGAAGGGGCATAGTTAAAATAGTAATGAATTAATAAATTATTTAAATACACAATAAAACATTTTTTTTTCTTCCCTTCTTATGGGGCCTACCTAACATTTCTTTAGAAGACTACTAAAATGACTCTTTTAGGATATTGATAGAACCTCTGGGCCACCAAATGAGTTATGTGGACCTCATAACCCCTCCTCCGCAGTATATGTATCCCAAAATTATCACTTGTAGACAAAAAGCCTAAATCGTCCCAAGATAACCACAGAGATAAAGCTTTTGGAAAAATTGTACAGTGGTCCCCCATTGTCAAATAAATTGGAACTCCAGAGGTCCATATAACACTTTATGGCAAGCACTGGTCTAGATCAGTGGGTCTCAACAGCTGGTCCTAGGATCGGTCACAGTCTTTGTTCCTGAAGACAGGTAGAGAAGGTGCCAGACACACAAGGGGAACCTAACACTATGACTAATAGTCACAGTTATAAATAGATTATGGAGAAATATATATGTGTAGTTTATGGATTCTACTTTATTTACAGCGGAGCAAAAAATAAAAAAATACACATTTAGAGTGTCACTCATAGTATAACCTTTTTTGAAAACATTCTCAGATCAGGTCAACATTAGTATTGCAAGATAACCAGCTGATCCCCAAGTCAAAAAGGTTGAGAGCTGCGGGTCAGAAAATATCTTAAATAAATTAAAATAATGTAGGTCAGGAAAAAATTGTGCTCTGGGCCTGTGAAGATGCTGTAACTTTGCCATAACAATCAATTTTGTAACATTTTAACAATGAACCGTACTCCGGGTTCTTAAGATTCAATGATTAATCTATATGCGTATCTATTTATAAAGATGATTCATGTGTCACCACCAATTTGAATACCTAAATTTTCTTTCATTAGTTTTCTTGTTCTGCCACAGCAAATGACGAGACTACCAAAAATAAAAAACATAAATACCAAAATCTCTGAATGGTTTTGTCTTTAAGAAATGAAGAAGACATTTTAGGTAATTTTAGGTTCTACGAAACAAGACTGGAGATTTTACCTGGAGAAATACAGATTCTTGAACATACAACATTTACACTTGATACAAATGAAGGGAGAAAGTCTGTAAGCATTTGTAAGAGACTCCAAATTTACAGTAAAGCAAAAAAAAAAAAAAATGTAAAAGCAGGGAATCCTACAAGGATGTTAACGTGTACTCAAGGTACACAAACAAAAAAAATTACAAGATATCCTTCTTAAACAAAAGCTTGTTTCATTATTAAGCAAGGGGTCCTAAGGGCCTAAAAATAATGTTATATATGGAACCATACATTAAAAAAAAAAAAAAATGTTGAGTTAGGAGTTTACATTATATTCAATGAAGGAGAGGAGACATCCACTCTTGGGAATAGCCCTGTAAAGGAATCATACAATTTAGGAGCTGGAAGTACATTTTTGGTTTAGCTGATTTGTTGCGTCAGTTTTGGAAATCTCATATGCTTGAACACTAAACACAAGTTTAAGCAGCCAGGAAAGGCGGCTACAAACACAAAAGGATCTCTGGTCAAGATTCATAGCTCAGTTTAACATTTAACTACTTTTGGTTCAGATGTATCTTTAAAATACCACTGACGCGTCATTTGTAGTATTACTTTATATAACTTCACTTGATAATGGGCAAATTAGTTCTTAACAAAATAAATAAATAAAAAAATCTAATTTTAACTATTGTATTTAACTTTGCATTTCTTGGGCGAAAACATTTGCTTTTATTCTTTAATTACTCACCTGAGGTACCTCAGATATAGATTAAGTTCAGTTCAAAAACTTCCACTTTACAGCAGAATTAGGCCTTAGTAGACCTGACTCCTGGCAGGTACAAAAGATGTAATGGTCTAAACACACCCAGATGGCGTACATAGCTTGACAATCAATCAATTTTGTACCCAGATTACAGTGGTCCTTTAAATACAAAACTTTGGTGTAAGTTCAAAATGAGCTCTGTGATGTGCCTTACAGCATTGAGGAATCTCACCTGAGAATCCAAATTCTCCTCTCTCTTGGCATCGGTGACACAACTTTCTCATGGTTCACATCCTACCTTCTCCGATTCTTGGCGTACCCCAAAGATCAGTCCTAGGCCATCTCCTCTTCTCCATCTATATATCATGCCTTGGTACCCCAATAACTTTTTTGGGATTTCAGCATCATATATATGATTATACCTCTCCACACCAGATCTATCCCCTCTCTTCTAGCACAAGTTGCTAACTGCCTTTCTAGAATAACCACCTGGATGTCCGCCCCTTAACTCAAACTCAACATTTCAAAGACGAACCTCCTAATCTTCCCACCCTCTACTACAGCTCCCAAACCTAAAACATCTCCCACTGTTGACAATGTCATCATCACTCCCACCTGCCAGGTCTGTTGTCTTGGGCCTGGGAGGTGGGAGTGATTATGGCATGGTCAACAAAATAAAATAAAAAAAATAAAAAATATATTCAACAAATGTGTTAATATCTTACACAAGACAACTACAATTTTAATCCACTCTCTCATAAGATCTCGCCTTGACTACTTCAACTCCTTGCTGGCCTCCCCATCGCCCATCTGTCAACTCCAATGCATAATGAAAGCCTCCGCTAGACTCATCTACCATGCTCAACACCCATTGTCTGCAGCACCTCACGGTCAGTCTTCACTAGCTTCCTATAGACATGACAGTAACAGATAAAGCACTCGACAACAGTGCACCCCATTTTATATCTCTGCTCTCACAGTACTCCCCCAACCAGCCTCTTCTCTCTGCTAATCTCCTTCTTTCCTCCTCGCCCTCCCGCCTTCAGGACTTTTCTTGTGCTGCCCCTATTCCATGGAACTCCTTGCCTCATTTGTGAGTTTTCAACCTTGTAAGGTGCTTTGGAAACCAGCACTAAAAACATTTGATTTTAAGCTCAAAGCCCTCCATTATTTTGCAATGTGTTCATTGTTTTTGCTATGTACTTAACCCCTGTATGGCTCTACGGTATATGTAGGTGCGTTTCAATTAAAGGATAGGAACATTATTATTATGAATAGAAAGTACAATCGGTCGAACCTGCTGGTATGAATGTCAGATCTCCTGTAAAGATGACTGCTGGAAGCATATTGTAAGTGCGGTTGACTATATTACACCGCACTTACACATCTCTGAAAATTTACAAGGTATCTTCATATGTCTAATATAAGCTAAAAGACATTTTATAACTCCATATAAAATGTTGCTGCCTGCTCCCAATTCTAATGTAAAATTGTAAAAAGGATGGTTTAAAATAAAAGCTGAAACAGTAGGTTATATACATACACTCTCATGTAGAAACATACCTTGGGGTTTTCCAATCTTCAAGGAGAAATAAATATTTTACTTAACAAAATGCTAAAAAAAAGAAGAAAAAAAAAGAAATACAGAACAGTGATGTACAGGAAGCTTCTTTGTTTTTTCATATGGCAGCGTGCAAGAATACATATTCACAAATAAGAGTAACAAAGCCTGCACTGTAACCCCAGGGATACCATGATATCACATTCAGTTTACATCTTAGTCCCCGTGGTACAGAGATTAACCTCCAAGCACACGCCCAACCCCTCCACTGCTTCCTGGCATCATGTAACATCACCGCGGCCAGAAGAACAAGGGGGAGTACATAGCTTTTCAATAAGTCAAAATGTTACTGCAAGTTTACAAACTCATATATTATTTTTATAGTTAATTTAAATTGGTCCAAATATTATTATTACTGGGCTGTGATTTAAAAGCAAACAATTTATAAAGAAGTATTTTACTGTGTCTCCTAATTTAAGCTTCTTTGTTTATATTCAGAGCAGAAATTTATTACAACATCTAAATTAGATGTTTTGCAAAATTTTTTCCACACATTATTAATTTTGTGTTTAAAAAGAGTAAAAAATAAAATAATAATAATAATAATAATAATAATTTTTACATTTGGTTTAAAACCTTCACTTAATTCTTATTTGAATCTTATTTCTGGACTACCTTTAGAGGCATTGTTACCTCTCGATACATACTCCCTTAAAAGCTACAATATATTATACATTGGTCATTCATCATTCTACCCTTTAGCGCACCGATAATAGCCATACTGATAATACCCAGGAAATTAAAGTCTCTGTAAGAAAAACTATTACCCATGACTCAGTCTGAGTAATACCCAGAGCAAATCATTTATTAAAATAAAAAAAACATTAAATACAAGAATTTGGTTTCTACTACGGTCTAGAGGAATAATAATAATAATAATAATAATAATAATAATATCATCCCCTTCTGGATCACTACCTTGTCATGGTGAAGGGGCTTTTGTACTTCAATATAGCTCTTTGCTATGCCATGTAGGGTCACCCAAGATGGGTAGGTCATAGAGAGATCGGACAAATAGTGATCCACTGGAGAAGGAACTGGCAACCCACTCCAGTATCTTTGTCAAGAAAACATTATGGATAAACACAACCTAAATATAGACATAACTATAGATAGATGTGCCTGGTGTGCTGCAGTCCATAAGGTCACGTAAAGTTGGGCATGACTGATGAACGGCTAATTTATATATATATATATATATATATATATATATATATATATATATATATATATATATATATATATATATATATATATATATATATATATATATATATATATATAATTATTTTTTTATTATTATTTTTTTTCTATTCAGTGCATGATCATCAATAATATGTTCAGTGTATTCCAGGTTTACACCTTAAAATCATGTCCATCAACAGTCTTGGGCCTTGGAGAGAGTCTTCATTCCCCAAGATCCTGACTTGCCATTTGCTTGATATTCCTGTGAAATGGCCTATCCTGTTCAAGAAGATAATTTTATAAAAAGCTGCTTGGCTTGATACACTTTTTCCATCTAAGAGATAAACTTGTGAGTCATCTAACTAGATCATCTCTGTGTGATTCTAGCTCTGGACAAAAGGAAGCTAGAAGCACATCCCGATTCAAATGTAAAGACTTTTTCACCAAAGTAAAGGCTCGGATCCCCATTATTAGGTACTCTGTGCTGCACATTAGCGTGAAGGGGTAACAAAATCAATTCTATTTTATTTAGAAATGATTTACTGTAGAGAACAACTGATCATACAATCTATAGTCAATTGTTAATGCCCTTTGTCATCCCAACTGGAAGTTGGTTTCATTTTAGTGTCCTTTTAAAGAAGCTTTTAATAAATGACACGCAACGTCTGCTTGTTATACATTGGTATGTATAGATTGCAGGGCTTAAGAGTCTCTTTAAATCATTGGCATTCACTGGTAAATAGGCTAGGTTTATTAAGAATTTGTTAAATCTTAAAACAGTGAAAATCACTTAAACTGGAGATTCTTCCCATCACACTGCACAAAAAAAAAAAAAAAAAAAACCCAGAGCACAAGATAGTGATGGAGCTAGAATATCCATTTATAAACTACAAAGCTTTTTTTATAAAAATGATATAGTACAGTTTTCTTTGCAGAAAAAAAAACTAGCTATAATAATCGTGCCCTTTTTGTCACAAAGTTATTAAAGGATCACTACACAATATTTAAAAAAAAAAAAAAAATTACCTTTTCTCCTATTTAGTTTGATAACTCTGCAGGACCCTGGAGGCAGTCATTATTATTGTTTATTTGTAATGCGCCAAAATATTCTGTAGTGCTGTACATGAGTTTACGATCAAAGAAAAAAACAAAAGCAGTATCAACACATTGCAAAGTACGGAGGGACCGATCTTTGAGATTAGAATCCAGTGTCCATAGAGCTTTACCCAAAACACAATGAAAACTCGCAAACTTACAGTGCACGATACAATGGTGGAAGTTTGGTGTGTGTGTGTGGGGGTGTTGGCATTTCTGGAGAACTATGGTTACATCAGTTGATGCCATGTCAGGCTTTCTGTGCCAGTAAAGGTTAAGGGGTATGGTGTCAATTTCAGTGGTATCTAACAAAGACTCTGGATTTCTGCCTGTTCCCTCCTCCCCCACACCTTCCTCCGCTTACAACACAAAACACATCATATAGCTCTCAGGATGCGAGGTAACAAACACAGAATGGATTCCTGCATACATAAACAAAAAAAAAAAACATATACTCAAAAAAATATTTTATGTCCAGAGCATATGCAGCTTTCAGTGTTCGTTTGGTACATACTTCACAACAAGTGTCTTTTTTTTTTCCTTCTTTAACTGCAATTGTTTTTATGCATAAAAAGATTGGTGCAAAAGAAATAGTGGAAAGACTAAGGTTTTATGCCAAGCCGTGGGACTGATCACAGTTATGTGTGGCTGTATTGAAAACTGGTTGATTAACTTGGAAATAATAATCTGTTAATACCATAGCATAAGAACAACAGTGAAAGCATTTTAAAGCTAGTTTTTAAATTAGAAAAGAAAATACAGGTGTCAGCTGGACCCTGGAGACATTCATCATACTTTGATGGAATTTGTGTGTGAGATGCAAGTACTGCTGTCCAGACCTCTATTGATGCAAGCTGCCTACTTCTGCACCTGTGAGGGGGATTTAGTCAATTTCAGTCAGATCCAGCTATTTCATGAATACTCCCGACCTCATCGCCTCTTCATTTTCCTCCCCCCCCCCTCTCCCTCCACTTATAGAAAAAAGAAAAAAACTTCATAATTTAGTTCTCCAAAAGTGATTAAACAAAAATAAAATCGAGTACTAGATTTATACGGATCATCCATTTTTTTGTTTTATTTATGGCTTATACAGCGGTCTATGTTTGGGAAGTATGTAAGTTTGCAAGTTTTCAGTCTTGCATGGAGATTTGGGGAAAGCACTATGGACACTGGATTCTAAGCTCCAAGACAGGGCCCTCCATCTTTGTAATGTGTTAATATTGTTTTGCGCGTCACAAATAAAAAATTATGATAATAATATTAATAAAACAAATGCAGTTTTCCTCTGGTTTGTTTAATATACATTTTTAATGGTGTGTATGTATGATGATAAATAGATGAATAATCAGAGTATTGCAGTATATAGGGATACCTTTTTTATTGGACAAACCTATTCATAGGTTTCATGACAAGCTTGAAACCTATGAATATGTTTGTCCAATAAAAAAGGTATCACTATATACTGCAATACTCTGATTATTCATCTTTATCTATCTACATACATACACACCATTAAAAATGTATATTAAACAAACCAACCATGCATAAATCCCTACAAGTGGGTTATCTTGAACTCAGACTAAACAGTGTTGGTCATAGAAAAGATCCATATTATGGGCTTCCAAGCTCTAAAAATGTCTTATAATAAACATAAAGGAGCCTAGGTAGCCCCGACAGGGCTTGTGTGAGAAATGAACACATAACAGCCATTTCATATATCTGAAGCAGCTTTCTCAAAGGTTTGTTGTTTTGAACTATCAGTCAGCCTTCTTGATCCACCCAGAAAAGGAGATTCATATATTTTGTTGATGAGCGATCACTGGAATTAATTACTGATAAGCATCTGAGGTACTGGGACCATTGTCGTGACTACAGTCACCTGCACAAAAAAGCAGACACGCTCAGACCTTGGATAGGTTTTGTAGAATCTCTGTGGTCCTATATTATCCTAAGGGGATTATGGGGCAGATATACTAAGATCCAACACATATACTATTTCTAGAAGATTCACATGTTACTGCATCTAGCCATACAAAGAGAACATGCCTAGTCTTTTTATACAAGCAACTGCAGTCAAGACAACGGACTCAATGCCTTAGGAACGTATTAGTATTTAGTGCCAATGAATCTCTGTTTGTATGTGGATCAGAAAGGTTTACAGCTCAAAATTCCTTTAATAACATTCAGTTGATAAAGTACTTGTTATTTCCCATTTCAAAACAGGGAATCTGATATATTCCATAGCGACAGCATCTATTTTCCTCTCATCATTAATATGTTTGTTGTTTAGGCGCATGGGCTGAAAGGAAAGCATGAATAATGAAAATGCCACCAGCCCTAAAACATCCTCCGATAAGGTACTGACACTAGACCAGAACAAAACCGGACTACTGATCTCACTCGGTGCAGGGCACACTACTAAAACAATACTTTATGACCCCATCTTGATCATTTTTACTACCGTTCAATGACTGCTACAATTTTTCCTTTAGGCTCAAACAAAATCCTTTAATGTTTTGCCTATATTAAAAAATGTTTACTAGACTGCTTTTAATAGTTCTTCTAAGACTGACACAAATTAGCAATAACCACTGTGTGGGTGATGAAATGAGGAGTCCTCTCTACAGTCCAAACTAGTCTGGGACTTTCATTTCCCACCCTCATTATCCAGTAATGGTATGGCTAATTAGTCACTGCCTTCAAGCCCTTTTCACACGTAGCTTGTTCCCTTTCGATCTTGGTTGTCAGATTTCCGAGACTACCTTCTAGCATCATCCTTGAGCTTCTGATACTATGTAAGAAATAAGCATAAATCGAAGGCATACAAACTACACATTAAAAATGGGCTTTACTTATAAAAGTGGGAGATAGTGTGAAATGGATGTAGAGCTCCTCGGTTTGTGCTGGATCTTTTGGCATTTCCATTCCAGCTCAAGTATTGTATGTTTAACACAAATAAAAGAATATAGAAAATGTAAGTACAATGAAAATGGCAACCAAACACACAGTGAATATAAAATTAACACTCGGTGCGAACAGATCAAGTCAATAATGGCTTAATAAATAGCTCATCATTTACGCAGTAAGTTATATCACTAACAATTAAATGACTACTATCATAAATAGCACCTTAAAAAAAAAATACTACATTTGCACCCAATGTATTTTTAGAATTTAAAACAAAATATAGCCACTAATAGATAATATATTGTATATATATAATATATATTTTATATGCAATGACACTGCTGTGGATTCATTTGGTTCCCAAGGATTACTTCCTCAGGTGAGAGGAAGTTGTTATCTGCAAAAGGGAATGTGGCATATACATCTACTAATTCTTTAATTCACTATTAATGAATGCTCATTAGTTTACATGGACTAAGCTATTTGAGATACATGTGCAAACAGAAGGCTCAGTAATTAACATGGATTCCCGCACTAAAAAAATAATTGTATTGAAGAGTAAAAAATGGAGACGGTGTGTTTTTTATTTTTCTTTCAAACTTCCTTCTGCCCATTATCAAACTTAGTTATTCAAAAGACAATATAGAAAAACAATCTGACCAGTGGTCCATTAAAGCAATATATAACACTAGCGTATTGCCCGACAATCGGCAAAGTGGTACGATTTAACGGCTCGCCAGGAGATGAACGCCTGCGGCGCTCATCGGTAAGTCGTACGCACTACGCAACGCAGCGTGACGACGAATCGTAGTTAGACAATTATAATATGTGATAATAAAACATAAGATACTGGTGAGGTGGTTATGCAGAATCCTTTTCAGTGGATTGTAAGTACCCTATTACAAGCAACCAAACAGGACTGATCACTCTTTCCTCCACAAATCATAGATTTCATAGGTTATTTTGCCTTTTTACAGAGAATTGGAAAGTATTTAATTTACTTCCTTAGATGACCATTTAAGACATGAGGTTTTAAGTTGTTACAAGCATTTTGATTGAAAAGTTGTTTTTTGTGTGGAAATATATTCTGTCCGTAATGTCTATGGTTCTTGGGTCACTACTTATATTTCTTCAAACACCAGATACGTCAGCACACTTGCCTGAAGGAGGATTGGCTTTACTATGAAGGATGGCTGCTAGCTGAGCGCTCACCCAATAGCACAGTATTGCTCTTCTGCATAGCAAGCAATAAAAAGCAGCTAAAATTAAACAGTCTATTGTGGTTAACCTCTTCTCTTCCAGAGGTAAAAAACAGAGCATGTGTATGGAGTAAGTGATGGGAGGGGGCTTACATTCTCCCACTGTGTCAGGCTCATTCTTGGCAAGTTATTTTAAGACTTTCCTTTAGAAAAGCAGCTGCTAATGTATACAGGGTCTGCTCAGGGTGGGTCCAAGTTCAATGCAAAAACATAGCAAACTTGAATTATGCAGAGGCAGATTTAATCCCTTAGCAGCCCCTTGGTCAATTTCATACATTGCCCCAGGATGTGAGAAAGGGAAGAAGAGAAAGAAACATAGTGCGATAGAAAAAGCAAGACGGAAATGTAAGAATATGAGAATAGTGAGACTTCGAGAACAAAAGAAAGGAGAGATTCAAGAAATAAGAGTAAGAACATAGATATCATAATAGAGAGAACGCTCTAGAGTGAGTGCATATAATAAGAGGAAGTGGAAAGAATAATGAGACACCCACAAGTGGATTATTCCAGTCTTTCCTTTCTTTAAGGGTGAAGCAGCAGTAAATGTCCAGTAATCTATTGATACATATACACACACATATAGTAGACTCTCCGTTAACTGGAACTCAAGAAACCTGAACTCTCAAGCAACCATAAAAAAAAATGTAACACTGTACCTTAAATTAAAAGAGTACATTTTCAGGGCTCAACAAATGCCAGGAGCCAGGTCGTCAAGACACAAAATGCTTACAGGCACCTAGATTTCCTCCACTGTACATCTCTGCAATTCAGTGTTACCTGGAAGCAGACAGCCATGAGTGACTGAGCCAGTGCAGTGTTGGCGTTACATTCCCTGGGTTCAGCACCGCACCCTCCAGCCAAACCTACCTATGTATAAGTGAGGAGTGAAAGCTGCTGCGTCTACAACAGCCCTCACTGACACATACTTAGCGGAGCATCCTATGTGCAGCTAATCTAGGCCTCTTAATAGTAACTCTCAAGTAACCAGAAATAATTACTAAATTACTTTCTTTAAGGTGCATTTGTTTATTACTTATTGCTACACACATATAAATGTCATGCTAATAAAGTTATCTTTCACAGTGATTAGTGTTACTAGGAGGAGAGCATGACAGGTGTATGGGGAAGCAATAAGAAAGAAAAAAGGAGAAGTTGAAAAAAGTAAAGGACTAAACACAGACCTTGACCAAATTACTTTTTGCTTCATTTGCCAACTCTGGCAAATAGCAATTAGACATACTACACAAACCTGGAATCAGCACAAAAACAGGGTTACACTGTCCCGGCCAGTTGGCCATCAAGGCATATAGTCAATATGGCATATGAATAAGGCATGACAAACTACAACATCACCACCACCACAATGTCATTGATACTTCTCAAGCCTGGCTAACTTTTGGAAGCACTGCACAATCTGTAAAGAATGGTGTTGGTCCATTGCACTCTTGAATAATAAATACAAACTTGAACCTAACAAATTAAATGTATTCTATTGTAGATAATCATTTCCAAAAGTACCAGTTTTCCACAGAATGGAAACATTTATGCATTAACACTATTGTGTTCAAATGAAGCCTTTCATTCCCAGAGAGACTTAGAGCACATTCTAGTAGCAGATTAGCGGTGCACAGTTAATATGACCTGTAAGGAAGCTTATAGCTTAGCTTGTTCAGCCCTGAATAGGTGGACCACAGCCAGTAAAAGTTGACACAAGCCAGTTCATTAAGGTCAACGAGAAATCACTCTTTTGAATTATTAGCGACAATAAAGGTAAACACTTCAGGACCAGAGAGATGTAATGTATCACATTGCTGGCTTATCACATGAATATATGTTATATGGTCAAACAACCTGTTACACTTGGAGATACTGTTCAATGAGCTTTATATCCTTTTACGAATGATATATGGTAAGAAAAAGAGAATAGTTAGCTGTTGACAAGTTAAAAGCCAATCTTTTACGGGTCGCAGCTCCCTGTCTCTCGGGATTCAACAGGGCCTGTGCACAGTGATATATCTTTAAGACTTAAGTTAGCATGTGTATTCAAATAAGTTATGGCAACCACTACCTCTCAAAGATTTGTTTTATAATTATTACAAACATTACAAAAATATATCTATACCTGCACAGTCATAATTTAAGCGAAAGTATGGCAATATTTCCCATTCAGGATTGCTACCTTGACATGGTGAAGAGGCTTGTGTACTTAAATGAAGCTGTGAGCTATACCATGTAAGGTCACCCAAGATGGGCAGGTCACAGCAGAGAGGTCAGACAAGTTGCAGTCCACAGGAGAAGGAACTGGTAACCCATTCTATTATCTTTGCCAAGAAAACCGTATGGCTATTTACAGCCAGAGAAGCAACAATTGTACCTGGAGTGCAGCTGTCCAGAGGGTTACGGAGAGTTGGACATAACGGCAACATTTGGATTTACAATATATAACCACACAATCATGTAGTATCCTTGCATCTTCAGAGCAGCCTCATATTCTGCCATCTCTATTCCATTCAATTAAACTAGTGTGCAAAGTTGAAGCCACGTAAATGTATTATTGAGATATACATTATATATTTAAAAAAAAAAAAAAAGTTTAAAAAAATAAATACAGTGCTTCAAACTAGGGCTATGATGTTTATAATCAAATAAAAAAAAAAAAAGATATCCATCCATGTTTTTTAATCAAATTTTCTATTATTTTTCTTTGTTAGACACACACAGAGAATATATATATATATATACATATATATATACATATATATACATACATACATACATACATACATACATACATACATACATACATACATATATATATATATATATATACACACACACACACACACACACTTGTGAGTTTTCTTTTAATAGAAACCATATATAAGAACGTACAATCACATTTTCAACAAAACTACAGAAAACACTGATTACTGTAATCACGTACACATTAAAAAGTGAATGTATAAGAAAAGCAACCTCCACTTTAAAATTAATCTAATTATATTATATGAAAACCATAAGTGCATTTTAGAAGTGGCAATCTCAAATGTCAGCTGGCACAGTACATTCTATTGAGTTACATAATAAAAATTAAAAAGTCCATCAACATTAACCTTTTTAGCTCTCCGATTGATATATATTTTATGTGAAATGACAAATAAAATTCAATTTATATAAAAAATATCCTACCTACCAGCACATCATGATGTGATATGTCCTAATCCAGTAAGTGAACTTAAAAAGACTTGAGATAGACAAGTGGATCTCCTGCACACAAGAGAAGACTACAATTATGCGTTTCTTTACCTGCCTTGTCAGCAACCTCAAATTAAACAAAAATATTGTACGTTTCAAAAAGGGGTTCCCCGGTGGTCCAGTGCTTAGGATTCGGTGCTGTCGCGACCAGTGTTTGATTCCAATCAGGGAACCAAGAAGTCACACCACTCTCAAGCCAAGCAGGGTTGGGTCTGATCAGTACTTGCATGGGAGACCACCTAGGAATACCAGGAGCTGTATGCGGTGGCCCACTGGAGAAGGAACTGGCAACCCACTCCAGTATATTGCCATGAATACCAAGTGGATCAGCATGGTATGTTGCTGTCCATGAGGTCACAGAGTCGGATAAGACTGAACAATGCAAACACAACACACCTTTCAAAGAGCTTGTCATTGCAAATAAAAAATGTATCAAATAAATAAAAATAAAAAAGTTATCACTGTGTACTGTAATACTGTCCTTATTCATCCAGAAAAAAAAACAACAACATTAATTACAAGGTAAATATACTAATAAAAGCAGTTTGTATTTTAATGCTCATTTATGGGTCTTTAGTGTTCTTTTAATGTACGGTTTTCTTTTTTCTCACATGTGTCAATATCCGTGTATGATCTAGATAAGGGAGAGTGATAAGATAAGATTGCACAGACTAAAGGAAGCAGCGGGGGAAACTACCTTCTAGCTAAGGGAGCATAGTTCATAATGCCCTAACAGCTAAACTTTCAGATAAACCTGTAAAATACCAGTAATACATTAAAAATATATATATATTTTGCACACAAAGATTAGAAAACATCTCTGATGACCAATCAGTGCACAAAAGCATGCAAACACACACCCACACTTTCATTAGTCTCACAAGCAATGTTGTGCAGTAATATGTGCAGACAACTCTCTATAAAGCAATGCAGAACCATCTACTCATGTTTGTCATTATATAGTGACAGCGCCATTCTAGTGCATGAACACAGAAATGCAGGGGACCACTGTAGCTCCATATTTACACTGCATCAATTCAAGAACTTTCAATATGTTTTTAGAAAGTAAAAAGTAAATACAACAAAAAATGGATGCATCTTTTCTCTTTTTTTTTTTTAGGAGTCCTACAAAGATGGTCTTGACTGCAAAGAAGCATTTAGCCGCATCAACTGAAGTTTAGCATCTTGAGAAATGTTTGCTTAAATAAGGCAAATGAACATCCAGTTGGTTTATATGCCTGTTGCAGCTAAATTAGGCGCATAGTATAATTGTATAGGATTCACTGATAAGAAGTTGCATTTCTTTTTTTAAATTTCTACAAGTATTTTACTTGTCATTAAGGCAAGATCTTTTAGACAACATATTGTGACCTCTAGATATAAATGTGGATGTCATTTGTCCTTTAAGGTCCTTGTTGTCTGCCTCTTCTCTATCAAACAAAAACCCAGGTGGTTAATAAAACATCAGCACATAGCACCCCAGGGGGTAGGCATCACCAGAGAAGTTGCCAACGCGGAAACAACACAGAATGTGAAATCAGTATCCATGACAAGAGCTGTTCTTATATCCATTAGCACACAAGTCAGTATCAAAATGTTTCTGCCATTATCCAGGACAGTCATCCAATGACCTCTGCAACATTCTTCTGCCATTTTATTATGTACTTGATGATTGCATAAGATTTACAATATGCATTTTTTGCTCTACAGTTTATACAAGAAATAGAAAAACAGTGATATTCCATTTATATTTTCCAGAGCAATGACAGCAGTTTCCTACTGATACACACACATATGGTGCTGGTTCCCTGGAGCCCCGTTGTCTATGTTGCATCCATTAGAAAATGCAACATGGTAAAGCTTGATCAAGTCAGGAGTCAACAATAATATATCTATCTCATTCCCTGGCTCCTAAGGTTAGTACAACCCCTGCAATATGGAGATTGTGGCGACACACTGAGGGATTGGAGGAGGAAAATAAACCAAGATGACAGCCTCCTAGATAAAAGCAGAGGGAAATCACTCCTAGCTTTTTTTTGTTTTTTTTTTTGTTTTATATAATGGGCTAAATTGCTTCTCATTTAATGCAATTTATACATTTAAAACAGTATCTCTTACATATTTACATTTTCTTCTGTGTCACAACCAGACATTCTTTTACCTTTTTCGGTTCCCTTGTACTGAATCTTAGGGTTTGTTAATCTGTCAGTTCTCATCATTATACTTCTCCCACTTTTGTACTTATGGGAGACCGGACAAAAATAAGGGGAGCGTAAGAAGATATTATTTAAAATGATGTGTTTTAATATATGTGCTCCCCAAAACAAAAAAAGAATCATTTATGATTATTTGAGGAGATTTGTGTTCTGTTGAAGCACTGTTGGAAAACACTCCAGTAATTGACACCGTGAATCTCACAGCTTGTGGAACAGTGCTGCTCTCAAGACTTCTTCTGCCAGTTCTCAGAGAGAACTAGATGTGAGGAATGGGGTGAGAAAATAGAAATAAAGAAGATGAAAAACATATCACTTCCATAGGTCTAAACAGTAGATTGTTGAAGAATTTATCTAAAATATACTGTGTTCAAACTATGCAGCCCCCTTTGTACTATCTTCCTATTCCACACTATCTGGTTTCCAGACAGAGCTCTTGTGAGTTTAGAGACGTAGTTATATGGTCCTGATATTAAGAATCAACATGAATTGTCATCTAGACTGATGGATCTCTTAATGTGCCCAAAGGTCCACTGCTTTCAGAAAATAAAACAAAATACAACTATTACTATATGTATTACTTATTATATGAATTTTCTTCTATACTAGAGTCAGCAATTACCTTGTTTGAACTGCTTATGTGAGTAGTTTTCTCAAAATGGAGGCACTTTGAGAACCGATTTGTTCTCTTGGCACCAAGAAATATATCATGTTTCAGTTGAAAATGCTCAATAGTTCACTGCATTCCAAGCCCATCTAGTGTTGATAAAAAGTGTTTCAGCAAAGGAATACAGCTAGCAAGAAACTTGATTATCTGCGTGCAAGGTTTAACAGCAACAGGCCCTGTCTGCCCTGGTACACAGGTCAGGAATTCTCTACTGTCAATGGGTGTCAAAAGGGAGAAATCATGAAAGTCTGTCTCTACGGAACTACAGTGAGAAAGATCACACTTCGGTATATCTACGTTTCCCTGTTTTTACCTTTCTCTAATCCAACACATGCTGCTTATATCAGCTACACACACTACATGGAGTCATTCTATACACACACAGATTTATTTTAAAATTTAAAAATAAAACTTGTTTTCCACACCCCAGAGATGCCTACATGGGCACCTGATACCAACCAATAGAAACATTGCATTCAAATATGGATTTGAACACTACTAACCGTCAAACCAGCAGTGTCCGTCTCCTCCTACATAGGGACTACACATCCCATGATTCCCTCCTGCGTAAACTGACATCATTTATTGTTACATAATATTTAGATGTATAAACTGCCTGTGATAGCCCAAAAGAAATTATGAATTATATGATGAATTTTAGCAGGGATTTTCAGGGATGTCAACACACAAAAGCTGCTGCTTGCAAACTCAAGAGATTTAGCAAACATCAGGTAGAATTTGTTGAGGTTTATTTTTGTATTTTTCCCCCCCCCATGTAAAAAATGTTTGCATAAACTACTGATTCTCCTCCATCAGTTGAATTCATAATCCAGGAAATTTATAAATGCCTTTAATAAATACAGCCCAACATGCTTAAATGTAAGTACAGACTCAGAAATGCTGTTAATTTTAACACGATTTAGAGGACAGGCTCTCATTATTGTAACTATATCTGTTCACAACCAAGAGACCTGTAACAGACTGTGAACATACAAAAGCATCAAGAAAGCAAACAAATTAAATGGAAGAGTAAAACATTAAAACAAGCTATTTTTAGACATTAAATATTTGTTCTGGATAATTTAGGACAGTATACTCAGTTAATTTGACTAGCCCTGCAGTTGTTTTTGCAGGGATTTGTGAGGCAACATAATTGAGTTAGAGAAATTCAAATGATGTCTCTCCTGTCTCGCAGGCACCATCTTGGTGTAATCACGGGAGATATTCTTTTGACATTTCATGATCTGATTATTAATAAATTCACAGATTATATACTAATGGGCATAACATCTATATCCGGTATCGGATGATCGCTAGAGAAGCTAAAAGGTTATTTTCAAATAATTTAATGCATAAACCAGGGCTTGCCAAATCCTTCAGTAATATATCTATCTATCCACACACCTTTGCTAGAAAATCATATATTTGGTTTTCTCTGATCATGTAGGATTGCCTGTTAAACTGCTATTGCCAAGGAATATTTAAGATAAGTCAATATAGATCATATATGCATTCACTGTCCTCCCATATTTCTAATCTTTCTGTATAAAAACAGACAAAATGTCTATCATCATTAAAGCAAAACTGAATACAATAATTAAACATTACAAGTCTGTTATTATTTACTTTAAACTGTGCCAAAACATGTGTCCTTTATCAAGACAAATTCCTCAAAAAAAAGCATATTACAATTATACTTTAGCAATCCTTTAATGGAACAAGCTGAACAGTCCTTGCCCTTGAAGGACACTTCCTGCTTGTAGAAGATACAAAATGACATCTCACACTACAGCATAATTGCTCATAATAGCAAAACAAAAGATTCATTGCATCAAACTTCACAGCACACATAATCCTGTTCAAAGGATCATATTCACCTATCCCACTCTTACTTTATACTGATCATAAGTTTCAAGAAGAGATCACATATTTATTAAAAACGGACAAGAAAAAAAAAAAAAAAAAAAAAGGTCTCACCTCTTAGCACATGTATAGAAAGTCTAAATTACATTGTATGGATTGGTTTGTTAAGTCTTTATTCAAAATAATAGTGCAGTAAGAACAGACTCTTACACTTAAAAAAGGTATATGCAAGGGAGATGGGTTATGAATGCTTCTGATAGAGGGGAATTAGTAACGTATGATTAAAATTTATTTGCATGAACTATGTTTTTTTAGCTTTGAATTAAAAAAAAAACCAAAAAAACAACTGTTGGAGGTGATGTTTACACCCTCAGGATTGAGCTAGGCTTCTCAGGGTACGATTTTCTAAGTGTACCCTGTCCATGTGAGCATGTCGGCTTTGCAGCCAATCAGCAATGCTGTATACGGCCAGCATAGATGACTACTATACTGGATTCTTAAAGGACCATAAATCGACATTCAAGTAAAAATGCTTGAGCGGTTACACGGTTGTTGTTTAGACATACACCCTCTCCTTGATAAAATTCTGAATTATAATTTTATTGAAACCAAACATTTGAGCTTCTTCCCTTTTCTAATTTGTCTTTTAGGCGAATGAGCATTTAGGCTTAATTTATGGTCCTGCAATGACCTGCAATGTTGGAGGAAGAGAAGGTTTATGGTCTGTGCATGTGTCTCTGTGTGAGTGCATGCAATTCACTTTGGCTGGGAGAGATCACAGGGGCAAGTATCACCTAGGATGTAGATAAAACAATCAGTGAATGAATGAATAAATGAAGGGACACAGACCTTGTTCTGGGTATTACAGAAATATAAAAGGAAAGTTGCAGCTCAATTAACAGACCAAAAAGATACAATGTATTATGTGTGCTAGTTTCAGCTGGGATTTTCACAGGGTGTCAACATTGATAGAAAACAGTTTGCAAATGGAAGAAATTCAGCAAACCTTAGGGTAACTGGTTAAATGTTTATTTTGGTATTTTTTCATGCAAACATTTTTCCCATACACTATCAATTCTCCTCTATCAGATGCATTAATAACCCAGCTCACTTGCCTATACCTTTAAACATTTTGCAGCTTGTAAGATTCTACTCAGAGAGGTGCCAGTAATTATTTCCCAGATAATTAAAAAGCTTCAGTTCACAGAAACAACTTTTAATTTTATATATCAGAAATCATTTGGAAGGTAAGTGGAACAGCCTTCCAGCAGAAGTGGTGTAAAACAAGTTCATGCATGCCAATATGCATAAGCCTATCCCAAGCTTATATCACAGCTTTTTAGATAGGCCTCTCCAGTGTGCCCATTTTATTAAAATTATCTGACTTTAAAAATCTGTGTTCATGTATTTTTCAATGAATGTGGGTTGCTTAGATGGTATAATCTCAAACAGCACAATCAGTATGCATCGAGTTTTTCTGCTCCAGGCCCTGTCTGCTTGTGTTTATGTTATTTAAACATGTTCTTAGTGCTTGGTTTGAGCATACAACTTCACTGAAAGAATTAAACAATACAACAAAAAAAAAATGGAAATAGCTAAAAAATTTAATACGGTACATTAAGGATGGTTCTAAAGTGGGTTCTATACAAACCTCATGATACGGATAAGTTAAAAAAAATAAAATAAAAATAAAATAAAATGAAGACAGACAAATGGCAACTAAATGGAAACAAGCAAACAACCATCTAGAACACGATCACATATATAGTTGTGAGCAGGCAGGTTGTTGCAAATGCTGTAGGCTTGCAAAGCGAGGGTCGCAGTTGCTGACAAGGAGCGGACCTCGCAAAATTTACGGACATACAAAAAATAAATACGAGACGCTTTACGACCCATTACGAGCTTGCAAAAAAACGACCTTACCGCCAGAAACCCGCGCACATGAAAAAAACATTAAAAACACAATACACACAACAAATACATAAAAAGGTTACCTACAGCAAGGGGAGGCAGCCAGGACCTCGAAAACGTAACTTACACCTCAATTTCACTCGAAATAAAAGAGTTTAGACACCCGAAAATCCCCTAAGCGAGAGAAAAAATGGCCACCGAAAAAAACAAAAACGAGGCTACAGGACTCTAAAGACGCAAAACACCAAACACCTAGGGATTTTCCGAAAAAGCTGTACGAGATCCGAAAACAAGAACGCAACCCGAAAAACATATAAACACAATAAATACACACAACAAACACATAGGAAGCTTACCCAGAGCAAGGGGGTGCACCCAGGACCTCTGCAAGTGAAGTTACACCTCAATTTAAGTCAAAATTACAAAGTTTAGACAACCGAAAATCACCTAAGCGAGAGAAAAAATGGCAGACGAACAAAACGTAAACAAGGCTAAAGCACCCTAAACACGCAAAACACCAAACACCTATGGCTTTTACGTAAGTCGGACGACATCCGCAAACAAAGACGCAAAATCAGCCACAGCGCGTACCACACATTAGTCGCCATTTTAGACCACTAACTTACACAATGCCGAAGTACACAGCTACCCTAACGGATTTCGCTCGCGCACGCACACTATTGACACTACACACTGAACACAGTCATGACACTTACACAGCAGCTCCACAGCACTGATGCTGCAGCAACATGAAAACAGATTGCCAGCTCTTCAACACAATGCTTCCTGCATATATTACTTCACAATAGGTAAAGTATATTCATTACTTATTTTAATAATTATTCATTGGCATAGAAAAAAAAAAAAAAAAACACAACGCTGCTCATAGCACACAAACAACCAAGACCCTCGCAATAAGCGCCAAAGGTGCTCAGCGCGAGGCTCGCAATGAGCGCCGAAGGATCTTGAAACAACAACAAAATTAATGTCGCACACAAACAACATTACCTGCCTTACAATCTTATTGCCGTCATTTTTGACGGGCAAGTCGCTAGTTAGATATGTTTTGTACATTTAAATGAGTGTTGGTGTAAATATACTTAGGTTTTAAAAGTTATAGATCTGCTGAATGCTCTGTGCAACATAATGGATCATGGATCTTTATGTATATAGGATGGACCAGTTATGAGTGCTAATAAAAATAAATAGTGAGATAGAGAGACAAAATACTGTCGTACTTGTCTTAAAGTGATATTGAAGCCCACATTTTAAACAACTAGAATTTATTATGGAAAAACTTTTGGAGAAAGAAAAACAAACAAATCATCCATTATTTACTACATGGATTTTTGGACATTTTATTATAAGCCTCCCTATCCGTGCGCTTTGCTTTCTTGTCAATCGTGAGAGAATCATTGTTGTGCTTTTATGTCATTCAGTCGTGTTCGCCTCTATGTGATCGCATGGACTGTAACACACCATGCTGATCATGGCAGAGATAATGGAGTGGGTTGCCAGTTCCTTCTCCAGTGGGCCACAGCATACAGCTCCTGGTATTCCTAGGTGGTCTCCTGTTCAAGTACTGACCAGGCCTTTGTTCCCTGACTGTAATTGAACCCAGGTCGCAGAGGTGAAAGCACTGAATCCTAACCACTGGACCACCAGGGAACCTGAGAGAATCATTAGAATATACTAAATTAGATACACTGTGCAAGTTTCATCTCATGGCTCATACACAGCTTATGCTGCAGAAGCCTCTTTGAGAGAACTATGTGGAGGCAGCTCCCCATATAACTAGGTCTGACTTGGATGTGCGTGATCACACAGAGCAGCTATATATTTAGTCATTTAGTAGAGTTTTTCTGGACACGGCTGGGAGTGATTAACCTCTTGTGAGAAGTCACCAGTGACTCTCAGAGCTCTCCTCTCCTGGCACGTGATTGGTCTGAGAGGAGGATAGGTGGGGACTGGCAGCCAGCAGAAGGGGGTCCAGATGTTGTGACTAAACCAGCAAAGAGTTCCCCACAGAGCAGAGACTGATATAAGGACTCCCAGTAAAGGGGGGGTCACTCAAACTATAACCACAGGGAAGTCATGTCCTCAAGCATAACAAGCATTGAAGGACACTGCAACCCCACTGTATAATGGATGCCCTTCCTTTCTAAGAAACAGACTGGACAGTAATTGTACACACTGTACTGAGCACCGTTACATCATAATGCAAAGTTTAGTGGAAGCAATCACATCTATACCAAACCAAAAACAGTACAGGGGAATATGCTCAAACAGGCATAGTCTGTGGAAAAATACACATTTGCAATGAATTTGGTAGCCAACATCAGGAAGATGATATCGCACAGGTAAAGGAACAATGTCTGTCACTTTATATTGGGCACCTATGGTGGCAGCTGGAGGATACATAATGTATTCTCCTCTACCAATTCCCCTTTACATTAAAATGTTACAGCTCTGCACATCATCTGGGTATTTCTTTTAACATAAGGTAAAAAGAAGGAATAAAAAGGTTTACATGAAAAACTGGCTATATGTTGCATTATTTATTAATCCTGGGTGCAAATGCATGGCACAGGCGTATTAGCTGCTTTCAGGTGTCAATTAGAATCACATTTGCCTTCTTGTCTCTGTAGTGGCCAAAATAAAGACCTGCAATATTATCTGACAGTTAGACCCCTCTCCCACCCTTATTAAGGACTCGGGCAGTACCGTGTATATCCACCTTTAATGCTCTTGGGCTGGCAGAGTAATCCTGGTCATGATCTAAACCTGCAATAGAACAGTAAACTTTATGTGTTAAAGGGGCATATATTAAAACTTAAAACCTAGGCATACATACTTGGAAATAAAGATTTAACACTTTTGGTGTGTGAAAATGTCCAGCTGCATATGGACTAAACAAACACACAAACAAAATGCAGGGATATTAAACATTTGTCATGATAAATGAAAATGTAAGCTATTTTTCCTGACATCTTAAACTGAGACTAGCGAGGATTACAAGCTTGGGCCAAAAATAACCATCTCTAAGTTGGGAAAGTAATATCTAAAGGTCTTTTTACACAAATGGCTGATCAAACACCTAAAGACCAAAAGTTTACCAAAGCCACACTTTAATGGTTAAGGCGAGTAGGGTTTCTAATTGGTACACCTCCCTGAAAGGGTATGTTATGTTATATTACCGAATGATCAGTCATAAAGTGTCCTAGCTATATTACATTTCACAAGGGGGTGGAAATTCACGTTCACTTTCTCTCCTTTGTCAGAGACAGAAAGAGGATGGGTTAACACCAGGCATTTTCCTATAAAGGAGAGTTACAATCCTAATTATTTTCATTTTTCTGTTTTAATCTCATTTATTTCAGTGTAGTCATATTGTATAAATCAGACTAATCCAACAGACAGATTCTGTGTATACTCTACCTGAACCATGTTTTTCATGCATTAATAGATTAGAAGCATTTCATTTTTATGAGCTTTGTTTTTGAGTTATCAGAAAGAAATAATGGAAGGGACGTAAGAATATATTTTTTTATCCATTATAAAAATGAAATAACTTTATAATGAATACAAGACAGTGAAAACAGCGTGATTTTTATCCTGTATTATACTTGCAGTAAGAGCTTCACATGCCAAGTCCACCAATGATCTGGTTATACACAGCACAGTCAGATTGCAGAAATCCACTTGTCCATGCTATAAAAAGCAGGAAGATCTCCTTATCTGATTAAGGCTAAGGATTAGCGTGTTATTAGTTTAATATATGGGGAGATGTTGATACAATTATAAGATCAAGACATGGTAGCGGCTGTGGTGGAAATCAGGGAGATACAAAGAAAACCGAATGAGGAGTCTTCCAAGGGGTAAATCGTTACAATAATCCCTCTAACTTCATGTAAAACGGTTTTCAAGCTGAGTGTGCTGGGATTCTTACTTTTCAATGTTGTAGCTCGCTGTAGAAAGGGCATTTTGTCGGTCTTCACACAGGGAAGAAAAGCACTTTGTTACTCTGAGCCTCCATATCTGGAAGAGCTTATCAAGAGCTAACCACTGAAGAGAAGAGGCACATGGGACCAAATATGTACAAAAAAAACCTGGAGTAAACAAACATGCCTCCAAATAATTCAAAGTGGCTAAAGAAGGATAACTACAGTCTCAAAAAATGCTAGTGTTAGGCAGTTTTAGAGAAATTACTTAATATGTGCATCATGCTCCGTAAAGACGCATATTTTGTAGAAAGACCAGGCTTCAGACATTCTAGACTTTGAGAAAACCAATAGGAGGAACTGGAGAAAGTGAGACAATGCCCTTAAAAATAGGACTTTCATTCAAAAAGAGTGAGGTTTGGGAGACATGCAGCCCCATTAAATTCCTCTAACGTGTAAGAATGTAGCTCGCAAGACTTATGGCTATTACATTGCCCTCAAACCAGCCCGCTGATGACTTGCGGGTAGGAGCGAGAAAACCCTATGGGACGTGAGAATTCGACTTGTGAGCCCGCAAATGCTTTGATCTGTCAAGCCCGTAACCGCTACGTTCCAACGGCGCTATTAAATTGCATAGAAATCACTGGCGTTCAACCCTGTAACTTGCAAATAGAGCCCAAAGCATGCTGGAGAGGATTTGCAAAAGGGGTAAAGTCCAATACCTAGCCCCGTAAATGCAAATTAAAAAACACTATTGTACTTTATTTAAAAGGGAAATGTTAAATCTTAGAATTAATAGCACAACATTCTCAAGCTCGCAAATCAGCACGCAAAAATTATTTATTTCATGTTTAATTTCAGTGTTATTATCGATCTTGGCAGTCAATGTGTTAATACATATAATGGAACTCGCATGGACTAGAATATCATATTTACGGCTTTATCATTATTGCATTATTTCTGGAACGTCGGTCTGATCGAAACTCGTAATTGAAGCCTGTAAGACTTTGAAATCCCACCTCCATTTTTCAGTGACGTAATGCTGACGATCTCGGTTTCCATTGGCTCCATCTAAAGCAGTAACTGCGAGTTTGAGTAATTGATCACGTTCACCGCCGCACATCCAACGAGTGAAAAATGGTTTACCTCTCAAGCCAGTAACTTGCAGCATGTTCTAAATTAATAACTCCGTAAATCAAAAAAACGCCATACTCCCAGTCGTTGCGGGTCTCACGTTACAAGCTTCCAATTTAATGTGGCTAATGGAAAAGTAACTCTTTAGCTCAGCTTTGCAAGAGAAAAACAAAATGCCAGATCAACATAGTTCCAATAACAAAACAATCCTGAGGTACACAAAATGATTAATACATGTAAAACAATAGTAAAACATATTTAAACACAATGATCATTAGTTTACTTTACACAAGTTTGCCTTTTCTCACTCCCCATTTACCTATGCATTTTTGCCACATGGACATCCAAGAAAGCGAAATAGCACAATACCAATGCCCAGAGAGTGGACAAAAATACCCAAAACTTAGGAGTCAAGATACTTTTTTTTTTTTTTTAGAAATCTTTATAGAGATACATCATACTTTGCAAAGATAGTTAGAAGCCAGTAGTATAAATATTAGGAGCCTGAAAACTTTCCATCCCTGCCAATTACAAAGACATCAAACGTGATTGAAGTTACAATTCATTTTTCCTCAGTGGGGTATTTCTGCCTAGCCCAAGAAGGTTCAGATCAGCAAATAAATTAATTTCCAGATGTGAAAAGTAAACATAAAATAAACATTATTACAAATTTGTTACAATTAAAAAAGTAGAAGTGCCTTAAAATTGATATAGAAGTTAATTATTATATGTATAAATTATCTGATACATCCACTCTCTGAGGTATGATCTGCAACAATTAATCAAGATTAGCATTGGATGTAATTAAGAAGAAAAGCATGCCGAAGTGAAAAAAAAGCAATGTCAGGAGTCGATAAAACACATTTCATTAAACAGTTTATAATATATATATATATATATATATATATATATATATAGCCAATGCAGTGGTGTATTTCTGTATAAGCCAACAAGGCCCATGGTCTAAGGCAGTACATCTCAGCAACAGGTTATCTCAAGTAACTAAAATATATATCTTTAGGTCTTCACGTTTAGTATATTTGATCCTTTCTGACCAACCGTATGTATCATGGCTTGACAAATCTCACAAACCATGGCTCCTAAAATTTTCCCATTGGCTCCAAAAACTTTTTAGGAGTTTTTTATTTTTGTTTATTTTTGTATTCAGTTCATTTACTGGCTCCTAAAATAAAATGTGTCTGTCTCTTAATATAAACTTAGCAACCCATAGTATTTATCTGTGGATGTAGTAATGTTAGGCTGGTGACATAACAGAGACATATACAAGCACACACATGAAGAGTGAGGTAGCCATGGGTGTCCAGTAATCTATACGAATAATCAGAGTTTTGTATTATGAATTGGGTGTATTTTATTTAATATAGTCCTTTTTATTTATAATGAGTAAGACAAAAACAAAAAAGCATTAACAAAGAAACATAGATTAAAAAGATTCTGGTTCAGCTTAAATACATTTGCAATAATATAACCCTGAGTTTATTAAAAGATCTGCTTTGCAGATTACAGAATATAATTATGTAATTGCTGAGTATGTTCCTCTTTATGCTAAACTAATGATTTACCAGCAAACGCACAAATCTGAATACTAGAACAAAACAGCCATAGTTACCAAAACATTTATATTCAAGTAAGTTACATGGAATCTGCCTGAAGATGTAAGAAATATATTACAGACATTCTCAGACAAATATGCAGTCACCACTGAGGAGGAATCCATGCAATAACCTAGAATGGCGGTTCAGTGTTTGCAAGACCACAATGGTACCAGTGGTTCACAAATCTGTCCTCAAAGACCACCAACAAGCCATGTTTTGTGAATATCCTCATTTGAGCAAAATTATTAAATAATTAATTTCCATACCAGCATGTGAGCAGAGAAATTCATAAATCCTGGCCTGTTAGTGCTTGAAGACAGGTTCTAGACCAGGGCCACAAATCTGTTCATTCAAACCCAAGTTACTACCTATTCACTACAGCCACATACGACAGGTCGAATTTAAACCTGTCAGGTGAGTCATGATAACCTTTCACAGGAAGAGCATCCTCCATTTGTAAGGCAGGTTAAAAAATAAAAAAAAATATATGTATGTATATCTAGTAGTGGCTGGTCAGAAATATCTGACATGTTGAAACCAGGGCACATTATACTTCCAAAAATACTTAGGAGCATAACATTGCCTTATGTTTCCATTATACTCCCTGTAGAATAAACTTTTGTGATACATATTAAGAATAAGAAATATAACGTGTAAAAAAAAAAAAAAAAAGAAAGAATCTCACTGGCATTTTCTAAATAAATCAAAGGCCTAAATATATAAAAAAATTACTATATTTAAATGGTAGAAAAGCAAATTGGTCACAAGCAGAGAGCAAAACATTTTAGAGAAAACAATAAGCTTATAAACCCCTCCCACCCCAAGAGATTTACCCATTGTTAGACTAATAATGCTCTTTGGGGTCGCTACCTTGTCGTGGTAAAGGGTCTTGTGTACCTCGAAGCTATGAGCTAAACCATGTAGGATCAAGATGGGCTGGTCTTAGCAGAGAGGACAGACAAATCGCAGGCCACTGGAGAAGGAACTGGCAACATATTCCAGTATATTTTACATGAAAACCTTATAGATTAGCCTACCAGACACAAGATGTACCTGGGGTGCTGCAGTCTATAGGCTCTCGGACAGTCTGACACGACTGAACAACAAGACTAATAAATGCAATTAATTATTATTTTTTATCTTTTTCTAAATATGGTTTATAAATAACCACTGTATCAATTGCAGGTATACTATTGAGTTAACAAGCCACATAAGACACATGCTTAACAGAAGATGAGCTTCTTGCACACTTTTGTGTAATAAATGTCAATGTAGGACAGTAAAGATGAAGCAGTAACTATGTGTCTGGGTGTATTCACATGCTCTAGATATTTGGTCCAACAGCAGAGACAATATGCAGAACATAACAGGAAGTTTTACCTCTGCTTCAGAGACAAAGTACCCCAAACACATCACACAACAAATTCTGCTATTTCACATAGGTAGACCACCAGCCTCTTTGTGTGTTTGAGATATATATATATATATATATATATATATATATATATATATATTAGTGTTTACTTTAAGCTATATTTTTGCTTGGTGTTACAGAAGTACAAGACACCCATAACATGTTACAGTGACATATAGATGCATCCTCCACCTTGGAGATTACATGGAGGGAGCTGGAGTATACAAGGAGTGCAGTCACATTAGGTGTCAGTCTGGAGGCCCTGGATCCTGAGAGCATCCCTGCACTCCCCTCCCCCAAAACCAGGGCCTTCATACCCCACAAAGAACAAAAGAGCAGCTTATTACATAAAATAAATCTCTAGTTTTTTTTAAGTGCATTTGGCCTAATTCAGGTATAAGAGGATTTAAGGCCTGGGATAAAATGCACCAACATGACACCAGGGATTTAGAGCAATCTCAGCATATTATCCCAATCACAGCACACATTAGATTTAGGGGACTAGAGAAACCCTAAACCCAGGCCTATGGCCTTATATACAACTACAGCCCTATACATCCCACTGAGAGGTGCCACCCCTAACTGGGTGTACCCAGACACGACCCTCTAACACCCCAATAGGAAAATGAGCTTTACTTACGTGAAAACAAAAAACAAAGTGGTAGATCCCACTAATAAGGCAGCTGCAGTGGACACAGGGATGTATTTGGTAGGTTTAAACCTTTTTCCAGTACTGCAGGGCATTCTGTAGGTTACACATCACTAGTCAGATCCCAAGAGAGAGGCACCAGGGGAGACAGAGGGGCACTGACCGCACGATCCAGGAGGAGGGAGAGAGAGTGAATGGGGGGAAAGAGACAGACACACAGAGAACAGCTGACTAGCACAGGAAATCCCACCCACAGGGCCCAGCCCTCTGTGAGCAGGGCAGGAGCCTCTTAAGGTGGCACCAGAGAGATGCAGAGTGCTGCACACTGCCACTAAGGAGATGTAGGATTACTGTGTTATGTACACCCAGATGCATTATACTGATGTGTATAATTACTACATACTTGTGTACACCCACATACATTAACAGTGTATTAGCAAACAGCACTTGAAATAGCATCCTACTTAGTGACAGTAATGCAAATAAAGGTATACCTAAATGTCCCTGTTATTCCCTTTTTCTTATCTAACACATTCTGCTTATATCAGAAACACACATTACATTGAGTCATTCTATACACACACAGATTTATTTTATTTAAAAATAAAACTTGTTTCCAACACCACCAGAGCTGCTTACATAGGCACCCAATGCAGAGATCCTCAGAGCAATGTCTGAATCCTCCTTGCTTCCTTGTGCAGGAGACTACACATTCCATGATACCTTTCTGCACAAACTGCCATGACCGATTGAAACAATGTATTAGCTGCCTGTGGTTGGCCAAAACAAATTATTAATTTTATGCTCATTTTAACTGGCATAACTGCTTGCAAAATCAAGAGATTTTAGACATTTTAGGGTAAGTTTACAAAATGTTTATTTGGGTATTTTCCATGCAAAAAATGTTTTCATACATTACTGATCCTCCTCTACCAGAAGCATTCATAATACATGCAACTTAAATGTACCCTTGGGCAAGGTAAGAAGTTGAAATAATGTTATCTCTACATAAGCAGCATTTGTCTAAAGGAAATGCTATCCAGAATAAGAAAGGGCAGGTTCATAGATATGTGAGGAAAAATACAATAAGAGACAATGTATATCTGTGAGCCCTCCATCTCTATCTGTGCTATGTCTCTGTGCGCTGTCTCTTTTTCTGTGCATCCTCTCTTTCAGTGTGCCCTCTCTGTGCATGCTCTCTCTCTCTATCTGTGCCTTCTGTCTCTCTCTGTGCCTTCTCTCCCTCTCTCTCTTTGCCCTGTCTCTCTCCCTCCCTCTCTCCTCCCTCCCTCACTTTCTGCTTCTCTTCCTCTCTCTCTTCCTCCCTCCCTTCTCTCTCTCCCTCTGCCTCCCTCCCACAATCCCCCTCTGCCTTCGTCCCTCTCTCTCTGCCTCCTCTCTCTCCCTCTGTCCCATTGATTCTCTACCTCTCGCTCTCTCTCTCCTCTCCCTCCCTCTCTCTCCTCTCCTTCCCTCTCTCTCCCCTCCTTCTTTTTCTTTCCCTCCCTCGTTCCCTCCCTTTCTTTCCCTCCCTCTCTCTCTCTACTTCCCTCCAAGTGACCCATAGTCGCGTGTCTTTGCCGTTCATGCGCCCTCGTGCAGCTCGTCCACACATGCGCACTCGCACAGCTCTGTGAAAGATTGCCCACAATTTAGAGATAGCAGATTATTATTTCTTACTAGCGACTTGCCCGTCAAAAAATAACGGCAATAAGATTGTAAGGCAGGTAATGCTGTTTGGTTGAGACATTATTTTGTTGGTGTTCCGAGATCCTTCGGCGCTCATTGCGAGTCTGTTGGTTGTTGTATATTTTTTTCTGATAGGCGCTATTGGTGTTATTGTTTGGTCGGCGGTGATGTGTTTTTTTGCGCTTCTTGCAAGTCTTTGTGTGCTATGAGCAGCGTTGGCGGTCGTTGTGAGTGGCGCAGTGAATGGCATTTATGTGTATTTTTTTTGTGTCTATATTTTTTTGTATGCTAATGAAATAATTAATAAATTAATAAATTAATATACTATACCTATTTCTAAGTAATATATACAGGAAGCATTGTGTTGAAGAGCTGACAATCTGTTTTTATGTTGCTGCAGCATACAATGTCGGTTTGCACTGTTGTGGAGCTGATGTGTAAGTGTCAGCAGTGTGTAGTGTAAATAGGCTGCATGCACGCAGAAAATCTATTAGGGTAGCTGTGTACTTCCGCATTGTGTAAGTTAGTGTTGTAAAATGGCGGCTAATGTTTAATTGGTATGCGGCTGTGGATGATTTAGCTTCCTTTTTAATAGTGTATCTTGGACCTCGTATGGCTTTTTCGGAAAATCCGTATGTGCTTGTGGTGTTTTGCGTGTTTAGGGTCCTGTAGCCTCATTTTTCGTTTTTTCCAGTGGGATTTTTGTGTGTGTAAACTCTTGAAAGTGGACTTAAATTGAGGTGTAACTTCACTTGCAGAGGTCCTGGGTGCCCCCCCCCCTTGCTGTGGGTAAGCTTTTTATGTATTTGTTGTGTGTATTTATTGTGTTTTTAATATTTTCATGTGCGCTTGGTTCGCATGCTACGGTCGTATTTTTGCGAGCTTGTAATGTTTTTTTTTTCTAAGTCCGTAAATTTTGTGGTGTAAGTCCCGTCATGGGAGCCTCCACCTCCGCAAATTCAGCCCCGCGCTTCGCCAGGGTCCGCATTTGCGGGTCTAAAGTCGTAGGGGGTCTTAGGGATGAGCGCCTACGGCACTCATCCCCAGCGCAAGGAGCAATATTAAATATTAAATAATAGTAAAGTTTGCTAAAGCTCTTGAGTTTGCTAGCGGTTGATTTTAAGAGTTAACACCCCTGGAAATTCCTGCTAAAATTAGCATACAATTCATACTTCATTTTGGCCAATCATAGGCAGCTGATACATTGTTTCAATATTTGATGGCAGTTTGAACAGCAAAGAATCATGGAATGTGTAGTTTTGTTTTCCAATGGACATGGAAGCAAGGAGGAGCCCAAACATTGCTCTGGATTTCTGCATTGTGCTGCTATTGACTTGAAGGTTAGTATAGGGTTAAAATGTACTCAAACACAGTGTTTCTATTGGTAGGTACCCTGTGCCTATGTAAGCAGCTATGGGGGACTGGAAGACAAGTATTATTTTTAAATATAGTTAGTCTGCATGTGTATATAATGACTCAATGTAATGTGTGTTTCTGATCTTAGAAACACAATCAAACTTAGATATACCTTTAAGAGACACTACATACACAAGCTTTAAAAAAAACGTTTTGTTATTGGATGAATTATTAAAGTAAGGAAGAGCAAAAACTGGTCTAGCCTTATTATTATTATTATTATCATTATTATTATTATTATTGTTTCTTATTTATAAAGCAAATTCGATAGCCCCAATGAGAGATAATACTACTAATAGTACATAATAACAGGGATGTTTATTTAGGGGCAATCAGCTGCCACCTATATTTACACCAAATCACCTATTAAAGACAGTAGAAGGGTGTAGGGTTGATTATCCCTCTTCAGATATTACTTATGTTTCAGGGTTCTCATCTATTACTTTTTCAGAATCTATTATTTTGTCAAATTATTGTACCTATATGTCACAAATTATTTCCATTTCCATTGTCCTAAAAAAAACTTTGCTTATTAATAACAGCACTTGATATTAATAAATACTTCCATGTTGTTGTTGTAGTTTAGTTGTTCAGTCATGTCCAACTCTCAGTGACTCTATGGACCACAACACGCTAGTTACATCTGTCAGCCACTGCCCCTTGGAGCTTCATCAACTTTCCAATTAGCACTCAAGACCCTTGGAAATCTAAGGGCAGGTGTTTTTGTATAAGAGAGAAAATATATATCAGGCCTTACTGTGAGTGGGTAGGTCTTCTAACTTGTGCAAATCCTTACTATGCCATGAATGAAAGCTGTGTTATATGGACAGGCACATGCTAAAAGGAGCCATGTATAAAGTGGCACTGGATGAAAAAGTGAAAATGCACTGTGGTCACCTTTTCATGTTCCCAGAATACAATGCAAAAACTGTATTTCTTGCCACTTTTTTATTGAACGTATAATATATATATATATATATATATATATATATATATATATATATATATATAACATAATAATACTGTAGCAGTGAAGCAGTGAATGACTAACAGGGCTACAACTCCCAGAATCAACCTAGTGACAGAAATTCTATTGTAATCTGCAACCAATCAGGAAAGAGGATTGGGGTTATTGTGTGCCTGTCAAACCCCTTTAGGATTTTAGTAAATCCCTTGAGACTTTACTGAGAGTTGCCAGATCTGGTCATGGTTTAGCTGAGGACAGTGGCTAATTGACATTCACAATGAAACACAATGCACTATTGAAGGACCACTTAAAAAAACAACATACTGTAAATATGAAATTTAACTTAGTTTTTATTGAAAGGATTGACAATTGTACAGACAATTGTCAGTACAATAAAGTCAACTTATTACAAAAATAGTATTGGTGTGTATTATTACTTCTTTGCAAACATATATGAAGTAATAGGTTACATGCATTCATTACAAAACATGTTGTGTACTTATTCAATTTAGAAACATAAAAATATAAGAATAGGCTTTTATCAGAAAGCAAACAATAATATATCGCAAAGAGGACAATTAATTGACACCTATGTTATTTATGACATATGATGTTTTTATATATTATTATTTATTAACCATTATGTGTAATGCACCAACATATTCTGTAGCGCTAAATGTTGGATACAAGTAAAAAACAATCTTGACAAATTACAAAATAATGGAACTTACAGTCTAGAGGGTATGGGTGAGGTATAGAAAGGTAAGGAATAATAAAGTAAATTACTGTTGAAGGTGATAAGATTCTTTAAATAGATGAGTTTTTAGTGAGGTTTTGAAGGATTTGAGGCAGGAGGATAGTCTAGTAGAGCGAGGCAAGGAGTTCAACAGAATAGGGGCAGCACAAGAAAAGTCCTGAAGGCGAAAGTGAGAGGAAGTGATAAGAATGAAGAAGGTCATTAGCAGAGCAAAGAGGACGGTTGGAAGAGTATTTAGAGACAAGAGCAAAGATATAAGAGGGTGTATTAATATTGAGGGTTTTATATGTTAGGGTCAGGATTTTAATATTCTGGAGGCTATGGTGAGCCAGTGACTGACAGAGAGAAGCTGCAGACATCAAATTTTATTAGTAGACTGTAATAGTCCTCTGGTGGTCCAGTGGTTAGGATTGGGTGCCTTCACCACTGTGACATGGGTTTGATTTCAGTCAGGGAACCAAGAGTTCACACCAGCCTGAAGTCATGCAGGGTTGGGTGGAGTCAGTTCTTGGATGGGAGACCACCCAGGAATACCAGGAGCTGTATGCTGTGGCCCACTGGAGAAGGAACTGGTAACCCACTCCAGTATCTCTGCCATGAAAACCAAGTCGGTCAGCATCATGTGTTACGGTCCATGAGGTCACGAAGAGTCTGACATGACTGAACGGCACAAACACGCACTAATAATATTGCGTCACTCCTTTCATTTAATTTTTTTATGAAAAGAGAGGATGATCTGGGGGTTTGGGGAAAGGGGGAAATGAGGGATATAGAAGGGGATTGCAATCTAATTAAATTGATTAGTTTCCTTTAAACCTGTATTAAAACTGGCTTCAAAGCTGGAATTAAATAGCAGCATTTTATCATATTGAGATCCTTCTAAGAGTATTTGAATGCTCAGTAATCAAGGTAAATTTGAATGAATTAAGCTCTTTTGATTTGGTTTCTGGCCTCTTAGGAGGAGAGGGATTTTGGGTACTGATCCAATTACTTCTATTGAAACAATGAAAGGAAGTCTGCAGTGTCAAAACTAGTTGTATCTCCTTCCATTTGTCAAGACAGCGAACAAACACAGCAGTGGTGGTATGCATGCTATTTTGAAGAACTTGACTTGATAATGGGTAAAATGCTTTTTACACATTTTATTTCACTCAGTTTTGTTTTAATGGTAATGGACTTTTAGTCTTTGTTCTGAAACGCATAACAAACCAGTGAAGAGTGAAAAGAAGCGTGGATTTCTTCATTTTCTACATATCACACACTTGACAACACAACTCTATGGTAGTGTAAGGCCCCATACGATACAGACAGACTGGCAGCCTAAGATGGAATCTCCCATGAAAAATCAAAGTCATCTAAATATAAGACTTTCTCTAAAAAATGTTTTCATGTTCTTACCTTGCCTACCTTGTAATATTGTTATTTTGTTAGATATTTCACAGGCATGTGAAGTTTTTACCAAACTACAATGGTCCTTAAAGGAACACTATAGTGTAGAAAAGACTTCACATTTATGAAGGACTTGTCAAATTAACAACAACAATGTATAGCATGTTTAAAGAAAATCATTAAAATAGATGGCTCTGTTTGTGTCCGTGGGGGGGGGGGGGGGGGGGGGGGGTCCATTCTGTTTGTAGTTTCAAGGGAGGGCTATCCTACTTGGGATTATTCTTCTATTTAGCTTTATTGTCACTTGTTAGTCTTTCAACAGAACTGAATTTACAGTTCTCTCCAGATTCCATGTTTCTTATTAAGAACAAAATCAAAATGTATGCTCCCATTAAAGCAAGGTTGAATACATGGGTATTTATTTATTTAATTAATAAAAAACAAAATGTGTACCAAGTTCTACATAAAAGAATATTATATGTCCTACACTTTATTTATCCTTTAATCTTTTCTTCTATAAACATTTTACTCATTATAAAGTATTTTTCTTCTGAAGAACTATTGATTGAGCAGTCAGAAAGGGAGTGACGCATTTGTTTTAAGTTCCCATCCTCAGGTTTGAGACTTTCAGTCAGACACAGATGGTTATTACTGTAGTGCTGTCATAATACAGCATCTCAGTGATTCAACATTTCTATATAATGTCTCATTAATCTCTTCTGTGATCGAAACCTACACTCACCAACTAGGATCTGGCACAAGTTTCAGCCACACCTCTCCCCCCCCCCCTCGCTTCTGTCTCTTTATTTAAACCTAATTGCAGTAGATAGGTCAAAAACATATGTCTTGTACACTCAGGACATCCCCCTCCCTAGAACAGTACATTGCTACATTAACCCTTTCACCACAAGTCCACATTATTGGCTCCTATAATAATAAAAGAGTTAAGCCTAGCAAATTTCACTAGCTCATTCAGGACAGGTTTATATGAGACAAGTTTATTGCAGGGTAAGACCTTGCTGAAAGATGTACCCTCTGAACTAATAATGTAATAGAAAACTAAACTCTCATTAAAACCGTAATTGCAGTATAAAATCTAATAACAAGTTCAGTAGTTTCAAAAATAATGAGGCAAATATATAACTATTAGTATTGTGAAACTGGCAGGGTTGAGAACAGGACAAATAATGAAAACGCAGATTAGTGGAATTTCAAAATAAAATAAAAAATTTCATTTAAAAGATCGTGTTTTAAACATGATCAAAGTCTCTTTTGCATGAAAATATATTATTAAGTAAAACCTTCTTAAACATCCTTGAAACTAACAGAACTTTCACAGAACATCCACATGCATGTAGTGCTCATTGGCAGACAAGTATATTACTGCTGACTGGCTGATAGAGCAAAGCCTGCAGATCAGTTCAAATCATTATTTTCCGCTTTTGAGAGCATAAACTGAAAAAAGAAACCAGACAATGGTATATTATCAAATACTGGGTCCTTTCCCTTTTGAAATTTGCTAAAAATTTGCCAGCAGTGGCAGCAGCAGTGCCGCCTACCAACCGCTAGATTTCGTAGCCGCATCCCGTCAGAACAGTGGGGTTGAGCGCTGCGCCACAACACCACCTGGTGGTGCAAAAAATGTACTACAGGCAGAGAACTATTTCCACCTCTGGCTCAAAAGGCGCACCAACAGAAGAGGCCTTGAGCTATGAGAGACGCGCCCGAGGCCCTGGGGGACCGAATCCCAGCGCCGAACATAGTGTTCGAGCTACGTCGGAGGTGGAAATAGTTCTGACGGGATGCCGCTACAAAACCGTTTAAGGGTTAGGGTAAACTTCTAAAGTTACAACTTGTGTGAAATATCGGCAGTGCTGTAAAAATGTCCGCAGCACTATCCAGCGGCAACTTGGCGCCACTGCAGCTGTCTCTGGTGGAGGATTTAAAATGGGATAGATCCAAATACTGTCTTTCAGATGTAACAAAGAAAAATGTATTTAATGTCTCTATAATGTCAGATTTTAATTTGCATTTAATACAATACTATTTTTGTATTTACATATTTTGCATATTGATTCTATTTTTAGATTTTGTTGATTTATTTTTTCATAACTAAACATTGTCTTTGAAAAACTTAAACTCAAATGTCCTATTGACTAACTGAAGAGTGGTGTTTTAAGCTTCCACTTTGCAATTAAAATGATCACCTTTTCAACAGGCTGATAGCAGCATCCTTTATCTTTGTTTGGTAATGGTTTATGGTCGGCTTGTTGTTTTAACACAAACAATGTAACTTACATAGAGATAATCTGGTGTTGGGACAACAACCACAGAGGCACTAGAAAGAGCAAATGGAGTTAATTAGTTGTAGTTGAGTTATTTACAGTGATTCACATCATTACAACAGAATGGACACTAATGACAGCAACTTCATGTCAAACAGGTCAGGCCTGTAATGGTTTTCCAAAAAGATTAAATTGCTTCCTTTTTAACCTCTGAAATGCTTTGAGGTATTATACAGTCCCCTTCCGGATCACTACCGGATAAAAAGTTTGAACCTTCTGTAGGTGACATATTTAAAAGGACACTGTAGTGGTAAAACTAGTAATTTCCATTCAAATATATAAGGTACATCTAATATAATGAAACCCATATTAACCTAATTATATGAAAACATAATTTATTTCTAGTTGCTTAATTTCTCTCTGCTTGCCTCTAGGGGTCTGGCACGATGGGCTCTCTCAATCTTACTGTCCCTTGTAACGTCACTGTGTGAGATGTTGCTGTAGCATCTTGTAATTCAAACATAGCATGGCCAACATCACATGGACCACTAGGCAGCTGCTGGCTATGTTATGTCTGCATTAGAAGAGGCAATATGGAGATTCACAGGAAATTCATAATTTACTGCCTGCCCACCTTATATAGTAACACATTCTGATCAATAATAGGAGGGAGAGAAGCCAATATGGCACCTGCCTGAAGGTATGCAGAGGGAAACTTAAAATGTAGTAGCAATTCATAACTTTAAATAATTAAGCTTATATAGTTTTCATTATCACATATATAGTTGTGAGCGTACGAGTCGTTGCTCACGCTTGCGGGCTCGCGTAGCGAGCCCGCGGCCCTCGCGTAGCGAGGTCACTGGGCAAGGGCCTCAGTTGCTGGCATGGAGCGCCGAAGGCGCTCCATGTCAGCAACTGAGGCCCCTCGCGAAGCGAGGGCCTCAGTTGCTGGCGAGGTCACTGGGCAAGGGCCTCAGTTGCTGGCATGGTCACTGGGCACGGGCCTCAGTTGCTGGCATGGAGCGCCGAAGGCGCTCCATGTCAGCAACTGAGGCCCCTCGCGAAGCGAGGGCCTCAGTTGCTGGCGAGGTCACTGGGCAAGGGCCTCAGTTGCTGGCATGGAGCGCCGAAGGCGCTCCATGCCAGCAACTGAGGCCCCTCGCGAAGCGAGGGACTCAGTTGCTGGCGAGGTCACTGGGCAAGGGCCTCAGACCCTCGCAAAATTCACGTCGCTACTCAAAAAACACGACACACAAATTACGACACTCGCTAAATTTTACGAGGAACGCAAACAACCTACGAAACACGTTACCACACATTACGACCTCGCAAACATCGGACGCAACGCGCCGACATACAAACATTTAAAACACAATACATACACACAGCACATACATAAAAACCTTACCTACACCAAGAGGGAGCACCCAGGACCTCAAAAATGCAACTTACACCTCGATTTTACTCGAAATAAAAGACTTTTGAGACTAAAAAAAAATCTAAGCGACAGAAAAAATGGCTGCCGAACAAAACGAAAACGAGGCTACACCACTCTAAACTCGCAAAACACCACAACAAACTCGCAAAACACCACAAGAAACTCGCAAAACGACACAAACCACCTACGGATATTCATACCACACAGTGCACACATTCAGCATGCTTACACAGCAGCTCCACACCACTAATGCTGCAGCAACATCAACACAGATTGCCAGCTCTTCATCACAATGCTTCAAAATAGGTACACTATATTCATTTACTAATTTAGCTACCTTACAATTTCATTGCCGTCATTTTTTGACGGGCAATTCGCTAGTGCTATATAAAACTAATACATTGATTCAGCCGTGACTTGTTTTACCACTAATTACTGTCCATGAGTATGTAAGTGTTAAATTAAAAGCTAGTGAGTTTTAGCGCATGCGCACTATGGAAACTATAAAACAACGAACAGCACCCTGTGTAAATGTGCGGCGCTATTCGCGCACTGCAGGGGGTGGTGTAGAGAGACAGGAGAGGGAAAGGGTAGGAGAGAGACACAGGTGGGGAAGAGACACGGGGGTGAGCAGTGGGAGAGAGACAGGGGAGGGAAAGTGTGAGAGAGTAACACTGGGTGGGAGCAGTGGGATAGACCCACAGGGGGGAGAGACATAGGGGGAGCAGTGGGAGAGGGCGGGAGAGAGACAGGGGAGGGAACGGGTGGGAGCAAGACACAGGTGTGGAGAGACACAGCGGAGATAGCAGTGGGAGAGGGTGAGAGGCAGGGGAGGGAAAGGGTGAGAGAGACACACACAGGGGGGAGAGACAGGGGTAGAGACACGGGAATAGAGAGACAGGGGAGGGGGTGGGAGAGAAACATGGTGGAGAGAGACAGGGGAGGAGGAGAGAGATAGGGGAGAGACATTGGAGGGAGAGAGACATGGGAGGAGAGAGAAGGAGGGGAGAGAGAAGAAGGAGGGGAGAGGGAAAAGAGAAGAAGGAAGGGGAGAGAACAAGGAAGGGGAGACAGAAGGAGGGATGGCGAGACAGAAGGAGAGAGAGAGAGAAGGAGGGAGAAAGAGGGAGAGTGAGAGATAGGGCACATAGAGACGGCACAGAGAGAGAGAGAGGGTGCACAAAGGGAGAGAGACAGAGCACATCAAATATTATACCGGCATTTATGACGGGCAAACAACTATTGTGCATATAAAAGCCTGCATGTAGGTGAGTACATGAGTAACAGAAGAGGAGACATTTGGGGAGAGAAAGAAAAAATATATAAACTAAGTGAGAGTACAGGTCTTAGCAGCTTACACACACACATATATATATTGTGACCGTTTGCCCCCTAGAGGATGGTGCCAGGTACAGAGTGTGACAAGTTCTTGACATGAGTGACGGAGTTAAACTCCTGGAGAACTCCTAATTGGCCCAGCTGAGGCTTCACTTTAAAGCCTGGAAAGCAGACACGGGAAGGGCTGCTGATTAGGCTCTGAACTGAGTGCCATGAGGAGTCTGTGTGGAGCTGCAGTCTATGTGAGAAGATGTGATGTGAGACAGTCAGGAAGACTGGATCCTGAGAGCTGAGCTAAGATAAGCTCTGAAGTAAGGCAGCAGGGAAGACTGCTAAAAGTACAGAGAGACACTGGCAAGTAAGTTGGATTGCCTGAAGAATACAGCAAGCAGCTTAAGAAGAGACACTGAGTGTTCCAGTATGACCTGGGAGGAGAAAGAGACAGGATCTGTCAGGACTTGCAGAGCAGCATGGGAAGCTGCACGTAAGAGGATCAGTCTGTGTGACTTCAGCAATATTTACTGTTTGCTCTAAAAGCAGAGGGCCTGCAGAGGATCCATTGCAGCTGAAAAAGCGGGGAGATAGAGAGACTGGACTTAAAGGGACCACCCCTCTGTGTGAAAAAGGTACTTTTTTCCTTTTTTTTTTTTACCTGCAGATCGAGAAGCGGTCTCAGGGCTAGTGAGGGTGTTCCTTCAAATAAGTAAGCCCATTTGTTTAGATTTTTCTTTTCATGCTGAAATTAAGCTATTGTTTGTTTTGTATATTTTATTAAAAGCAAAGATAAAGTATATGGTGAGTCAGCGGTTTATGTGGAAATCACAGGAGCAACCGGTAGCCAAAGGCCGTCCCTGTCACACTGGTGTCAGAAGTGGGATTCAATGTGTTTGAGTTTAAGAGGACAGCCCGCACCCCTGAAGATGGAGGAGGCAGCACAGTGAGTAATGAACAGGCAGAAATGAACAGAGTACTGGCTACTAAGTTTGGTCAGAGCCAGTTAGAGAAGAGAGAGATGATTGCAGAGGACAGCGTCCAAGCCACAAAAGAGGAAGATAAAGGTATGGGAGAGGCTGCTGCAAGATTAAGAGAGGACACAGAGAAATGGCAGAGACAAATGGAAATGGACAGAGTCCACCTGAGAAATATTTTAGAAGCACAGAAAGTGCAGCTGCAACAGCTGAGGTCTGGCTTCAAAGTCGAGTGGAAGTATGAATCCAAATCGTTTCCTAAAGAAGATGACCGTTCAGGATGATGTAGAAACATATCTCTTGAATTTTGAAAAGATTGCCACTAGGGAAGGTTGGCCTAAAAAGCACTGGGCCACAATCCCTATATGTGTGGAGAAGCTCAGAAAGCATATGTTATTTTGCCTGAAGAAAAGGCAACAAATTATTGTATCCGGAAGGAAGAGATCCTTAACAGAATAGGAGTGAAAAGAGTACAGAGATTGCACTGCTGATATTTTTTTGATAAACCTACTTATCGCTATCCAAGGGGCATGCTTGTCTACCCAAGCTTAAAAAGCAGGTTCCCTGTTAAGGTAAGGCAAACCGAACCAGGAGTTAGAGACCTGATGGATGGCAGAGAAAGTGCAAAAAGACACCAAGACAGTGTCAAAAAAGACCACAGAAAGCGGAAGAGAGACCGCAGGAGCTATAAACAAACTGCAGGAGCCGCTGAAGAAATTGCAGAGCAAGCGAGAGAGACTGCAGAGACGGCAAAAGAGACCGATGAGACTGCAAAAGAGAATGCAGGTGCATTTTAAGAACCGTTGCCCTTGGAGCAAGTTGATGATGTGATAAAAGCAGCTAAAGACATGAGCAAAGGTCCAGGAAAAAAGGAACAAAGTGTTGTCACTGAATGAGTGCAAAACCAGCCTTAGTAAGAAGCATGCTGATTAAGTCATTGGTGAAGATCCGTATCCAACCTGATGTACCGACCTTATGGGTAAGAGCAATGTAGGTGCCTCCACAAGAAACCTGAACAGATACAGCCACCTGTCCTTGGTTAATATTCCTGGGGTGGAGAGTACTAGAGAAAGAAAGTGCCTGGCAAAGATCTCTGACCCAGAGAAAGGAGAGATCAAGTGGAAGAATATAGACAGTGTACTTACTTAGGAAGAGTGTCTTAAAAATTATGAAACCTTACAAAAGGGACAGACAAGGAAGAAAAGAGTCTGGAGATTGAGATTGTGAAAGACGAACCACCATCACTGAAAAGACATGAGAAGCAGAATATGGAGATGTGTCCTAAAAGGAATGTATAGCTTCCGAGAGAGCTCTGTCTCAAATGGCAATAAAACAAAGTGCTGTGGACAAGGAGAGGCAAGACAGGAAACCCGTAAAGCAAGAAGTACAGATGTACTCTATCCCAGTGGGACTGGAAAAGCCTGCAATGGAAGATAGGCAAGAGGCTACTAAAATGAAGGGTATCCGGATGATGCCAGATTCTATTCCCAAATGGAGAAGGCAACCTGCGTTTGAAGACAAAAGAGTGTCCTCTAGGAAGAAGACACAGATGTCTAGTTGGGAGCAGAGGAAGAGTCTGCCCAAGTATAACACGATTGAGAAAGATATGCAGAAGCTGCTGCCCAGTGGCGAACAGATAAAGCAAAATTTACTCCCTAATAGTTTATCTCTGAGGATGAGCGAATTCTCTAAGAGGGAGGCACAAGAGAAGACTGAGGAGCAAGCAAAGACATTGCAGGATGCACAAAAGAGGATGGAATGCACGTTAAAGGTGGAGAGTCTCTACTGGGAGAAGGAAAAATGAATGTGGCACAGCCAAGTAGATGATCTGCACTCTCAGCTACAAGAGGTGGAGAGTGAAACCACTCTGATAGCGCCGAGGCTGCTGATGCATAGTCCACAAAAGCAGAGGATGGACGATTAGTCTGATATGGAGATACGGTTGGAACAGGGTGATGGATGTTCAGAAGAGACCAACCCTCATCTTCAGGAATGATATACATCAGACGCTGTGTTGAACACTGAGCTATGCCCAAAGGAAATTCATATGCATGGCATAGTGAAGAAGCTTGCACACGAAAAACAGAAGGGTAAAGAAAGTGTGGCAGAGCTGCCAGAGAGATCCAGGGATGACCTGAAGAAAAAGAGTGAGGACATTCTTCAGCTTAATATACAACCAGAAATTCAGAGTCGGCAGAGTGAATTGGATTTACAAGTTAAAGGGGAGAAAATACAGCTGAAGGGAGTAAAGAAAGATACAAAGCTGGAAGCCTTGGAGGCAAAGCAAGCAGGAAAGCAGAGCAAAGATAAAGAGAAGCAGTTAAGAGAAGATAAATTATGGGTGAGAGCTGAGGATGCTGAAAACACAAGCTTTCTTAAGAAACCGAAAATTCTAAAGGCTTCTAAGATGTGTTCTGGCCTATGGGTTGAGCGTAAGCCTGAAGTTGCTGTACCTCTAGAGATGTTCCAGCAAGATCAAAAATTTTAGAGACTCGTCCTGACAGACAGAGAGTCACAGACCTTGCAGGATTGAAAGCAGAGTAGAACCGAGGATACTTGCTGTGAACAGTGAGAAAATGAGCTGCAAGTCCAAGGGCTAGAAGCTACCCTGAGAGAAGACATGCTTCTGGAGTTTAAGAAGGACCATGTACCAGAATGGAAGCAAGATGACCATATTAATTTGATACAACTTGAGGAGACTAATCAGCCAGACAATTGGAGCACCTGGAAGAGAGAGTCATGTAATCTATCCTTACAAACCACTGACCCAGGACAGATAACAGAGTGATGAATTCGGCTGTGAAGGGGAGTGGGAAGAGAAACCACTCAAGTTGCAATTCCATTGTGAAGGTCAGGATGACCCAGGTGATGACAGTGATGTCGAAGCATCTAAAGAGGGAAAATCAGAGACCCTACAGAAAGTGTTGCCAAAGGGGGCCCAACAAGCTCAAGCTTCAAACTTCGGGAAAAGCATGAATGTTTAACAGAAGAACTAAAAGAGCAAAAGAAAGCCAAGCGTGAAGGGGCCGAATTAAGGCAATGCCAGTCCCAGGCTCCCAGACTGCAGATGAGGCATGAATACTCCCGGAGTGACTTGGCACAGACAAAGAGACACCCTCTAGCCATGTACTTGCAGGAAGAATCCAAGTCAGAGAGTGAACTGGCAAGCCTTGAGCCATTCATTCACGTTACAAAGAGGATACATCAGAGCCGCGAGAGAGGGTTGAGGGTTCTGCATGAAAAGAGAAATCATGCAGAAGACAAGATAACTGACACCTATATTGTCTGTCATTTACCACCAGGAAAGGGACTGTATGAAGAAACACATTCTCCTATGAAAGTACGAAAAGGGCCTGTCAAGGATCCCTGGGGGAGGGCACTTGGAGAGATGGGTGGGTCGGTGGCCTACGCGCAATGTTTTGGCAAAGACAATAAACGGCACAGAGAAGTAGGCAGAATTGCCAAAGTGCTGTACAAAGACATGGAGGATAAGATGTCTACAAGAGCGGTAGTTTCGGTGGCTATAAGAAAGTCCACTTGGTACCATAATGAGTGGAGATGAGTGCGGGCCTAAAGGGTTTTTCCCAAGGCTATCTGCTGCAGCTTACTGCTGGCTGCGAAGAGAAGAAGAATCCAAAAGTGGCCCTCCAGGCGCTGCATGATGCCTTGATGCAGTTGGCACTGGGGAGGACGGAGAGGTCTGGAGGGATGAACAGTTAGACAGAGTACAAAGGCTCCTGAATGACGAGTGTTGTTCTGTAACTGCAGTGCCTTCTGCGTCATGTTATTGCCATTTACAGCATGTACGGCCTCTCTGCACAGTCCATTTAAGACCCTATCATTGAGCTGAGGGGGAGGGTGTGTGACCGTTTGCCCCCTAGAGGATGGTGCCAGGTACAGAGTGTAAAGAGCTCTTGACAGGAGTGACGGAGTTAAACTCCTGGAGAACTCCTAATTGGCCCAGCTGAAGCTTCACTTTACAGAAAGCAGACATGGGAAGGGCTGCTGATTAGGCTCTGGCCTGAATGCTGTGAGAAGTTGTGAGACAGTCAGGAAGACTGGATCCTGAGAGCAGAGCTGAGAAAAGCTCTGAAGTAAGGCAGCAGGGAAGACTGCTTAAAGTACAGAGAGACACTGGCAAGTAAGTTGGATTGCCTAAAGAACACAGCCAGCAGTTTAAGAAGAGACACTGAGTGTTCCAGCATGACCTGAAAGGAGAAAGAGACAGAGCTCCTGAACAGGACCAGGCAGGACTTGCAGAGCAGCACGGGAAGCTGCCAGTAAGAGGATCAGTCTGTGTGACTGCAACAATATTTACTAGACAGACTGTTTGCTCTAAAAGTAGAGGACTTGCAGAGGATCCATTGCAGCTGAAAAAGCTGGGAGAGAGAGAGAGACTGGACTTAAAGGGACAACCCCTCTGTGTGAAAAGGGTACTTTTTTTTTTTTAACCTGCAGACCGTGATGCGTTCTCAGTGCTAGTGAGGGTGTTCCTGCAAATAAGTAAGCCTGTCTATTTAGATTTTTCTTTTCATGCTGAAATAAAGCGATTGTTTGTTTTCATATACTTTATTAAAAGCAAAGATAAAGTATATGGTGACTCAGCGGTTTATGTGGAAATCACAGGAGAACCAGTAGCCAAATGCCGGCCCTGTCACAATAAATATATATATAATCCTTTATCTGTAGTGTGCCAACATATTCTGTAGCGTTATACAGGGGTTAAGTACAAGGCAAAAACAATATTAACACATTGCAAAAGAATTGGATGGCCCGGTCTTTGAGCTTAAAATCAAATGTACAAAGTGCTTGTTTACCAGATTGTAAATTTGCAAACCAAAATATCTAAATATCTTACTTAGGGGCAAGCCAAAAAGTGTATGACATAACCACTAGGTGTCACCAGATATTAAATTAGCATTTCTTCCTGCAGTCCTGAGTGTGCAAGTTCCAGCACAGTATGTTGTAGTCCAAAATAAGTAAAATAAACGTGTGTAAAAATTTCCAAAAAAGCATATTTTACGAGTTAACAATGAGAACAAGTAAAATGTTTTGAAAGGAAGTTAACACTGCCTTTATTTTACTGTTATACACAATCATGCCTCTATTGACTTGACTGAGACATCCATTTGAGCTCTTTTATCCGCCAATGTAACCTGAGATTTCTGTCATCCAACTGAAAGCTTTGGTATTTTAGGTTGCCACAGTTCCACTTAAGTAATAAGTACGTTCCCTTGCACAAAAGGGTCTCCTCCTACCTGTGGAAATAGATCAGAATCAAACATCACTTATGTAGTATTTGCTTTGCAAACAAAGATCTTAAAAGCACAAGGTGATATTGAAGCCTATAAAGCCTCTTATTACAAAGCTTAAATATAGAGGAATACTGGACCAATGTATGTGAATGATATGCATATTCAGCAGCAGGTACACAATTTCTTCTAGCATTGAAAAGGTTAAAAGATTTGGTACACGCACTGAACATGTACAAGAGCATCTTGATCCACATCAGTCCAGAGATAATGATACCTTAACAGACTTGTGATTTGCAGTCTGATTTTACCACAGGAAATCCCTCCCCTCTGACAGGCTGAGGCCATTTTAATTTAAGGTGACGCTGTTTAGTTCATATTAATATAAAAGGACATGAAAGGTTTCTGGATTTTATTGGTAATATAATATACCAATGCACTTATTAACTGTTATGTACTTTATTTTCTTAAAGGTATATCTAAGTTTCCCTGTTTTTATCTTTTTCTAATCTAACACATCCTGCTTATATTTTACCCTTTTTCTAACCTTCAAGTCAAAAGCAGCACAATGCAGAGATCCGCACAGCAATGTCTGAGCTGCTAATTGCTTCCTTGTACAGGGGAAAGACATGATGCTTTGCTGCACAAACTGGCTTCACAAATTGAAACAATGTTATAGTTGAGTGTGGTTGGCCAAAATGAATTATGCATTTTATGCTAATTTTAGCAGGGATTTTCAGGGATGTTAACCCATAAAATCAACTGCTAGGAAACTTTAAGTTATTTTAATCATATTTAATTTGGGATTTTTTTTCATGCAAAAAAGTTTTCATACACTACTGATTCTTTTCTACAAGATGCACTCATAATCCATGAAATTTAAAACTTACAAACAATTAAAAACTTACCTTGAAGTTAGCAAAATGTCTTGTAATTTCTGACAGTTGAAAAATAAACACCCCCTCCAAACCCAAGCTAAATTAGCATAAAATTCATAATTTGTTTTGACAAATCAGGAGGAAGGAAAGGTAGCTGAAACATTTGTATCACACTCTGGGGTTCCTGTTTGTGCTGTAAAGCAGCCTGGGATATGTTAGAAGGCGCTATGTATTTTCATATAAGAGTCTCTCTGTGCAGCACATTCACACTTGATTACCACCCCTGCAGTTTGTCCATTCCCTGCATCACTTACTGCTGCTGTTTTTTTACCCTTCCTCTCTCTGCTGCTTAACTCTGGCTGAGCCTAATTGTGTCATTACCACATCTGCAGATTATCCATTCCCTGCATCAATTACTGATGCATGTTTTTCTCTCTCTCACATACACTTACCTCACTGTCTATGGTAGCAGCTGCAGATCTCTCTCACACACACACACAGCAGCTCTGTCTGTGCTTATCTCCTGTTGGGTGCGGACACAGGAAGCAGCCGGGCTGGTCACATCCCAGCAGCAACTTTGGGGCTAACATCAGTACTCTCCTATTGGCTGAGGAAGACACATCAGGCGAGGGTCCCCAAATGCTCCATGCTGATGTGGGGGGTGGCACACACCAGGTGCCTGTGTAGACACCACTGGGGGCATCAACATAATCTTTAGAGGGATTTTTAGATAATAATAAAAAAGCATGTTTTATGAAATGTGCTGAACATATCAAGGATGCTTTTTGCCTTATGCAGAAATGTATTAATCCATGAAACTGCCTTTAAAGGTATATGGAAAGTTCCCTTTTTTAAACCTTTTCTAATCTAAGACACATAGCTTATATCAGAAGCATGCATTATATTGATTCATTATACAAATACACATTTATTTTATTTAAAACACTGTATTTGGGTATGGATTTTAACCCTATACTAACCTTGAAGCCAACAGCAGGACAATGCAGATAATCACCCAGCAGTGTCCGAGCTGCTCCTTGTGCTGGATTAAAAGAAGACTACACATTCAATGCCTTGCTGCACTTCCATTACATATTGAAACAATGTTTTGAAGCTGATTGAAAATGCCTGTGATTCGCCAAAACAAATTGTGAACATTATGCTAATTTTAGCAGGGAGTTTCAGGATTATTAACTCTCAAATTCAAATGCTAGCAAACTCAAAAGATTTAGGGTAATTTCTTTGTTTATTTTGGTATTTTTATGATTTATTTTCTTGCATACACTACTGATTCTCCTCTGTGAGATGCATTTGTAATCCTTGAAACTTTAAATACGCTTTTAATATAATAAAGCACACAAAAGTAAAGAGATGCATAGGTATATCATATTCCTAGTGAAATCCAGAAACATTCAATATCCATTTAAATGCTATACCTCTTTGAACAAAAGAAGCTGCTTTATGTTTTGTCTGGAACCAAACAATTTAGGAATGCAGCCACACGATTGACTTTGGAAGAATGAAGTTGTGCTTGAAGGATGATCTATGCACCATCTCAAGAAGTTTTATTGCTTTTAGGAAATTATAGAAAAAACGGTTCTGCAACTCACCGGCGGTAAATTGATTGGGGCAGCACTGCTAATGAGGTCATAGCCTACTTATTCTTTACAGTTCACTCTTAGCTTTAGCAGCTGAATGATAGCAGGATGTAAAAAATATATGCCAGTCAAATGTCATAAACCTTGTCTTTAATTAGAAAAAGGGTAAATTCAATATGTCTCTACTAGCTCACGAAGGCAAATGTGAAATTTTTGTGATCATTGTGTGCGTGAACGTTGTTTACATTTCTGCAGGAGCAAGGCTTGCAGCTAACCATTCAATTGTCTGTCTCTGTGCATGTGTGAGGTAGGACGGTATGAGTCAAATTCCAAAACCATATATTATATATCAAATTTCCCTCCTCAGTACCCCTCTCCAATAATAGTTTAGCATGCCTTCGACTGCATGCTACCAGGAAGCAGTGAAACAGCACAAGATGAAACTTTATACACCTGTCCCAAGTACTTTAAAAACTCACATAAAACGTCATCCTTAATATGAATAATTTATCTATCATCCTCCTTTTTCACAACCAAATGCTTTAGATTTTTAATTTCAAAGCTGTTTTTACCTTGTACTCATCCCATGTACTATAGGCTTGGCTTTGCAAATGAATATTTAAGAGGGGTGTCTACATCTATGGGCACTTAGGTGGCTGAGGAGGCCAATGCGGGACAGACCGACTTGACCACAGTGGTTGCACAGGAAAGTTTGTTCTTGGTTTGGTGCTGTAGTGTCACAATATTTTTTCTATTTTTCCTCTTGTTCTTAATACTAGCCCTGTGTGTAGCATCAAAAGAGGAAACAGCCTGGTGAATGGTACTTCTCCATCCCTTAGATTGTAAGTTTGCAAGTTTTCAATTGTGTGTCAGTGTCTTGGAAACCAGCACTATGTGCATTTGATTATATGCTCAAAAACAGGGCCCGCCATTCTTTATAAGGTCTTAAGTTTGTTTTTTGCCATGTACTAAACCCCTGTACATCGCTACGGAATATGTTGGCGCAATATAAATAAAGACAATAATAATAATGCCTTTCAGTCTGTGAGTTCTTGTACCTCTTCTTTGGCCCTCCTCTGTAATGATTGCCAGTGATGAGCTCACCATATTACACAATCTTTGGAAGTCAATCATCCTCCATCCTACAGATGTGACCTGCCCAGTAGAACTGCTTCAACAGTATGGCCTCAATGCCAGTCATTCTTTCTTATACTAGGACTTCAGTCGTGGGGATCTGGTCATTCCCGTGAATGTTGGGGATGGTGCAGAGGAAGCGTTGATGAAAGCAATCAAGCAGTCGTAGGTGGTGGCAACAGGTAACCCAAGACTCGGAACCGTAAAGAAGGGTGGTCAGCACAACAGTTGACCTCTGCTGGGCCCCCATGTTTACAGATCTCAGCTGGGATCCTATCAACTCATGCAGCCTTACCATTTTTTAGCTGCTCAATGGCTTTTAGTCTGAGCGTAGGGATTTCATCCAGTTCTGTTTTCATTGTTTGTTGTGGAATGCGACAGAGCGCGGAGACTGAAACTATGCACGCATGGTGCTGTGGAGTATGTTGGCACATTAAAAATAAAAGGAGAATAATAACCACTCTACTCTTTTTTTTACACAAACTTCATGTGAAGAACTTGACAACTTTTCATGCTGCTGACTCCACTCCCTCCAATAAAACTTTATTCACTGCAGAACGACCATAACTGCAGTTTCTATTTATTTTCAATTTATCAGAAAAATACAATAGTGTAACTATGGCATAAAACTCCCAGGTTACAATTGCTGGAACACTTATCCCAAATTTTACAAAATAAGTTTAGTCAAATTAAATTCTTTTACACAGAACCACCATATTAGTCAGTCCCAAAATTGGTCTTGGCCACTATGGTATACCATAAGTGTTTGGAGAGTGATTATGGCACCTAACTGCCAAAGAAACTCCCTCATTTGAGAAAGGGGTTTCACCTGTTCCAGACAAGGAGAGCTGTTGTGTGTTTTTTTTGCAAAACTACTAGCTAAATATCATTGTGGTGGTGATCAGAGCACATCTTTAATATCCACAGCTTATGAAAAATGGTATTTTAGAGAGCACATGTAATTTGTAGACACTTACACAATGCTTCATTGCTGGGAACAAACTGGTGGTAAAATTATGGGCTCTTCCAGGGTCTCATCAATAGCAGTAATACTGTTAGTAAACCATGCCTTGTGAGCATGAGACACTGGTTTATTGAAGCCCCTCCCAAGATCACATATGTGAAAGATTACGGCACTCCGAGAAAAAGGACGACAGCCAACATTTCCAGAAGCAGCATAACTGTTACTCTGGAGGTTTCTTAGGAATAAACTGTAAAAGTGTATGACAATTATACTTAAAAGAAATATATATATATATATATATATATATATATATATATATATATATATATATATATATATATATATATATATATATATATATATATATATAGTTGCCCCTTGGTGCTGATTTCAAGACAGGATGCAAGGTCATAAGGGGGCTCAGTCACAATCTTATAATATTCCCAAACCTAACTTGGAGTCTAGTGCAGCACAAGGTTAAGAAAAGCAAACAAATCTATCGACACAAACAGTAAAGAAACGTTGCATAAAACTATTTTTTGTTATGCAAGCAAAGATACTGGATTTCAATGGGCTTGACATACTAAATCAGAAAAATATACAATCCAGGCAACTTTAGTTATAAAGTGAAATACTTTTTCAGTAATCTCCAGGCAGTCAAATATTTTGTACAAAATTTGTATGCCTCCACTCTTCGACAAAGAGCACTAAAATGAGCAAACAATGACTGCTGTTCATTATTTGGATGGTAGATCTACATATCAGCAAATGTAATTCTCTTTAAAATCTCTATTAATATCCACACTTCTTTGAAGCTATGACTACATTTGACACCAAACATGATTAAGGTCCTACTTTTTTTTTAAATTTGCACAAAAACTTCCACTATGTTTGGTAAATCCTAAACTGATATTATGTGATGTATCTGATTTACAATAGAATATTGATTACAAAATGTTTTAAGTTAAAAAAAAAAAAAAACTTAATGAACCTATGAAGGACAATACTGCCAATTAACTACACTAAACACATCCACATACATAAAGCGAGAGTTGGCATGTGGGCAAAATCATTAGAGAAAACACAGATGCCATGAAGATTGAGAACTAGCTACTGTATAACACCTTCGCAAACCTTATTTGAAGAAAGAAATAGGGGAAAGGTGTAAGCCCTAGAAATCACAAATTAAAATTAATTATTGGTTTAAAAATGTTTAACATGAATAGATCTTAAATATACTGTTCTGGAGAACCTTACTAAATTTGTGCAAAACAATATTAGATTAAATGACTGCCTTTTACTGTGCTCCGAACAAGCCTACTAAACTAAGTTAAATAAAAAAAAAAGACGCAGCAACATCTTGTATTTTTTAACACATGATCCCAAGGTGAACAAACCATTCTGTCCTGAAACAGTGGTGGATCTTTATTGGTTATTTCATAAGACACTAAAAGATATTGCTGAAAACTTTATGGTCGGAAGAAATAATTGAAGATTTCTTTTCTGCAAACAGTAACACTCACTTGCATTTGGATTTTACTTACAACACAAGTTTAAAGCAGCAACTTATCCGCCAGAGAAAAGATTTTGGTGCAGTATAAAAAAAAAAGAAAAAAAAAAAAGAAAACTTCTGAACACTGTAGGGGAGTAATCAATTTACGAACTACTGACAAAACATTGAGTAAAAGTTTACGAGATGAAACGGTCCAGTAAAAGCATTCAGGAGACATTGTTTAGCTAGCGCTTCTTTCAAGAACTGCTATTCACTAACCCTGTGAATGGTTTCCGATTCAGTGTCTCAGACAGAAATCTGGACAAGATGTAGCTTAAAAGCGTGTCAAATCAGAAAGAAAAAAACAAACAACAGTTTACTTATTATTTAAAAAGGTAACAGCGTATACAAGACAACTTTAGTGTGACTCACTCCCTAAGAGAAACAGATATGAGGAGAGGCACAAAGTGTAATCAGCCTTATTTTATGCTAGATAATCATTAGTAACTAGATGCACAATAGCAGAGTAGCAACAGTCAGAGTAAATGCCAAATACAAACCAGATTCCAACAACTTAAAAAATGGTTACCTAACTTTCCAAAAATGTCAAAAACAGCAATGCAAGTCTCACAAGCTTTGCTTTCTACTTCAAATATTTTATTCTGAAATAGAAATGGTGTACATTCCAAGCAAGTCAGTATAGTATTAATATCACTGGAAAGCAGATTTGAGCTATATGTGTACCTCCTTCAACACAGAAATTGTGTGGCATAAAACAATCCATTCTTTGGTGATTTGGTTCCAAGTTGGGAAAAGCCTCAGCGTAACATAACAGAAGATAGATTTGGAAACCGACTTGCATAAAATACAATTTGTAATAGTTTGCTGTAAAGCATTAATATAGGTTAACAAGCCATTTATGCAGACTCCAGATTTATTCATTCTCAGCTCAAATTTATTCAATTAATAAAGTCATCCTAACAGGGCCAAAAATTCCCAATCAATCTTTCAATTGAAACTTCAAGAAATAGTTCTGCTAGTGCAGATTACCGTATATTCACACTTGTGTATGCAAACATGACTGTCCACAGTGGAGAATTACCTATGCATAACAATTATAGAATACAGTCCTGTCTCATACATTTTTTTTTTTTTTTCAAACCAGTTTTATTCATTCTCTTGGATGACTATAAATAAGTGTTTCCACTATGGAAAAAGAAAGTGAACACAGTACATTTTCATGACTGGGGAATGGATTTTTTTCTGAAGAAATCTTCTGAAGGGCAAAAGGTTAGAAAAAAACAAAACAAAACAACCTGAATGTTTGAACGCAGTTCTTTTTCTTTGTTATAAAGTCCCTTGTAAAAAATAAAAAGTACAAGGCTCTAGATGTGACTTATTGCTGGTCTCCTGCTTTTTCTTGCTTGGCATCTTCTTCCTTGTCTTGCACTTTGTTCTCCTTTACAGATAGTTCTTCTAGTTTCTCTGCCACTTTATCAGCACTATCATTTTTGGTCATCTCTGCAAATAATAAAAAAAATATAAAGAGAGTGGCATGGTAACTACGGAGCTCTGACAAATGATTGCAAAGTATAGCTCATACCAGGAAATTACACATTATATGAAATAATCAAGCTGTAAGAGCAGTATAACAGAATGCTACTGCAAACTAGGCAGGCTTCTGTAATTTTTCAAATGTTATACATGCCTCCATAAGAGGATGAAAAGGAAGGAACACTTGGATGAAAAAAAAAAAAAAAAATCATGTAAAAATGTCTATACATTGTGCTAATCATTTGCTCTAAAGAAACTAATCCCTGGTATTTTGGTTTACCAACATTTCGACTTACTAGCTAATATGACACTTTTCTACTTGCCAATGTGGATCCATTTAAAATAAAAATACTGAATGTTACTTTGAAGATAACATTTTCATTATGTACCATGATCTACTTTACTTTCTTCTGGGACAGAAGAAATGTCTGAGTAGATCCTGAATTTCCTTTAGCAGACTGAAAAAGCACCGTAACTGGAGGCTGCAGTAGGGCACAGAGTGAGTCTGCAATAATGAATTCAATATGAAGCATTTAAATATAACTTACCATTTGTTTTGCTACCCTTAATTTCATTTCTGCAGTCTTCAAACTTTGCTTTGAACTTCTGAGCATCTAGATGTAGAGGCAAATAAATGGTTAATATAAGCTTTACTCCATAAATACCAAGTGACACAAGTTGACTGACACCAATATGTCTAGAGATCTGCTAAATTGGTCATTCAGTAGCATGGCCCAATCCTCTCTCAAAAATATTGCAGACCCTAATTGCATAGCCCCCCCACCCCCCCAATTTGCACAAAAAAAAAAAAAAAAAAGACCCAAAACATTGCTATACATAGGCTCCAACTAGCCAAAGGAGCAGTCATGTGGCTACAATATGTACTTACTTTCTGCATTTAAAAACCGAATTGCCAGTAGTTCAGGTTTAGGAGACTCATCAGCATAATCTGCATATGTGTTCCAGACCCACGCTCGGTCACTTCCTGCATTAGGTTTAAGCTCCATTGTAGGCGTAACTAAAAAACAGATAAAGTTTATTTTCCAAAGGCACTACCCTAAATAAGTTGGTTCCAAAAGTAACACCTGGGTGCCTGCCAAGGAACTAGAGTTCATTGGCAGTATGATTACTGGGTGTGATGCACTAATTAGTATATTTGCCTCATATACTTCCAGGATTATTACCTTGAAGACAAGTATTGTATTAAAAGTCATTTAGAATAACTACATTAAGATACTATGTCAGAAAGTTTTTATATAAATGAATAAGCATAACCACATTTGTTTTCAGTATTTTGAGCAGATAAATAAAAATTATATGCAATAATGAAATAATATTTACAAACAAGGAAAATCTGTTGTGATGAATAAAAGGCTTTCTACATATATTTTAACAAGTGTCAGATGTAAAAAAGAAAAAAAGTTATTCACAAGAGAAAAATGTAGAAGCACTTGTAAAGCTTACATAATATAACAAAAGGCTTTGTTGGGGGATGTCATTATGGTAATATCTGCATTATAAAAAGGGACAGGCACAGTGTGTAATAAAGACTAACACTCTTCCATACACCAATTAATTTTATATTTTGTGAGTTGTTACTAAATTAAACAGATAGAAACAATGGCTTCTTAAGTGATGAATAGAAGACATGCAAAATCAGATAAAGGGAGTATAGGTTAACCTCTCATTAGGTCCATGTGGCGATTAGAGTTTTCAAATAGAAAATCCACCGGGACTATCCCTGTAGCAGGAGGCGGTCTATGTTACCTCTAAGTTGGCTGAGATGGATTCTCTGTATGCCCATGATCCTTAGTTAATTTAAGTAAACATGTGAATTGTCAGTTCTTACCATAGTGATTTGCACAGATCTTCAAAGTCTTATCTCTCCTCATCAACAAACGGATTGTTCCTTTTTCCTTGTGTTTCAAAAGTTTGACATCCCCAGTCCCCCTTTCTTTCCACTCTGGTGGGTCATTTTCAGATGCAAATCGAAACAGTTTTGCTCTCCTGTAGAAGAATAGAGGATACAAAATGTTATAATTTTAGAAATTAAATGGATGTAAATCGATAATACAGCAGAAACTATGTTTTTTTTTATTACTTTTGTTCACTTCTGCATCTTTGAAAGTGACAGGGAATGTATTTAACATACAGTTATTTTAAACACAAGTCTGTACATTTTCAGAAAAAAAAAGCTTTAAGTACTAAAAACACTGCCAAACAACTTTTAGGTTAAATGCAATAGAATAAAGAGGGAAAGTATTAAGAAAAAAAGAAATAAAAAAAGATGTTCATATATCCCTCATAATCAATTTGTAGATTGTCTAATCTTTTGTAAAGACATTGTTGGTAGTCCGTTATCTTTAAAAGATCACAAATTTGGTGGAGTTTAACTTCAGCGTCATTTAGATGTCACTAAACATGATATCTTATCTGCCAACCTGATTTTCTTTTGTGGCTTTGGTTGGGATACTAAAATTTTACTTTTTCAATCTATTTCTGTTAAGTGGATCATAAAGGCCAACTGCTAGCTCAAAATGGCAATCTTTCTCTTAATATAGGAAATTGATTTTCTCCACAACACTTAATTGATAAGATACCTTGTTATTAGCTGTAGATCTGAATTATTGTTCTTAGTCATTTCCAAGTTATTGTAGTTCTGAATTATACCAAGTCTGGAAGCTCTGTTGTGTCACCATGTTTCCGTGTTTAGTATTCCCGACTGGACAAGCTGTTTTCATGTAATTTAGGTTTAAAATGTCCAGGCTAAATTTTACACTTCAATTATAATTATGTACTTTTCACTTCTGAAGTAAAATAAAGATATGGGGAAATGAATGGTTTTTCTATTTAGGTTCTCACACTAAAGAACAATTGCTGTAGTGCTAGGATGGTCATTTAAATAAACTTTTGTACTGTTTTGAAGTTGTAATAAAAAATGTATAATGGAAACAAGTTTGTAGTCAGTGGAGCATACAGTCCAGAAAATGTAACACGAAGACTGAATTGTGAAATGTTCCACAGTAATTTGCAAAATACTCAAAACAAAAATGCAGTAGTACAAAACCAAACTTAAGGCAAACTCACATTTTAAATAATTCTTCTTCATCTTCCTCAAGTGTCTTAATCTCTTGTTCAGGCAATGAAACAATGGGTTCAAAATGAGGGTCGTGATTTACCTCCTCAGTATTCTCAACAGTGGTCTCGTGCTCCTCTTTCGTATCCTGAAAAGGTAACCAAGAGATGAGAATAAGCCTTACGTGGGCACATGTTGCTCTAGGCAAGTTTGGTACCCCATCACTACGTATTAAAGAGACAAATATATAATACAGGAAGACAGCTTCTAAAATACTTTTGTCCTACGTTTCCTTGATTGTTCAACATATCTATATACAACATTCACTGGCTCATAAGAACATTTTGGGTGTAAAAATTAGAAACCAGACAATTTTAGATGAATATGCATGATATAAATTACAATAATTATGCAACATAAGCATAGCAGTATAATTTTAGATGCCATGGGCTCGCCGGCGCCAAGGATTTGTCAAGCCCTAGTCCAAGCAGTGAATAAATGTGTCTAACATCACAATCTTCAACTATATTTAACAGCCAAAGATAACCCTCAAAAAGAGGATTTGCTGTTTAATAGTTCCATTGTTTGCTACCATAATTTGTTATGCTCAATTAAAGCACATTAGGTTGGGGACACATTCATTGTTCCCCTAAACTGTATTTATTCCTAAAATATGATCCAGGTTAATGGTACTTTCTTTACCCTAAACCCCTATTACACACATATCGTTTGCCCTGGTCAAATTGTGAACATGAATTGTGCTGAATCAGTCCTCTTTCAGCAGAATAGTGACAATAGCAGTAGAATTGCAGAGAATTTACTGCAGTTTGTATTGAACTCTTACTACAAAAGATGTAAAGTTTTCTTGGTATCAGTCTGCTGAAAAGAACAATCTATATTCTTTGCAATTACTTTTCACAACGTTAAGGTTCTACAGGTTATGGAAGTTATATAGAAATACATGTATCATAATCAAGAAGTTAGGAGTCCGCAGTAAACTTTTAGCCGCCACGGCCCACCAATTTATCAGCCTCTGCTTTACCATGTTGAGTTACCATGCATTTTATTGCAAAGCATTTCTGTAGCCATTAAAAACACACACAAAATAACAATAATATATATGTATGTGTGTTGCACACATACATTTCCCTGTTTTTAACTTGTTCTGATCGAACATGCAGTTTATATCAGAAACACACATTACATGGAGTTATTCTATACACATAAGAATTTTAAATAAAAAAAGTGGTTCACATACACCTCAGATGTGCCTACATAGACGCCTGGTACTAACCAACAGAAAAATTGCATACAAGTATGTTTAACCCTATACTAACCTTCAAGCCAACAGGAGCACAGTGTAGAGATCCAGAGCAGCACTGCCTGAGCTGCTTCCATGTGGCACGAACGAGAAAACACACGCCATGAGGTTTTGCTGCAGAGACTCAATTGCCAGACATTGCAACAATGTTGTAGCTGCCTCAGATTGGCGACAATATTAATTTTATGCTAATTTGGCATGGATTTTTTTACGGGCATTCCCTCTCAAAAACCAACGGGCAGAAAACTGAAGACATTGGCAAACAGAGGAAGTTTATTTTACCATTTTTTTCCATGCAAAAAATAAAATGTTTTCATACACTACCGATTCTATCAGATGCATTAATATTCCAAGAAATGTCTATATACCTTTAAGTCTAAATACAGTAGACCCTCCACTGGGGTTCCGTTCCTGGGGTCACCGCAAATGTAAAAAATAAAAAAGCTGCCAACATTTTACCCACGTTGGACCTCGCTGGGAGTGCAGGCTGGGGACTATGGAGGACTGGCAACTGCTGCCACCTAGCACAGGACTAAAACATGAAGTCGCACACGTTTTGTTCCTTGGGAAAGGGTATAGGTGTTGTGTGACACTCATCCCACAGGGAAATGCTACATTTGGGCTGTCTACTAGGGCCCAAGCGTCCTTTTCAAGCAATGGGGTGGGGTTTAGCGTCCCCCTCTGCACCTCAGGGTTACCTGGCAAGATCTTGCGTGGTTAGTTTAAAAAAAGAAAACCCACGGATGTCAAACCAGGGCTGTAAAGCAGTCCTATTCATTTTGCAGGCTTTAGTAAGAGTCAACAAAACGTTACCATGTGTAAGGGAGTCTTAGAATATTTTTTTTCTTGGGAACTGGGAACATTACTCCTTTTGTATCAACATGTTTAAGCTGTATGGTTGGGTGTCATGCACATACTGTATTGAATTCCCCCATCCAACACAGCACTGAGTTATAGGACCAATGGGGTTCATTGAAAACGTAGTTTATCAAGCGCAGCCGTAATCAAGAGGTATAAAACTTTTAAAGTTTAAAAATTAAACCCATTTTAATTGCATTTGTGGAGTTAGAAATCAGTGCATAAGGAATGTCTGAAACCAGGAACTCAAAGAAAATCTGCTTGATGATAGAGTAGAGAATTTTAATAGTATAAAGTGCAACTACTTGGATATAAGAACTCAATGGGTGCATGTAAAACATGGAAATTTTACTCCAGAATGTTAATCTGTATAATGCGCTGCAGTAAAGTGAGACGAGGACGGAACAGTTTTGGTGAAAGCATGACTAATATTAGTCATGCTTTATGCACCTCTACCAAAACTAAATATCTTCAGTTGCAAACGTGCTATTGGTATGAGTAGTGCAAACTGAAGATACACAAAATCCCCAGACTCTAAAGTGTCTTTAATGCAATCTTGTATTTTGTAGAACTGTGTTGCCCTTACTTGGATCTTTTGAAAACAGCCTGGGAATGTAATTATAAAGGCTCCATCCATTATAACTGTAACAAGATATGTAAAACTGATTAGTGTAGCAGTACCTAGCAGGGAGCAACATGTCTACAGAAATATGTATTGTTACCAAAAAGAGTTAATGGGGTAATTACGTTTCCTGGATCATGAATGTATCCTATAGGAGAATCAGTAGTTTGCTAGCTGCTGATTTGCAGATTTAACAGCCCTCAATATTCCTGCTAAAATTAGCATATAATTCATAATTATTTTTGGCCAATCACAGGCAGCCAATAGATTGTTTTAATCTGTGAAGTCTGTTTGTGTAGCAAGGCATCATGGAGTGTGTAGGCCCTGCACAAGGAAGGAAGCAGGAGAAACATTTCTCTGTGGTTTTCTGCAGTGTGCTGATGTTGACTTGAAGGTTAGTATAGGGTTAAAACGGTACCCTAATGCAAATACGTCCATGTAAGCAGCTCTGGGTTGTGAAAAATAAAGTTTTATTTTAAAATAAAATAAATCCGTGTATGTATAGAATGACTCAATGTATTGTGTGTGTAAGCAGCATGTGTTAGATTAGAAAAAATAGGGAAATCTAGAAATACTTATACTGTATTAAGATATGCAAAACTGAGGGGTGTAGTCGTTCATTGGTTTCCATCTGCCTGTATTTAAAAAATAAAATGGGTTGCTAGTTATAACTAGGGAATGATGTATGTATATAGAAATGTATATTGTTACCAGGCAGGATGGCTTCATATCAGACCATTATGTAACAGTTCTTGATCAAGTTACCCCAGTTACAAATCTGCAGCTTTGTGCCTATGTTGGTTCTGATCTCAGATCAATATTAAAGAAAAAGAAGCGTACAGGATATAAAGAACATGCTTTAGAAACGCGGGTGTTTCCTTTTAAGAAGATGCCCATGTCATGTGCTTTCATACATGCGAGTCTGATTATTCACTCAAACCATGGAGGCCAACAGAATCACATCTAAAAGAATACAAACAACTCTACCATGATATGTGCTAGTAAAAATACATGTACATGCCTGTGTTCTCATAGTGATGCACAGTGCACCCTGACCCGCCCAGATCACCCATTGTCCTGAATGTAGCTGATCACTTCGGATGGGCTTGTGGCCCAAGTTCTTTATCACTGGACAAGGCAGTGTAAGCCCAGAATGTAAGATACAATGGCACCGGGTACAGAAAACACTGCAATCAAAACCCCACACACGTCTTATCACTGCGCGCACACACATGTATAGGCCCCACCGCATCCCTCGGTACATGACCAGCTATCCTCTCCGGTCCTAACCCTCCCACCCGGCAGTGAGAGCCTAGCACCGTATCATACACAGCCTTGGACTGTGAGAGAGCGACGTGGCTCAGCCCTTACCTTGGTGTCAGCCATTGTGTGAAGGATGCAGGCGGATTGCGCGGGCGGGTCTCACAACTCTTCACTATCGTTCTCCAGCCGCAGATTTCGCGCTGTTTTTCCTCCCACCCTTTCTCAGTACGTCACGTCGTGCGTGTCAACGTCACCTTTCCCACTACGCACTGCGTTACGTCACGTGTCCCCCCACCAAGATGGCTGCCCGCGACCCCCGCCCTCCCGAGAAAGCGTCACATCCGCTGGCGATTATAGTTATTTGATTTCAAATTATTCGGAATTGATAACAACATACTCATTATTGCCTATATACACATACACTGTATGCGGGTATTTCTGCTCGCGAGACGCTCTATATTTTTGCATAGACTAAGTAAAAACTGAACAGAGGAAGTGATTGCGTCTGAAGAACAGTTCCGAGTCGCCTGCAAGTCAGCGGATGTTAGAACTGGCTTCCGGTGACGTTATGAACATGGCTGCTCACATGTAAGAATCTTATGCTGAAAATATAGAGTGTATGAAAAGTGTGAGGATGGTGATAGTGCTGCACAGCTGTGATTTGTTTGCGCTAGTTAATATCACCTTTTAACTTGGTAACATATTATACAATACATGAGTGTGCATGTGCTGTATGTGAGAATTCCATCTGGATTCTTTTTGTAAGTGATAGCTAATGTATGTGTTTTAGAACGGTTAGAAATGGATTTCATGTCTACAAAATGCCAGTAAACCCTGTTTTCCCTTTCCCCTCTGCATATGCGTTCTTTTAATGATATTATCAATGAGTATTGCAGTATACTGTAATACCTTTTGTATTGGACAAACACTATATATACCGGTATGTATATATATATATATATATATGTATTAAGTTCAGAAATTGTGTAGTTCATCTCCCATTTATCTTATCAGATCTGAGCACAAGATGGAGGCTGAAAGTGCATGCACGTCTGAAGAACAGAATCAGAGGAGTTCTCCGAGTGATGATAATCAAAAAGACGAGAGAACAAATGAAGCTGAGGTTGAAAATACTACTGACAGTGCTGGCATTTACAGATATATAAAGGAAGACCTCTTTACATCTGAGATTTACAAAGTAGAAATACAAAACATGCCAAAGTACATAAGTTTCAATGATATAAGAAAATTATTTGCCAAATATGGACTGAATCCTCACAAGATAAAGTTCATGAAGATGCAAAAGTTTGCTTTTGTGACTTTCAAAAGTGAAGAGGAGCGAGATAAGGCTATGAAAGTTATTCATGGAGTCATTTGGAAGAATCGCACACTAAGTGTCCGGCTTGCCAAGCCCAAGGCTGATCCTATCGCTAAGAAAAGGAAACAAGATGAGGGTGGTAGTGATCAACCAGAGAACAAGCGCCAAGCTCTACAGCAGGGAAAAGAGGACGATCCTCTGAGTAAGCAGATTGCAGATGTGGTGACCCCTCTTTGGCGAGTTTCATATGAGGAGCAACTAAAAATAAAGCAACAACAGTGTGAACAAGTGCTGCAGAACTTGGCAAAGTAATTGTTTTAATATTTTCAGTCCCACCATTTAGCTAACTATGCTTTATGCATGTTTTTTTTTATTGTTGTCAAGATATTTCTGTTGTCCTGTAACAGCTTATTATAGCATGCTTCAGATATATCTTACATACACACTTCTTTCCAGATCACAATCGCTAAAGAAGGCAATTATTTTATGACTAGATCAGCGGACGTAGTTACATTAGGCTTGAGAAACCCACGAAGCCTGTGCACAACTGCCTCCTTATTTGGTTATTTTACATATATATCAATTTATTATACCCATGTGTATTCAGACCCCCTCTACATAAAAAAAAAAAAAAAAGGCGGACTAAAGCATACTTACATTCTATTTAGACTTTTTGTAAAATAGAGAAGGAAAAATCTTGTATGACTGTGCCTATTCTGGGCATTAAGAAGACAATACCTTGTCCTAGTATCATTTTTGAACTATCATCCCTGGTGGTGGGCTAGGTTAGGAACAAGCCTCTAGCATATTAGACTATGTTTAAGGTGAGATAAGGTGTTTAAGGTGACACAACATAGGTTCTATACATGAATCCTTACAGGATCCAGCTGAAGGCTTTAAAAAATGCTATATTTATTTTTATAATTTAAAGCGATCAGTAAGATTATTTTCCTGATTTAATTTAGCTCGTGGTCATTTGAAACTTAAAGTTTCAAACATAGATGTTCTGTGTGCAGTGATCCTTTAAAATAATATGTAATAATTTATTATAAGTCAATGAAATGTTTGCAATATTGAATTTGTTTTTACATGAACACTGACAACTGACTGTTGTTTTACTGTCGAGTGTTTTTGATCCACCCACCAAATACAGGCTTTTATCTACCGTATATTTGTCATTGTAAGGATTGTTGCTATCTACCTTATGGAGATGTGCCTGTACAAATGAGTGCATGCAAACCCCAGGTAGTAATTGCCTTCATCTTACTAAAATGTCTTCAAAAGCAATTTTTTTCAATATAGATTATTGTTATTATCTTTTTTTCTATCGCAGCAACATATTCATTAGCGCTATACAGGGGTTGAGTAAATGGCAAAACACAAACTTAACACCTTGTAAAGAATGGAGGGCCCTGTTTTTGAGCATAAAATCAAATGTACATAGAGCTTATTTCCAAGGCACTGACACAAGATTGAAAACTTGCAAGTTTATAATCTAAAGGGTTTCCAGGAGGATATGCTAGAGAGGCAGTTGGAAACTTGAGCTAAAAGAGAGGGGGATAGATCATGTGCAGAGAGGTAGATTTGAGTATCATCTGCATAGAGATGATACTGAAATCCAAAGGATTTTATAAGGGTGCCAAGGGAGGAGGTGTAGATGGAGAAGAGGAGGGGGCCTAGGACACAACCTTGGGGAATGCCAACAGACAAAGGGAGAGGTGAAGATGAGGTGCCAGAGAAGGAGACGCTAAATGTACAATTTTTAAGATAGGATGTGAACCATGAAAGAGCTGTGTCCTGGATGCCATAAGAGCAGAGAGTTTTGATAAGAAGAAGGTGGTCAACTGTATAGGTTGGCTTTAGACTGAAAAAAATACAGACAGACCATGAGTGGGCAATTAGTAATTTATATGCAATATTCACAAAACTTAGATAGCAACAGAAAGGGTGATTGACAGGTACCTTTGGGACTTCAGTGTCACTTCATTTGTGACACTGATCATGTTTTCACATTTAGTATAGCAGGATTCTGTAGTTGATTTATATATAAGTTGTGCTATGATCCAAATAACCTGATCTAAAATAAGGTGACTGTAAGTGTCCAGATGAATTGTGTGATAATTTAAATAACCCATCCTCAAATATTGTGACCATAAGTGTCCAAAAAAGATTATGTAATCAACTAAATAACCAGTCCTCAAATAAGGTAACTGTAGATGTCTAAATAAAAGGTGTAATGTTCAAATAACCCATCCTTATGTAAAAAAGCCATAAGTATCTTTAGTATTTAAGCAACTCTATGTGTACCTTTTAACTGGGTTACAGTGGTAACAGTGGTCAGTATCGCCAAGCCATGATGGGCATCCAAATTACTGTTGCTAAGCCAAAGTTAGCTTAATTGTTATTTTAAGCCATGTATTAGTTGACCGTTTCTAGCTCTGTTGTCCATCTCTGTTATTTATATACTTTCAAATAGCATTGTGCAAACAACCACCCTGCCAGCTTTATTTACTTGGCTACTGGAAGACACGTTCCTTTCATTATCCAAGGACACTCTTGTATTTTGTCTTGCCTTGTATTTTGTTATTAACCAACTTTATTTGTGTTTTTTTCCCAGGCAAATTGGAAATAATAACAGGGCGTTTGTCCCATGGCTATTTGTGCAGAAGGAGAAATACAACAAAATGTGCTGTCCACTAGAGGGTGTGATTCCATCACCCATACAGGTACTTCCATCAACTATTTGGTCTAAAGGACCAATTTTGAGGTTTTATAAAGGGCACTCTAAAATAATTGGGGCGTTATAAAAATATAAAAAAATACTTTATTAAACTTTTACTATGCATTTAATGAATTACAATTTTTCAATGATCCTTTAAGGCTGGTGCCCTCTCCATCCATTGAATGCATTATTGGGGGTTGGGTGGAACTGTCGTGGAGTAAGTGCCAAATTGAAAAACCTTTAGTAGGCGGGCAAGAGACCTGGAGATTTGCTTGTTTCCTATTGAGAAAATGGTGAACTAATGAAGATCAGCACTATGCTCATGCTCTTTAAAAATCAGTTTAATTTTGAGGAAACATTATGATATTTCACTTGCTGAAATTCCCTCCACCATCTTTTAAATTCATAAATAATACTTTGTTTAGTAATAAATATGTATGTAAGTAAACATTCATATTATTATACAATAACAATTATTAAAAACTAGAATATTGCCCGTCAAAAAATGACGGCAATGAAATTGTAAGTGAGCTAAGGGTGTTTGGTGTATGGTAATCAAATAAATAATACATTAATAAAGGAATATACTTTACCTATTTTGAAGTAATAATCGAAAAATCCGTAGGTGTTTGGTGTTGTTTTGTGTCTTTAGAGTCCTGTAGCCTCGTTTTCTTTTTTTTCGGCGGCCATTTTTTCTTTCGCTTAGGTGATTTTCGGGTGTCTAAACTCTTGTATTTCGACTTAAGTTGAGGTGTAACTTCAGTTGCCGAAGTCTTGGGTGCCCCACTGCTGCTTTTTATGTATTTCTTGTGTTTTTAATGTTTTCATGTGTGCGGGTTTCGGGGCAGTAAGGTCGTATTTTTGCGAGGTCGTAATGTTTTTTTTTTCTAAGTCCCGCGGCTCATATTTGTTTGTCGTAAGTATGTAAATTTTTGCCTTCGGAGCTCCATGCCAGCAACTGAGGCCCTCGCTTCGCTACGCGAGCCCACAGCGTTAGCAACAACCTGCTTGCTCACAACTATATATGTGATGGCAATTAGACAATATAAACATAAAAAATTATTGCAACAAAGTATAACTAACCCTAAAATGTTTGTTTTTAAATAAATAAATGAAAAATTAGATTAGAAAGATAATATTGATACAGTAAGGCAGACAGGTTGTGGGGGTTCAGAGATTCACAAGGCTGCCTGAGTTTCCTGTAATATGTTAGTACAGTGAAATAGAACACATCCCCCCACATCTCCTTTTTAATTCTGTTTTTCTACACTATAGATAACTCCTTTTTCATACACTAAACTTATAATGTTTAAAACATGGTCCTTTTTGTGGCCATATTTGTGTGTCCCAGCTCAACTTCCCAGAGTGCAGTGTAATAACTGTTTTTCTCGGAACTCTGAGCTGGAAGCAGGTTTTTTAACTTGCTTTAGACATTCAAATGTGAACACAGATGTACTTTTAATTTACTAAACATGGTCCTTCAAATACATGAAAGACAGTGTTGTACTACAGTGACCCTTTAACACTTATTTTGTTGTGAATGTGACTCTAGATGAAAAACCTTTCTAGCTTTTACTTGCTTCTTGACCCTGGTTATTCCTTATCTGTTACTCTTCCCCAGGTCTCTGCCTCTTTTTTTTTTTTTTTTTTTAATTCCCTTTAGATTGTAAGTAGCGAGTTTCCAGTCTTGTAGGGTGATTTGGAAAAAACACTTTCTACAAAGATTCTAAGCTCAAAACAGGGCCCTCCATTTTCTGAAGATTGTTAATATTTTATTTTCCTTGTTCTTATCCCCTGTGCATCACGTTAAAAATAAGTTAATTATAAAGGTAATAATAATTCCCACAAAAGTAATACTCAGAATAAATAAAGTCTGATTGTTTTAAAATGTGATACATTAAATATGCAAATTGGGTCTGTGATGCCTTTTGAAGTTACTGTGGATTATCAATTATGACTGAAACCTAAAATTGGGAAGGGGGGAGAAAGTGCACTTCGTATGACTGAAACCTGTTGTGTTCATGCTATAGAATTCTTCAAAAATGATTAGCTTTTTATTTCTACTTCATAGACAGAATACCGCAATAAATGTGAATTCCTGATTGGCATTGGTGCCAACCAAGAAGATAAGACCGTCGGCTGCCGTCTTGGAAAATATAAAGGAGGAACATGCGCCGTTGTGGAGCCATTTGATACTATTCATATTCCTGCAGTCACCAAAAGTGTGGTAAAGGCTTTTCAGGAATACATGAGGTATATATACTTATGGCTGGGATTAACAACAGAATAGAAACATTAGTTTGATAGCAAATAAGAAGCAAAAGGCTTGTGTACTCTGTGTATTCGTCTATTATAAGAGTGCAAACCAAACCAAAGCAAAGGTATTTGAATGGTATCTGCAAGTAAAAATATATTTTTAATCAGTGACTAGTGATATGTTAAAGGAAAATTGTGCACTAAAAAAAAAATGTGTTCGAAATCTAAATTTATTAACGTCATGTTAGACGGGGAAGATTTTAATTATAAAAATAAATAAATTTTGATGCCACTGCTTGTCCCTGCATGCATCCACAATACTTATTGAAGTATGTGTGTGGGAAGGGAATTTTTTTTTGCAAAGTGCCTGCTTATGAGCATGTGAGCGGGAAGGCAGTAGGTATCAAATTCTAAAAGATCTTGTTACATGACAAACCTGCTCTACTGAAAGATTAAACTAATTCACTCTAATACTACAATTTGGCGAGTGTTGAATACTGATAAGATGGAAGATTGATATAAAAGTTTTGGGAAGCAAAATAAAATTTTAAAGGGACATTGAAAACTTTTTTTCTCATTTGTATAAAAGAGTATGTGCTGAACACATATATATATATATATATAAATAATATTATTATTATTTTTTATTTATTTATATTTTTTTGCTTTTTTTAACTTTAATGTTACACTTTTTACTTGCTTATTAAGTAGAACACATAGGGATGATTAACTCTATATGTAAAAGGTATGGCGCAAGCTTGTATCTAAACATTTAGAACTGCCTCCCAGTCAGTTTCTCCCACCCATGAAATGCCTCATAAGGAGGGGAGGCAAGCACATTACCTGGACGTTTAGAAGTTGATGTTTGAAATCACATATATAGTTGTGAGCAAGCGGATTGTTGCTAACGCTGCGGGCTCGCGTAGCGAGAGCCGCAGTTGCTGGCAAGGAGAGCCCAAGGCGCTCCTTGACAGCAACTGCGGACTTTAGGCCCGCAAATGCGGACCCTCGCAAAGCGAGGGGCCGCATTTGCGAAGGTGGAGGCTCTCACGTCGACCGCAAAATCTACGGACTTCACATCCACAAATACGAGCCGCGGGACTTTACGACCTTACCGCCCGAACCCCGCGCACATGAAAACATTAAAAACACAATAAATACACACAATAAACACATAAAAATCTTACAGCAAGGAAGAGCACCCTGGACCTCTGCAAGTGAAGTTACACCTCAATTTAAGTCCAAATTCAAGAGTTTACACATACGAAAATCCTCGACTCAAGAGAAAAAATGGCTGCCGAAAAAAACAGAAAACGAGGCTACAGGACCCTAAACACGCAAAACACCACGAAACACATACAGATTTTCTGAAAAAGCCGTACGAGGTCCAAAATACACTATTAACAAGGACGCAAAAATACGACCTTAACGCCCGACCCGCGCGCACATGAAAACAATAGAAACACACACTAAATGCATAAAAACCTTACCCACACCAAGGGGGGGCACCGAGGACCTCTGCAACTAAAGTTACACCTCAATTTAAGTCCAAATTCAAGAGTTTAGACACACGAAAATCCTCGACGCAAGAGAAAAAATGGCTGCCGAAATAAACTAAAACGAGGCTACAGGACCCTAAGCTCACAAAACACCATCAAGCACATACGGATTTTCCAAAAAAGCCGTACGAGGTCCAAGATGCACTATTACCAAGGACGCTAAATCATTCACAGCCGCGTACCACATACACATTCGCCGTTATTTTACAACACTAACTTACACAATGCGGAAGTACACAGCTACCCTAACAGATTTTCCTCGCGCACGCACACTATTTACACTACACACTCCACACATTGCTGACACTTACACCTCAGCTCCACATCAGTGCAAACCGACATTGTATGCTGCAGCAACATGATGATTGTCAGCTCTTCAACACAATGCTTCCTGCATATATTACTTGAAAATAGGTAAAGTATATTCATTTATTCATTATTTCATTAGCATACAAAAAAACACAGACAACGCTGCTCATAGCACACAAACAACCAACAGCCTAAGGCGCTCAGCGCGAGGCTCGCAATGGGCCCCGAAGGATCTCGGAACACCAACAAAATGAATGTCTCAACCAAACACTATTACCTGCCTTACAATTTTATTGCTGTAATTTTTTGACGGGCAAGTCGCTAGTCAAGTGTAATACTGATTGTTGCTTTTCTAAATCATTGTCTAGGAATTGTATTAAAGGTCAGAGCATCTAACTCCTATTGTTACAGTATTACAGTGGTCCTTTAAGACTACTCCTACAGCCACCAGAGGGAATAGCACAATTATTCACAGAACTTGACTGGTGCAACGCTTTGAAACACCCTAAATAGAATTAGTCAGGAGGAGGGCCTGATTTTGTAGGGAGATTAAAAAGGACCTTTCAACACTGTTCTCCTGAAGTCAAAAACGAATGTGCTTTCAGTATGTTTTTTTTTTTGTACTACTGATACCTATTTAAAATCGAATAGATTCTGAAAAATATAGTAAAGTGGACTTACATTTAAGATAAACTTTATATTAGGTGTTCCTTTTTGGAGGTTTCTGTAGTTGAACTCCACGAATGGGTTACTATTTCAGGTTAGCTCAGGTCTGTGTTTTGAAGATAAGACTTCTTTAATCTTGGTATTTTGTGATTTCTGGCAAGACTGATTTAATTGTATCTATAAAAACAATAATCAGTATCAGTTTAACTTAAATGACTTGTGTAAGGAAACATGAACGTGTGCTGCTTTTTAAGATAATCATTTGTGAATATAGAAACACAGATGTAACATGGTTGTTCTTTCTATACAGGACAACTCAATATGCAGTGTACAGCCCTGAGTCTTATGAAGGTCACTGGAAGCAGCTCACTGTTCGGAGCACCAGGAAGGGACATGTTATGGCTATTGTCTATTTTAATCCTCAGGTATGTGCATATTGTTGTTTGTTACTTTGTTTCTATGGCTAATTTTCAGTGATATACATTTTATGACTTCTTTTTTTCTATAGAAACTCAGCAAGGAAGAGCTAGCAGAACTGAAATCCTCACTAGCAAAATACTTCACAGAAGGATCAGGCAAAGACAGCGGTGTCACATCTCTTTATTTTGTTGAGGAAGGTCAAAGGTTAATTTTGGACACATTTATTGCTCTAAATCACTTACACTCTCAAGCCTTTCTTTAATGGAATAATATTACTTAAAGTTTTGTAGGTGCCATAGATAGGACAATATGGAAACGTAAAGGCCCATTGTAGTCCAAGATGTTCTGAAATATTACAGTAAACACAATCCTCATACTTTCATCCCCATTCTTTAGTGTTAAATTAAAAACCAAAAAAATATTCTATGCAGGAAAACTTTTGTAATGTGTAAAAAAAATATTTTATAAAAAAATGGACTACAGTGACCTTTGAGGAGCAAATATTTATAAACCGGGAGAATGCAAATAGCAAATGTTTGCTGTAAATTAAAAGACAACCAGATAGTACAAATTGTAAGTATTCATTTGGCTGAATTGTTTTATTATTATTTTGCAGTCTGGTTTTTAGGTATGACTATTAATACTGTATAACTGTGGTACTAAATTTGTTTCAAATTGAAATTCTGATTATTGAATTTCTTTCTTTCAAACATACTTTGTGCAGGAAGTCTCCAAACTTAGAGGATCTTCCAGTGGAGCATGTGGCTGGAGACCATTACATTCATGAAGAGCTGCTGGGACTCTCCTTCCGCATTTCACCACACTCTTTCTTCCAGGTTTGGCTACATTCATATATGAGCCAAATAATAGATATTAAAACCTAACCTTTATTATGTAATAATATAAACTTAGGTATTAAAAACGACACGTGACCAATTACCGGCACAAATACACAATTGTTTATGGATCTCACGCAGGGTAAATTATTTAGAACCCAAAAATAATATAATGTAATTTAAAAAAAGAGACTAAATAGTCACAGATCGGAAAGAATAATATAGGTGAACTACAAAGGAATAGACCAAATATACCCTATTACTCAAATAGAGCATGGAAGTCTAAATATTATACTTTGGATACATGCCAATTTAGCCAATATATGAGTCCAGTCACTATGTTAAAGTGCACAATAGATCATGTGCTGAAAGGAAGTGGAATTCCTAATAGGTGCAAGCAAAAATTATACAAACTAATATAATAAAGCCAGTCACATAGGTAATAACACCTATATGTGTGACAGGTGAGAAAGCAAAGTTGTTAAATCCAGTATGACATAGTACACAATGACTTAGTCACTCTCAAAGTACTCTGGCAATACACCAAGCAAGCAGAAGCAGTATGTTATAATCATGTCCCATGTACTCTTCTAACTCCTATGTAGTAGGGAAAATAAATACAACCTTACCTAAGCCAACAGAACTACCACACAATAACTCGCCCTACTATGTAGGCAGATTCACAATCCTTCATGCCTCCACCATGAATGACAAGGCACAGCAACAGGATAGAGTGTTGCATTCACAATCCTTCATGTCTCCATCTTTCAGCTCATGATTTATTGTGCACTTTAACATAGTGACTGGACTGGACTTCCATGCCCTATTTGAGTAATAGGGTACATTTGCCCTATTCCTTTGTAGTTCACCTATATTATTCTTTCTGGATCTGTGACTATTTAGTCTCGTATTTAATTATATATTTTTTGGGTTCTAAATAATTTACCCTTTGTGAGATCCATAAACAATTGTACATTTGTGCCGAGAATTGGTCACAGGTGGACAAAGAGTTTTTAAATATTTAATTTTATATTATTACATAAAAAGGTTACGTTTTAATATCTATTATTTGGCTGTTAAAATATCATTCTTCTGTATTTACATTCTTATATGGTGACACAACAAAGGCCCCAAATATAATTGCAGTTTGTTTTTACATTTGTGAGTGGAAATGTTAGATAATTGAGTTTGAACATTTGTCATTTTAAGCATAAATTATATTTAAAAGGTCATTCCAATCTCCAAATGAGATTATCTCATGTTATTGCTTATCTCTTACTGTGCCGATTTTGTGATAAAGCACATGAGCATGCCAATTATAATTGTTAGATAGATACAGGTAATCAGGTCTGTAGATCAGACTAATGGCGAAGTCGTACAGTACAAGAATATGAAGGTCCCCTCCCCTCTTAATTTTGAGCTATATGTTGATTCTGTACCAATAATATGGCTTTATTAAATAAACATGAGTGGTTTGTATAATTGGAATATATAATAGAAATACTTCACAGATTTTGCACTGCATGATGTATTTATCATATTTTGTAATTCATGCGTTTACCCTGTTAGCTTGTATTACAGAGCATGAGCCACTCTATCCAACTCTAAAAAGGTTCTATGCAAGAAATATTTTGAATGTCTTGTTTCCTCTATCAGTCAGCAGCTTGGCCTGTTTTTTTGCAGGTAGCAAAAAGCTCTTTGCTAGGAACTTGTTTAAGGTGTCCCAAGGATTTGGAAATCAGCACACATAAACCTACATACAGTGGGGGGAAAAAGTATTTGATCCCCTGCTGATTTTGAACGTTTGCCCACTGACAAAGAAATGATCAGTCTGTAATTTTTATGGTAGGTGTATTTTAACAGTGAGAGACAGAATAACAAAAAAAACAAACAAGAAAAACGCATGTCAAAAATGTTACAAATTGATTTGCAGGTCAATGAGGGGAATAAGTATTTGACCCCTTCAACTTAGTACTTTGCGGCAAAACCCTTGTTGGCAATCACAGAGGTCAGACGTTTCTTGTAGTTGGCCACCAAGTTTGCACACATCTCAGGAGGGATTTTGTCCCACTCCTCTTTGTAGATCCTCTCTAGAGCCCTCATTCAATTGCAATTTGGCTAATTGAATAGGGCTCTAAATAAGCACATAGCATATTTTTTTAAAGAAGTTTTTAGTTAGTAAGCATCTATCCAAAAGCAAGGTTTTCACTAACTAAAAACTTCTTTAAAAAAAATATGCTATGTGCTTATTTAGAGCCCTATTCAATTGACCAAATTGCAATTGAATGAGGAACTAGGTCATTAAGGTTTCAAGGCTGATTAGCAACACGAACCTTCTCGAACAGCTCCCTCCTCATATTTTCTATGGAATTAAGGTATAGAAGAGACTGGCTATGCCACTCCAGGACCTTAATGTGCTTCTTCTTGAGCTCCTCTTTTGTGGCCTTGGCTGTGTGTTTTGTGTTATTGTCATGCTGGAATATCCATCCACAACACATTTTCAATGCCCTGGCTGAGATTTGGTCCCGTCCATCGTCCCCTTGATGCGGTGCAGTTGTCCTGTTCTTAAAGCATAATGTTTCCACCTCCATGTTTGACTGTGGGGTTGGTGTTCTTTGGGTTATAGGCAGCATTCTTCCTCCTCCAAACACGGCAAGTTGAGTTGATGCCAAAGAGCACGATATTGGTCTCATCTGACCACAACACTTTCACCCAGTTCTCCTCTAAATCATTCAGATGTTCATTGGCAAACTTCAGACAAGCCTGTACATGTGCTTTCTTGAGCAGGGGGACCTTGCGGGTGCTGCAGGATTGCAGTCCTTCATGGCCTAGTGTCTTACCAATTTGTTTTCTTGGTGACTATGGTCCCAGCAGCCTTGAGATCATTAACAAGATCCTTCCGTGTCGTTCTGGGCTGATTTCTCACCATTCTCATGATCACTGAAACTCCACAAGGTGAGATCTTGCATGGATCATCAGACAGAGGGAGACTGGCAGTTATTTTGTGTTTCTTCCATTTGCGAATAATCGCTTGAACTCTTGTTAAGTTCTCACCAAGCTGCTTGGCGATGGTCTTGTAGCCCATTCACGCCTTGTGTAGGTCTACAATCTTGTCCCTGACATCCTTGGACAGCTCTTTGGTCTTGGCCATGGTGAAGAGTTTGGAATCTGATTGATTACTTTTGTGGACAGGTGTCTTTTATACAGATAACAAGCTGAGATCAGGAGCACTCCCTTTAAGAGTGTGCTCCTAATCTTCGCTCGTTACCTGTAAAAAAGACACCTGGGAGCCAGAAATCTTGTTTGTTGATAGTGGATCAAATACTTTAATTCCCTCTATGATCTGCAAATCAATTTATAACTTTTTTGACATGAGTTTTTCTTGTTTGTTTTTTTGTTATTCTATCTCTCTCTGTTATTCTGCCTCTCCCTTGGTGTAGTTTGTGTCCTATGAGCACCGTTGGCGCTCCTTGTGAGGCGCGCGGGGAAGGCTTTTGCCGTTTTATTGCGATACTGTGGTGGGTTTTTTGGGGTATTTTTTTTTTTAAAATTAATTAATAAAATCATAAATTAATATACTTTACCTATTTGTAATTAATATATGCAGCAAGCAATGTGCCAAAGAGCTAACAATCTGTTTTGATGTTCCTGCAGCATACAATGTAGATTTGCACTGTTGTTGAGCTGAGGTGTAAGTGTCAGCAATGTGTACAGTGTGTAGTGTAAATAGGCTGCGTGCGCAAGGGGAAGCCATTAATGTAGCTGTGTACTTCCGCATTGTGTAAGTTAGTGTTGTAAAATGGCAGCGAATGTGTATGTGGTACGCGGGTGTGGATGATTTAGCGTCCTTGCTAATAGTGTATCTTGTACCTCGTACAGCTTTTTGGAAAAGTTGTATGTGCTTGGTGGTGTTTTGCGGCTTTAGCGGTCCTATAGTCTTGTTTTCGGCGGCCATTTTTTCTCTCGCTTAGGGGATTTTCTAGTGTCTAAACTCAGTAAATTGGATTTAAATTGAAGTGTAACCTCACTTCCAGATGTCCTGTGTGTCCCCCCTTGCTGTGGGTAAGGTTTTTCTTTCATTTTTGTGTGTATTTAGTGGTTTTTTTTTTATGTTTTTCGCTGTGCGCGGTTCGGGTCGTATTTTTGCGAGTTTGTAAAGTCCTGCGGCTCTTATCTTTTTGTGTAAGTTCGTATTTAGTGATTTGTGTGTTAGATGTTTTTTTTTCAAAAAGCCCCGCTTCTGTGGCTGTTTGTAAACGCTTGTGAGGCGCCGTAGAGCCTCCACCTCTGCAAATGCGGCGCTTCGCAGACGTAGTTCTTGCAAAGCGTGACAACGTTTCGTAGTTTGACAACTAATTTATTTGTGATTCTTCTGTAGCCAACATTTTCCCTTTAACATTGCATTTTTCAGTAGGGCCAATTGATATTGATATTATTATTATTATAGTTTATTTATAACACGCCAACATATTCCGTAGCGTTGTACATAAATTTGGTGTCGACAATGATAAATACAGATTAACATTTAGCAAAGGAAGGAGGGCCCTGTCTTTGAGCTAGGAATCCAATTTCCATGGTGAATTCCCAAAGTACTTAGGATAGAAACTCGCAGACTTACAATCTAAGGTTGCAATTCTTATGCAAGGCACCAGTGGGCCCTGTTAGACAAGAAGATCAATTAAGCTATTCCAACAAAGCAAGGCTATGGAATAATGTAATATATGGTTTAATACACTAAAGGACCACTGCAGTTGAAGAAAAGAGACAAATTTAACAATATTAGCACTGTGTACACCATGGACATAAAACATTTTTTTTGTGTGTGGAAAAATCTGAATTTCTGAAGAGTTTGTTTATGAGAATAGTAATTCATTTTGTGTTAGTTACAATTCCTCAGAGATGAATCCATGACGTTTTGTATTTTGACTATCAGTTCAGAGAGGGTGGGAAGGAGGGACCAAGAGAGCCATGGTAAAGATTTTTGGATAAGATTGAAATACACAACTCTCATTCCCTTTCTCTGTCACAGAAGCAGACTCCTTGCATCACTCACTGCAACAAAAACTGTATAGAAATGTAGACTCCTCTCTCTCACATACACTTTTACTAATGTATCATAAACCTCTCCAGGGTCCTTCCAAGGCATCAAACATATTTTATTTTTTTCTAATTAAGAACTTGATGTATGATTTTTTTTCTTGCTTAATTATGAGTCCGACTTAAAATTTGCAAACAAATATTTTTTGTTCATTAAAGGCTGTATTTACCATTTCCCCATTGTCATACCTAGTTGTGTAAAGTGGCATACTGTGAATATGAAATATGGGCAAGCTTCTGCATATTCAAGGTTACAAATGCTGGTTCCATCTTTACAAATTTAACTTTTTTCAAACTTTAAACATTGTGTGCAACTAAGAGGGTACAATTATTATAATTAGTAATGTTAACATTGTTGGAGCTTTTGAGCATGATAAATCACTTTTAAAGATACAACTTCATAATGTCTTAATAATTCCTCAGGTTAACACACTTGCGACTGAGATTCTGTATTCAACCATTGCTGACTGGGCACAGCTGAGCCAAGACAGTACAGTGTTGGACGTGTGTTGTGGGACTGGAACCATTGGCATTTCCCTGGCCAAGGTGAGCTGTTTAATTTTTTTTTTGCTGTGCTACTTCGCTACTTTTCAGGACCACTGAAGTGTCGTGTTTATATATTTATAATATGCTCGTTTGAAAAACTTGATTTGAGAGTGGGTAAAATGGTTTTAAAATGACATGTTAAATTTTTTACTATTTTCAATTTTGCTTTATTCAATTTGAACTACATTATATATTCGAGTAGAAGTCGAGTTTTTCAGCCCTTTGAGGATGAGGAGGGGGTTTGAGGATGGGGCTTGCGGAGGGTGATAAGGGAGGGAAAGAGACGCGGGCAGAGGGGGAGGGGGTTGTGGGAGAGACGCTGCGGAGGGGGTTGTGGGAGAGACGCGGCGGAGGGGGTTGTGGGAGAGACGCGGCGGAGGGGGTTGTGGGAGAGACGCGGCGGAAGGGGGGAGAGACGCGGGAGGAAGTGGGAGGGCGGGAGAGACGCAGGGAGAGACGAGGGGGAGGGGGGAAAGACGCAGGGAGAGACGAGGGGGGGAGAGGGGGCACACAAGAGGGGGACACGGAGGGTCTGCTAAAATTAAGATTTTTTTCAAAAATGTGTTCTTCTGGGTTTTCAATACTGTTAATGTTACATACTTTACATACTTGCAGTTTTATCCCCCAAATTACAGTGGGTACCTTAAAATATGTTCTTCATTAAACCTATGAGTAATAAGCATTTGCTGAGCAAGAATAAATGTTAGATCAAGGAGAATACTGATGTATTTGAATATAGTACCAAAATCAAGAACATGCATATAAGTAACACATTGACACCCTTATTCTTGCATCCACACAGTTTTATAATCTTTTTATTTCTTTTAGAAAGTGAAGAAGGTTGTTGGATTGGAGTTGTGTCAGGAAGCTGTAGCAGATGCCAAATATAATGCAGCAATTAACAGTAAGGAGAATATTTTCTCTTGCAAATTTCATGGATTTTGTTTCTCTTGTTCACAAGTTACATAGTTACATAGGGCCTCATTCTATTATCGGCCGTAGGAGATGCGGGGCCGCAAGGACCGGCCGCAGGCTATTTGCCTATTCTATTCCCTTCCGGCCGGGTGCTCCGGCAGGCTTGCGGCCGGCGCCTTGTTATCCCTTGCGGCCACATGCGCCGGAGGAAAGCCTTTGATCTTAAACGGCCGCAAGAGTTTCGGCTGCAAGAAAATCCCGGTTGCTATTCAATTGCTCCGGGAACCCTCTCTGCAAGGCTAAAACCGAGCCACAGCTTACTTGCAGCAAAAAGGTCCCGCAGGCACACAATTAAGCACATTATAAAGCCATAATAAAGCCATCCTGCATTCTGATGAGACAATAAGTGATTGGAGGTGTTAGCATTCATAGCACAACATTCCCCTACACTCAAATCCATAAATAATTTTTATTTTAATTTATGTCAAATATCCGTGGACAAAGTCCAGAGGGCTTGGAGCACCTCAGACCCGCCCACGCTGCGGCCGAAAAATAAACAGTTAATGAAATCTCGGATTTGGGCTGATGTGCAAGCTTGAGAGGGGGTTGCTATTGATCCTTATGTCCCCCATTATGATTCCTAGCAATTACAGAGATTTACAGTGCCATCTTGAATTTATATTTGCTTTTAAAGTTTTCAGACCTTGTGGCCGGTTGCAAAATATGCGGACGGCCGTAAGGGGATATCCTTGCGGCGCCGTCTATTTGAATTGGAAGGTAACGGGAGCCCCGCAAGGAATCACAGCTTTGCGGCCGTTTTACGGCCGATAATAGAATGAGGCCCATAGTATTTAAGGTTGAAAAAAGACCTTCAGTCCATCAAGTGCAACCTTTCAAGATCTCCTCCGATCTGCAATATGCGGATTAAGAATTAATTAGTTACATTAAAAAAAAAAATCAAATCCCTCCTGATCCCAGACACCGGCGACCGGACTTCTCCCTGGATCAATACTGCCTCTCTAATTATCCATGATAACACTGAATTCCCTTTTTAATTAGAAATAAATCCAGTCCCCTTTTAAAGTTATCTATCGAATCCGCTGTCACCACCTCCTCTGGTAGAGAATTCCACAGATTAACCACCCTTACCGTGAAGAACCGTTTTCTTTCTTTAAGGTGGAATCTTTTTACTTCTAACCTCAAGGGATGTCCTCTTGTCAGTTGAAAACCTCTTGGCACAAAAAGCTCCCTTGACAAATCTTTATACTGACCCTGGATGTATTTATATAAGGTAATCATATCTCCTCTTAGACGCCTTTTTTCTAGAGAAAATAAGTTTAATTTGGTTAGTCTTTCTTCATATCGGCAACCCACTCTTTTTTAACCATACAGCTAAGAGAAACCTTCTCAAAGAGCCATCACAGATGAGTATATGTTTACATACATATTTTAATAGAAAACCCTACACAAGCCAAGCATTTCTGAGATACCAAAAGAAAATCATCTCTTTTGGAGAAGCCTGTGTTCTTCCTACCTATTTATTTTTAACTGTATTCACTCTATATCTTATTTAATATATTTTTTTAGATAATTCGATAATAACAACTGATAGGATGAATATAAACATTATTTTTAGGTTTATTTATTGGAATTACATTTGTGATTTTCAGATCTGAAAAATGTTGAATTTCTATGTGGCAAAGCAGAAGACCTCTTTCCTTCACTGATTAACTCTTTCAGAAGTCAGAACCCCATTGCTATTGTTGATCCACCAAGGGCCGGGCTTCGTAAGTATTACTCTGTAGTCTGTTATGAGGGAGAAAAGCCACTCCTCCTGTGAGTAGCTACTCCCAGTCATCTGATATAACAGAAGCAATAACTCGGCTCCGATTCCAAAAATGGTTTCTTGTTCAAAGTGACAGGTGTATAGCACCATATGGAAGTGTGGCATCTCTCCCTCTGGATGTCCTGATGTGAAGCTCTCTTGGGGCTTTTTCAAGGGTGTATTTGTCCTTGAGAGAAGATATGTGTTTATGCTGACACTAGATTTTGTTAAGCGTTACATTTAATTGTTAAATGTCTTTGTCAGCATTGCTGTTTTTTCATCTAGCTGTGCATATCTTCTTTATTACTTGCTATTGCTAATATTATTTAATTTGATGCTGATAAGGCCATTATATCATAGGATGAATCTTTCAGTTAAAGGACCACTTCAGTTAAAGGAAAATATTCATTTTGAAAAATGTTGCGAGCCACGCAATGATTGCTGAAGGTGCTAGAGGATCAAAAGCCTCACATTGTGTGGCAAACAGCATTGCCAGCCTTACAATTTTAACCCCTTCATTTTTGACGGGCAATTTCCTAGTTATAAAATAAACCATGAACCAGAAGCCATAATATAAGGAAAATCTCAGAGCAATGTATAATATTATAAGCCTTCTAGTGTATAAATCATATGCAGAAACTAGAAATAGACAAATCGGGTCAATACTCTGATGTAGGTAGGAGACTAATTCTCACTCAGATGAGATTTATATAAAAGTACTATATGTATACAGTAATACATTATAACTAAATACCTGTTTCTACACTTTCTTTTTTGTATACAAACGGTATGCTTTGCCACTTGACATTCACAGTATAAAGAAGCAGCATTTGTGCTGTTCACTTGTTTCTATGCAAGTTGTTCGTGAGGTTTGTGAGTGCTGAATTGGGCACTCTATACACATTGCATTTATGTGATTTTATCTTCTTGTAGTGTATGCACATTGTGTTTGTTCTCAGTATTCACTTTAATGTGAAGGAAGTTCATTATAAGGATAATGGCTGCATTTATGTTTTTTGCTTATCCTGATTTGATGCTGACACTCTTATATTGAATCCTTTGATTGTATGTTTTTCTTTGTAGAATCACTAATTGAGCTGCTGTAGTGATGTGCATCTTGGTGCTTATTTACTTTAAAATGTTGTTCTCTGGATTGTTCTGCTGAATGTTTGTGTATTTTGCCACTTCTCTGTTATGATGTTGCTGGTATACGTTTTCATCCTTTCTCTTTTCCTTTAGTAATTTAGATTTTATTTTTGACAAAATTATAATTTATTGAATTATTGTGCTGTTTTTTTCTCCATGTTATAACTGGCTTAATTTTAATACTTCTTCCTAGTCTTGTGATATTCTTGTAGTCTTGTCAGTTATACAGTGTTATGATAGTGTAGAAGAGGACACCATATAGGTGTATTTGATGAATTGATTTGTCCTGCCACTATCACAAGTTTAATGCACATACTTATAATGGTGCACTACAGGTGCATGCAAAAGGATCTTTTGTGACCATCTCATCTGTTTACTATGTGGCCAACAAAGTCTGCAGCTTCCCTTCCTTGTTATGTATCTTTCAGATTCAAAAGTGGTTATTGCCATCAGAAGAGCAGAATACCTGAAGAGGCTTATCTACGTCTCCTGCAACGCCAAAGCTGCATTGACTAACTTTATTGAGTAAGAGGAAATATGATTTGGGTAGATTGTGAAGAGGGTGATTCTTCCTCCAGCATGTGAAGGGCTAGCAATGTGCTGATTGTAATAAATCCAGACTTATGTATTATTCAGGTTTTGTGTGTAAATCCTGTTTTTTTAAGTGTTATATTCAAAGTAAGTATTTTATTTGGATATAATTTCAATGGAGATATGTTACTTTTTAAGTGTATTTTATAAATCATGATTGAACGCTCGATAATCACACTGCTACAAAGTGTAAACTTATCAGAGCGCACAACTAGTCTGTAACTGTAACTAGAACATTCTTAATTTATTTCTTGGCTCCAACCCATGTCTCTACTTTTGTAGTCTGTGCCGTGCTCCTTCCAACCGTGTGAAAGGACGTCCATTCAGGCCGGTTCGTGCAATGGCTGTAGATCTTTTTCCTCAAACACCACACTGCGAACTCATTATCCTGTTTGAGAGGGTGGAATACCCAGAATCCACATACAAGACTGAGAGTGTCTCTGAGAGTGTCCCAGAATCCACATACAAGACTGAGAGTGTCTCTGAGCCAGCGTCTGAACATGCAGGAAGCTCAAAGAACCAAGCAGACAACAAGGAAACTGTACTGTAGAATGCAAAAAGGCTCAAAGGACAATACTGAACTGATGCAGGGCATGTTCAGGATCCTAGAAGACAAGTTGCATTTAAAAAGAGTAGTCAAGCAAGAACGGTCAAGAAATGTTTGCCTTCATAGCCTTGTTAAATCAAAATAAACATGTATTGTTTTAAAGCAGAAGTGCACCCCTTTTAGTGCCATCATTTTTCCTAATTTGTTTTATACCATCCAGAGATGATTTGTAATGGGAAACCACAAATATGTTTTTAATAGTGTTTCCTAACCTTAGATGGTTGTAGCATCACTGGTGCAAGTCTGGTGCCTAGTGGTTGTTGCACTATACTGAAAGTGGTGCAAGCTGTACAATTTGGTGGTTGTTGTTGTTAATATGACAAAATGAAAAAAATCTATGGAAACAGTTGAAGCTGAGGGATCTCAAGCTTGAGCAAACCCTAATCTGGTAATTTTGCAGAACGTTCCAGACATTCCTGCTAGTTGCATAGATGTTTCCAGTATTATTGTAATTCTAGCCCATGCTAATTTTATAATTTGTTGTTACATTTTGTGCACTTATCATTAAATCAAAAGATTAGTGTAAATAAAAAATGTTAATGTTCACACAAGCCATACTTTAATTGGTTGCTACATCAGATAATAAATATTTACATATTATTAAAATGTTTTATGTTAATTTTATTTGATAGAATTCAGATCTGTAGTCAATATTTTTTTCCAGATGTGAATTCAGTAGTAGCTCATATTCAGATACAAATCATTCAGTGTTGCTTCTGTTACCTTTTCATTTGTTACATTTTAACTATTAATTAGAAAAAAAAAAAAAAAAAATGTTGTTGCTTCAGCTGGTCCTAGGAGGCATCCATGAAACTTTGGTTAACTGTATGAGCTGGCTTGCAAGTTACCTTCTGAGCATGTGTAGGGGAAAGTGAATATGTTTTTAAATCCCATAACCTCCAAGGTTAAAACAATTCCTCCTCTGTTTATTAGATGGATGCATTTCCTCAGGTTCTCAAATGTTGTTTGTTGCATACTTCGAAAACCTGATGTTTTCTTAAACTATTGTGGTTCTTTAACTGGATGCTGCTGAATGTGCACATACAATTAGGCATTTGCAGTTATTTGGTTCACAAGTAGCAACTCACTTCCAGTTTGACTTCTAACTCATTAAAGCACATCTCTATTGATTTCAGGGTAGGCAATTGTCAATGCTGTTGACCTTAAACCTTTGACTAGATAAACAAATAGCAGAAGAGAGAGATAAGTCTACAAGCAGTATTCACAAGCTGAGATACGTCTGTCTTTGTTTTGTAAGAACACCTATCCAATCCTTAAAATACATACCCGGCTGAATTTTTCCGTAGGTACCTCCAAATGTTTTAATAACACACTGGTCAACAAAATTTTACTTTTTTTTTTTGTCTCCGAAGTCAAACTAGTTGAACCTTATAGTATTTATTTTTTGTGCTGAATACAAATATATTTTTAGAATGTCTCTATTATGTAAAGATTTTGAGAGACAGTGATTTTAAATTTACACTATCACATATAATAGTTGTCAAACTGCGAGACGTCGTCACACTTTGTGAGGTGCGTACGACTTAGGCTTCGCTCATCGCTTCCGCGCCTCACTTGCGAGCCCCTTTTACAGCCCCCGCAAAACACTGCAAATGCATAGCACTTTACACATCACACTACGACCTACAAGATACACTATTACAAAAGCCGGAAAATGCTCCCGACACGCCGAGAACTTAAACCGTAGCACTTGGCTGATTCGAGCTTCGCGAAGCAAGCCGTTAAAATACGAGACGCGGGACTTAGAAAAAAAGATACGAGATTCAAAAATTTACGAGATTAGCGGCCAAACAAAAAACACAAAAAACACAATACACCAAAAAAAAATTACCAAAACATCCCAGACAGCATGGGGCAACAGCCAAGACGTCTGTGAGTGAGGTGGAATGAGAATTTAACTCTATTTAGACGATTTTCACTGCTCGAAAATCGCCTAAGCAAGGAAAAAATGGCCGCCCAAAAAAATGAAAATGAGGCTACACAACCCCGGACCACACAAATCACTGCCAAACGCGTAGCACTTTACACATCACACTACGACTTACAAAATACACTATTACAAAAGCTGGAAAATGCTCACGAGACGCGTACCACATTAATAACATTACGACTATACAATGCCACTTTACACACTAAACTAACGGCTTTACCTTGCGCACGCAGCCTATTTAGAATGCACAGTTCAAACATTCATTACACTTTATAAGCAGGGCACTAACACTCTCAAAGTATATTCTATGCAGACGCAAAATACAAACAGATTGTTAGCCCTTCAGCCTATTGCTCGATGCATATATCCATTATAAATTATTAAAGTATATTAATCATAGAATAAATCATTAATTATTACTTAATTACATATACATAGAAATATATAGCTCTCTGAGGAACAAAAGTACACAACAGGAGAGGCTCGCAATGAGCGTTGAAGGTCCTGAGGCTCGCAATGAGCTCTGAAGAAATGGAAATGGATTTTTAAAGACATGTTTCATCCCATGGACTTATAAGATTGCAAACTATTATCCACTATTTCTTTGTAGTTGTTTGCTTTATAATTCCCTAAGAAGTTCTGGCAAACACGCTTGAAAGATTTCCATACAGCATTTTCAGCCTGGTTCAACGTCTAAAGTTCTCATCTTTAATCAGTTGAGGTCCTACAAAGATCCCCTCTTTGATCTTGGGAATCCTTGGGAATTTTTTAATTAAATATGTAAATCCAGGTCCACTTTAATCCATCCCTTTGACAAAAATTTTCATAAGACCGAGCTTTATATGGATTTAAGGTAGATGCATTTTTTTCTGGATCAACAAGTTTTGACAACATTCTCCTGTGATTTCTTTGGTCTCTGCTGTCCCACTCATAAAGAAAACCGCTGTACTTTTTGTGACCAAGTTGTAGTCCAAGCAAAAGAGCGACTACTTTCAAGTCACCACAGATATTCCATTTGTATTCTTCATATTTGATTTTTCAAGCACAAGTTTTATGCTCTCATAAGTTTCTTTGATACTGGCAGCATGAGCTAGTGGCACTGATGGAAACTTATTTCCTTTTGTGGAGAAGCACAGCTTTCAAGCTAATGTTAGTAAAATCGATAAACGCCAATCCTCTGTTCTGTACTCATGACCAAGTGCTTCCATGACAGAATACACATCATTGCAAAAAAACAAGTTCATCTTCAGGGGAAAATAAATCCTTAGTCACAATGCCTAATTCTAGCAAAAACAAACTTTTTAGTTTCCTTATGGAGAAGATTCCAGGCTTTCAACCTGGAGCCTAAACGTTCTGCTTGTGTTTTAGATGAACAGGAAGCCTCAAAAGTTTGATCAAGTCTAATATCATCATCACCATGCTCTTGATCTTTTTCTTGTTCATGATCACAAAGTATTACTACTTCTGGAGGCATTGGCACAGGCAAGTCTTCATTATGCAGCACTGTCCTGATGGCAGATGGTGAATTCGGATATGTCACAGTGTGCTTTGATTTAGAACTGATGCCTGAAATGTTTGTAAGACACAAAAGTAACAATCTGTGGAGTGATCTTTTTGTTCTCGCCAAAACAGTAGAACAGCAAAATTCTTGTGCCGAGAAGGTATTGACCAAGTTGTGAGAAGTCTGACACCGGTACGACAACAAAAATGAGGGGCATAACTTTTATCTTGGTCACTGACTTTGCATCCAAAGTAAAGCTCATAACACTTCTTAATAAGTGTATGATTTTTAAATATCTCACTGCAAATGTAGCAAAATGAGTTTGGATGATTAATACAATTTCTTGACATTGTTCAACTTTGTATTATGAACATAAAATGTACATAGAACTACACAAATAACAGACACTCACAGCATTAGATGTTTCAAGAACAAACTCTTTCCACCAACTGGCCAGGAGCGCTAAGAGAAGAGGGGTGGGGAGAAATCGCACCAATTCCTAATGCAAAATAACCAATATATTGTAATCCCAAACCCTTGTTCACAGAGATCAGTAGGTAAAGCTTTCACCTTTTCTAACCTCAGTCTATGAGGTATATGATAGACTTCCCAACACTTGTTGGCTTGTAGGTTGGTACTTTTTTCCTCCTTGAACGTCTTCTCTCTTCCAATAGTGTGGGTATTAGGGTAATATATCTGTGTACTTTTCAGAGCATGGGGAATGTTACAACACTATCAATACATAGTAGTGCCCAAATATAAATATTTTGGCCGGGTTTAATATATCCCCTTTGGAGTAATAGGTGTCTTTAATCAAAATACTATATAAAACATGGTTTCGATATAAATATTTAATTTCTTCAATGTTTGTAAAAAAAATGAAATATAATAAAATATGTTCAATAGCGAAAAATAAGAATAAAAAGGGCAAATTATACAGTGACTCTAATATTCTAAAAAAAAACACAAATGGATAGGAAAAATACTGACCAGATGCGTTTCTACACTTTTATCCTGTGGCTTTTTTCAAAATGGACATACCGTATTTCAAAAATTCAAAGTATTTCAATATGCCTTTTGGAGATCTATAATATGGTGTTGTCCAATATGTGCTAAATTTTATTATCCCTTTTTAAGGTATATGTCCATGTATCCTCTATCTACCCAGTGCTTCTCCCTGGTACCCATGGCAAATTTCTGCCTTGAATGCATCGTTTTACTTGCATAGCAATTTCTTCTTTTGTTTTTTGTTTTTATACAAAGAATTGACAAGCTTCCTGCAAATTCATCACGTCATCTATATATATATTCCAGACAAGGTATCTCTGCATTTTTTTGTTTCTCCCTCTTCCTGTCAGCTCCTGTAGCCAGAGCAGGAGTAGCAATCATCATTTAATTAGAATTTATGAGATGAAAATGACCCTAGACTGGGTCCCTGTTGTTAAGCTCTTCCCTCCCCTGTAGGTCCTTAAAGGACTAAAAATCACTGACTGTCTGACTTCCTTCTAGGTAATAATAATTGTGTTTCTGTTTTGTAAATTTGTATATGTGAATGATATTATAAATGTGTAATGACTGTCATGCAATTAATGTGCATGATTTACAGGGTCGAGTCACATTATTATGACATACCAACCATCACTGTTGTGGATAAAATGTGTGATTTATCCAACTTTGAGAAGGGGATGATCATTGATCATTTCTCCTCTGTCGACTGGACGGACATTGTCAAGCACAAAAACCTCAGAGAACAAACACTCTGCAACAATTGTTGGAAGAACACAAGCTGGTGGCTGCAGCATTCTGGTCTGGTGGAATGTTTTCTTAGCATTCTCTGGGTCCACTCATACCTTTGGAAGGCACTCTCAACCAATTGGGTTATCTGTCCATCCTTGCAGATCAAGTTCTTCTTCCAGTCTTCTCTGGAGCGGATGGGATCTTCCAACAGGAAAATGCCACATGTCATACGGACAGAATTTTTCGACAGTGGTTGGAGGAGTACAATGAAGACTTCCAAGTTCTTCCCTGGCTTTCAATTTCCCCTGACTTGAAGCACTCTTCAGCAGCTGTCAAATGCACTGCAGTCTTTATGGCTCCAGCTACCCTTACCTTTCAACATCTTACTGACTCACTACCACGCCGTCTTGCTGCTGTCCATCTATCTATCTATATGTCTGTCTTTGTAGTCGTACTACTCATTATGGAACTAGAATAAAATAGATATCAAGCGGAAAGAAAACAAGCATACAGAAAATAGGACTATTTTGTATAAATTTCAATTATCCAATAACTACAAAGGAAATAAATAGAACAATAGAACATTTTAATTTAATTTTAATTGGAGAAATCACCAAGATGGAATAGAATGGAAAGTGTATATTATAAGAAAATCATTGATGTATTAACACCATATAATATTAACATATTTAGTTCAGAGTTTGGAGGATGAACATTACTCAGTGCTTAAGGCTGAGATATAATAATCCCAAAACCATATCGATATTTATTACATGTAATTAATAGATAGACATAGAAAATGTAACAAAAATAATGGCTGTAGATTAAATGGATAGATTAATTAGATTTTTACAATTGTTAATTAATTCAGTCCAGGTCGGGTTCATCACAGGAAAATATGCACCAGATAACATGAGAAAAATATTAAATGCCATTCCAAAAATAATAAAGTGCAATTTTGTTTATTTTCACTCAATATAGAGAAGGTGTTTGGTTCACTTGGGTGGAATTACCTATTTGAAATAATTAAAATATATAGGTTAAAATGGATAATTGTTGGAGCAATTAAAATTGTTTACAATAAAGACATCTATACGACTTTCTGATCTAACAACAGGATATACATATTAAACGAGCTACAGACCAGGGTTGTCATCTGCATCATTATTTGCTATTGCTATTGAAACTCTTATACTATCAGAGAAAACAGAAATGGGATAAAAGCAAATGACAATTTAGCCTCTTTATTTTGACAATCACAAAACCATTAATAGCTTTTCCAAATCGATTTTGAATTTTAGAAAAATGTATCCGGGTTAAAAATAAATATTGATAAATCAGTCAAATTAAAATTAACCTGCTCCAATTCCTGCTCCAACTTTGAAATGATTTAAAAGCTATTTTAATTTTGCTTGGAAAAAATGTACATAGAATAATCTATAAAAAAAAACATAATAGCACACTTCGTAAAATCATTACATAAATGGAATAAAATACAATTAATAGGCCGTATAGCAGCAATGAAAATGGAAATTGTACCCAATATAGCTAGTTTATTTTGCTCTTTACCGATATCAATATATCAAAAGGACTTAGAATCTCAATTTCTCACATTTATATGGAGGCATAAATTCCCATGAGTTAATCCAAATACAGTGGTACCTTGTTTCAAAAACGTAATCAGTTCCGGACGGTAGGTTGATTTCCAATTCATAAGGAGTGATGTAAACTGGTTTTAGCAAACCAGCGCATTAAGTATCAAGATTTTTTGCTTAGCCAGACACGTTGAGTATTGAAAATGTTGAGTTCAGAGGAGGTTGAGAACCAAGTGCACTTTCTAATTTGGTGCTCTAAGTTAGGGGAATGCAGTAAAAAAAAGCTGCAGGAGCGACCCTCCTGGTTATTAGCTTTATTTGCTTGCCTTTTTTCTTAAAATTTTTTTAATTTTATATTTATTCATTTTTTCCCCTTTGTTGTTGTTCTTTTCTATTATTCTTAAACTTTGGGATTAAAAATGAAGTTTTAATGAGATATTTTCTCTATGGGGGCCCTTTCACTATGCCATCTTAAGCTATTTTTTTATTATTTGATAACAGAGATTCTATGAGTAAGTCAGCTGTGATTATAGATGACTATGACCATTGTAAGGTTGTTTAATATAACATACTGATAATTTATAAGAGCTGACTTTATTTTTCTTCTCCATTTGTCATCACGTGGCTTTATAAGGGATAATAGGAGTTCCAGATATTAGTTGCCTTATTCAATATATATATATATATATATATATATATATATATATATATATATATATATATATATATGTAATTGTTATTTTATTTATTAATATATTTTGATATTAAAAATATGTGACAATTGTATTTATAGCTTCAATAAATGAAGATGTGTTTATTTTGTGTTAAAATATTATATATTTATAGACAATGCATTTGGTCCTAGGCAATGTGATTTTGTGACATGTATTAACCCCTTGAGTACTGGGTTGTGTGTTACCCTGGATTTTTTATCATAAAACGTGCTTAATACTAACATAACATATTTTTTATTATATTTATATTGTTTATATTGGATTGTTAAGTGTCAAATAATTATAAAATTAATTAAATGTAAATGTAATGTCTTTTTTTTTTAAAGCGTTTTTATTAGTGAAGAAAGAAGAAACATCATGTTAAATGCATAGTATAAAACAAGAATATCCTGACGAAGATAAAAATGTCAATGTGGAAGGCTTGTTCTTACACGTTTACCAGCATTTTTCATTATTTTGTTTGTTTGTAAACGTTACGTACATTTAACATAATAACAACATAAAATGCCAAAACCAATTAGCCTTAAAGAGAAGAAAGATAAAAGACAAAAACATAAAAGAAATAGAGAGACAGAGAGAGAGAGAGAGAAAAAAAAAGGTGATGGGGTAAAGCATTGCTTTATTATTCTACTTTCTCACATGAAATTAAAGCTGCTGAGTGTTAACACCAACCAATTCGTAGCTCCCACATTTCCCAGCAGAAAGACAATTTTTTCTAATTAATATATGTGGTTAGTGAGAAGTTGGGCCTCTTTGGTAATGGGAAGACCTAATAAGGCCTCTTCTGGTTTCTGAGTTAATATACTGCCCCATAATTTCTCCAAAGTATCAAACGTTTCCCGACCAAATGTGAGCAATTTTTGGGCACTCCCATAGAGTGTGATAAAGTGTTCCCACAGAGCTGCACCCCCTAAAGCAGTTCCCCACCGAGGATGTATCTGATAGTTTCAACCTCGCTGGGGTCAGGTACCACCTCAAAATTGTTTTGTAAGGATTCTCCCTTCGGATTAAGTTAGGGGAAGATTGCGCTGAAGTTTGGGGAATTTGTTCCATTTATCCTTTTCTAAAGTGATGCCCAATTCTTTTTCTCATGAGGATTGATGGTGGAGTCTGGATGAGGTCTTCTGATCTAACAAGTAATCACATATATATTTGTCATAACTGCGGGTTGTTGATAACGTTGCGGCCCTCGCGAAGGCGCTCCATGCCAGCAACTGCGGACCTCTCAACATTTACGGACTTACAACATAGAAAAACGAGACACGGGTCTTAGAAAAAAAAAAACATTACAACCTTGCAAAATTATGACTTTAACGGCCGACCCGCGCAAACCTCAAAACATTCAAAACACAATAAATACACACAACAAACACATAAAAAGTTACACCTCCATCTAAGTCCAAATTGAAGAGTTTAGACACCCGAAAATCACCTAAATGAGAGAAAAAATGGCCACCGAAAAAACAAAAACGAGGCTACCGGACCCTAAACACGCAAAACACCGCCAAACCCATACGGATTTTCCCAAAAAGACGGACGAGCTCCAAGAACAAGGACGCTAAATCACCAATAGCCGCGTACCACACACATTAGGAGCCATTTTACAACACTAACTTATAGAATGCGGAAGTACACAGCTACCCTAACGGATGTGGCTCGCGCACGCACACGATTTACACTACACACTGCACACATTGCTCACACTTACACAGCAGCTCCACAGCACTCAAAACACACATTGTATGCTGCAGCAACATGAAAACAGATTGTCAGCTCTTCAGCATAATGCTTCCTGCATTTATTACTTCAAAATAGGTAAAGTATATTCCTTTATTAATGTATTACCGTATTTAGTTCATTACCATACACCAAACAGCATTAGCTCATTTACAATTTGATTCCCGTCATTTTTGACGGGCAGTATTCTAGTCATAAATAATATAAATATTTGTATTGCCATCAGCATTATAAATACAGCATTTCTCAAATGGGGTTTTGTTAGCCAAATTACAAACTTGCCATACTTTAGAAACATTTCAGTTAAATTGTGCTAGGTCAAGCCATTCTTTAACTGATACCTGATTATGTGCACTAAATGACATGGGAGACCATTTTTGATTTGTTCTAAGTACATCAGCTACAATAGCCAGATTTTTACTTATCCACCAATTCTATAGAGTTTTTCTTGAGTGAGATACTTTTATATGGTAGCCATATAGGGGTAAGCCAGGATCCAGTCTCTATCAAGGGAGTTCTTTTGTTCATCTGGTTCCAAAGGGTAAGAGATTGGGCCACACTGCCGGGGAGCAGAGAATGATTGATTTTAAAATGGAGACTTGTCCAGAGTACCTGGCTGATTAAAAGGTTCTGATCTCTGAGAGCATGGCTCTCAATCTCCACCCACACCGGTGGGTGTTCCTTAATTAACCATTTGGATAATTGTGCCAATCAATAAGCCTTAAAATATTTTATTAGGTCTGGAAGAACTAATCCCCCTTTACTTTTATGACCAACATAGTAGTTTTGTTTACTCTTGTTTTTTTATGATCCTAAACAAAGCGGCAGACTGCCCTTTGGAGTTTCTTCATGTCCTTAGTTCTAACTGCTGCTGGGATTGCACGAAAAACATATAGGAATTTGGAAAGTACATGTAATTTTTTCCTATCCAGGAAATGTTATATGAGGACCAAACACTGATAGGGCTTTTTTTTATAATTCTAGTATAGTTTGCATTATATAGTAAACTGGATTGCTCGGGAATATTGAAACCCAGGTATTTGACACTGTGTGTTAAGCCCATTTGAAAGATACATTTGCTGTCAATAAAGCTTTTAAATTCTTTGGCAAAGAAACATTGAGTGCTTCACTTTTGCTAGAGTTTACCTTAAATTCTGAAAGGTTGCCAAAATGTGATAACATTTTATTCACATTACGGAGGCTTATTAGGGGTTCAGTAACAGAGAGCATGATATCGTCAGCAAAAAGGCTTAGTTTGTACTCCTTATTGGTTAATCGCATTCCTTTCACATTTTGGTTCTCTCTTAGGGCAATTGCTAGAGGTTCTATGCATAGGGCAAATAGCAGGAGGGAGATAGGACAGACCTGTCTTGTTCCTCTTTGTATTGGTAAAAGCTGAGACCTGGTGGCACGTCTTTCGAACGCTGGAGACCAGCACGCTGTCATCAGGACTCAGAGAACTGAGCTCTAATGACGCTCTGCGCTCTAGCCTGCATCCCATCTGCCCCATCTCATATTTACTGGACTTGCTTGCTGGAGGTTGCCAAGGCTAATGTAAGGGGCTGACAGTGTGCCATGTGGGACTGGCATGTGTCACTAATTGCATATTGTATGTAATGTCACTGTCATTGTGTGCATGTGTCACTAGGAGCATATTGCATGTTTATCACTACATATATGATGAACATGCAATGCAACATGCTCCTAGTGACACATGAACACAATGCCTGGTCCATATGGCACACTGTGAGACCCTTACCTAGCCAAGCAGGTCCAGGAAATATGAGATGGGGGCCTCTGTGGCAGATGGGATGCAGGCTGGAGTGCAGAGCGTCAGCAGGGCGCAGTTCTCTGCTCCCTGATGACAGCGCGCTGTTCTGCAGCGCACAAAGGTTGGCGTGCCCCTCCTACTAGACCCTCATTCAGATCAAACCATAACAGTACCTCGGTCATATAAGCCCAACCTATCCAGTCAAAAGCCTTTTCTGCGTCTAGCGAAAACAGCATAAGTGGCATTTTTTTTGCCAATGCAACATCCATAAGATCCAGAATACATCTGGTTGTCTGGGGCCCCTCTACCTTCAATAAATTCGACCTGGTCCGGGTGGATTCACATAGGTAACAATTCGGCTAATCTGTTTGCTAATATTTTGGAATACAGTTTGGTGTCTCTATTAATTAGGGAAATGGATCTGTAGCTGTGGCATTGAGATGGGTCTTTACCTTCTTTAAATAAAACAATAACTTTAGCCTCTAGAAATTCTTCCCTCCATTGGTTGACCAGTAAGAAAGCCATTGAACAAGGACTGAAGGTGGGGAGATAAGATATCTTTAAATTGTTTGTAATAGTAGTTAGTAAATCCATCCAGGGGCCTTATGGGGTTGGATTTCTTTAATAGCATTTTTTATTTCTTCTATGGTTATCAGGGAATATGCTTGTAGAGAGGAAGGAATTAATATGATCTTCATGTTTAGGTGTATTTGACTGGAGGGATGCCGAATATAATGTAGCATACTATTTTTCAAAAGCGTTCGCTATATCACTTGGTTGGAAGATAGACTTGCCTTTTTCAAGTATGATTTTAGGTATATATGAATTTGCTTTCTGCTGATTTACATTTTTGGCAAGCATTTTGTCAGGCTTGTCTGCGAATGTAAATGTAGACTGAGTACGCTGTAAGACAGTTAAAACCTTCCTCCTCAGAACCCCACATAATTCTTGTTTCAACGTGTGAATTTCCACCTGGGTCTTGGGAGACCTTGAGTTTTTCAAGGATTTCTGGAGGTCTGATATCATAGTATTCAATTCTTTAAACGTGAGAGCTCTATTTTATTGGCTAAAGCCCTTAGCTTAATACAGGTGCCTCTCAGTACCACTTTGTGTGCTACCCATACCCCCGCCTGGTCTACCTCACCACCATTGTTTTGAAATAGTTTGCTAATTCTTTTTGAATTTTGTCACTTGATGAAACATCATTTAAAAGGGCCAGGTTTAGTGTCCAGGAAAATGTTGTTGGATGAGAATATAGTCAATACAAAGAGTATGAGCTATGTCTTGCTGAATAATAAATGTAATCTCTAACATCCAGATGCAATTCTCTCCATGTGCCTATCATACAGTGGTTTTTAAGGAGAGCTTTGAGGGACCTGGTTGTTACTATCACAGCATGTTGTCATATTACATATGGTCTAAGGCAAGAGAATATAGTCCAGACCTTTGATACAGGATATCTCCTGCACATTCAAACTGTCAGTCTTGTGATAGTTGTTGTGGTCTTGGGCGTCTTTGGGGCCCAGGGGCCAACTGCTGGTGTCCAGGATTGTCACATAGTGAAATACCCCAAGAGGAAAGTAAGGATGTGCCTTCATCCATATTACAGACAATGTAGGTTCTCCCTTCTGAATATTTAGTTTAAATGGAAAGCCCCATGTGTATTTCCATCCTTGGGCCAAGATAGTTTCCAAGAGGGGTTTCAACAATCTTCTTTTAAACAGAGTGGATGGGGAAAGGTCTGCAGACATTCTTGGTTGCGACCCCTCAACTTCTGGGAGGCCCGGTCTTGCCGCTTTCATAAAAATGTCCTTGGTCGCGTAATAGTGACACTTTGCTATTACATCAAGGCTCTATGTATCCTATCAATCCTGACTGATTAGTCTTCCAGGTTAGGTAAAACAGATCTGCAGAGGACGAGTAGGTACTGTGGTAAATCTTTTATAGTTCAGGAAGATTGCGGATTCTGATGCTCTGTCGTCTGGATCGATTTTCCAAATCTTCCTGATTGTAAAGAAGGTGTCTTTGCTCTTCTCTTACTGCCTGCATCTCCTCTTCTAATTGACAGTGTGCTTGTAGCAAAGTGGCATAGTTGTCTTCCATTGTAGTAAGTCTGGAGTCAACTGCTTTTATCTCGTCTGTTAGATCCGCCGCTACTTTCTGAACCTCTGCCTTGATCTCCCACCTGAAAGAGGAAATCAACTCTTTCAGTTATTGGATGTCAGCCTTTGTGTTCGGTGCAGCAGCCTCCATTGCTGGATTCGGCCGATGTTTTGTTGCAGAAGACGGCTGTTGAGACACTTGAATCTTTGCCTTTGGCGTGCACTAGTCTTGGATATTTTTGGTGGATCTTCTGATAGAAATTCCAGTCATTCCCCTCTATGACTAGAAATCCCTCAAATTTGAGTTTGTTGTAATGGGATTGTTACTTTGCTAAGAGATGTGCCCCTAGGTATGGGGTACTAAGTTGAGTTACATGATTAACAGAGCTAAACCACCATGAGAAAGGAGATGAGATTAGCAATTTTTGTAGCAACCGTCTTTTGATAGCTTTTGTGAGCAGGTTTCAAGTGATATTTTTAAGCAGTGAGTTATACCGTTCCAGTGAGAGACTGCTAGATGACACGGAATAACTCATAGCTCATGATCCGCTTGTGGCTACTGCTTATGACCACCCTGATGTGTTCTTGCTCCTTCTTTGGCTCCTTGCTCCTGTTCTGTTCCCAGGTTGGGTCTTAACCTCTCACAAGCAGTGAATTATTGGGAGCTGTAGGTTCTGTTAAAGTCCACCCGATGTGAATGAAATACTGCAATAATCAACCAGGCAATCTCACAGCTGATATTCCACTATAGATAGTATAGTATAGTTTGTTGTTCCACTGTATACTGGCTACAGCCACCTTGAAATGCTCCTGCCACCACCTTTATTTTATAATACTACACCAATGTGACTTTCTCAGGTCAGTGGTTGAGAACAGGACTATTTTCAGTACTGAAGCTTGTTCTCTTTAGGATGGGTTTTGAGGTTGTTCTCTTTAGGCTGTGAGTTTGTTTATTGTGAGAATATTTTTTTTTATTATTAGGTTAGTTTGGAAGAGGTTTGAGCCACACAATCCCCCCAACAATCCCACTTATCCCAGGGCCCGGGCTCAGAAAACATACAGGTTCGCTGGCTCAGTGTTATGCCTTATTTTCCAACTCTCACAGTTATTCAGAGCATTTGATCACAGTGGTCAGAATGTTCAAGAAGTATGGCACAAGTAATAACAAATCCAGGTTTTGGGGCATCTGTCACCTCCACCAAGTCCTGAATGGTCTGCAGCCACAGTCTCCAGAGACCCAGTGTGAAACAGGCAATGCAATGGCAGATCCTGAGCTTCAGCTCTCAGCTGCTTTTCCAACTCTTCAGACTGAACACAGCCACTGGATTTGTCCTCCAGAAGAACCAGGTATATCTCAGGTCCTTTAGATTCATTTAACAGTTTCTGGCCCTCAATTATATATTTTAAATTAAACAATGAATCTTAGATATCAAATAATGTTGAAATGTCATAATTTGTAGTGCTTTTTGTGCTATACTGTTCCTTTAAATGCTTCTGGGGAACTCAGCAAAGGTTTTAAAACCAGTTGTTATTGGTCTTTGGTACACGTACATTTTTCGTCAGTTTTTTCAGTTATGGCAGTGCCCTGATTTGTGAGTGATCCGTAAAATCTTATTAGCATAGGGTTTGGGTGTCAGAGTATCAGGGAGTAACTCGTAACTTATTGTCAGTGCAAAAGATAGATTCATGCTTTCAGATGTGCTGTGAAGTTCACTCGAAGCAGTGACCCGGAGCAGTTTGCTCTCAATGTTTTAGGGATGGGTGATTAGCATAACTACAGTATGTAGGATTTACTCTGTAGTTAGCATAGGGCCCCAAGTTACCACTTTAAAGTATGCACACAGAAGCAAATGAGGTTTCTCAACACCAAAGGTAAAACAAATTAAATTATTACAATTCATCACAGTTCAAACAAATTGTGGTATGGAATTTCGGAACCGATTTACCACAATGGATAGGTTTGGAAAATTCTTAATTTCAAAAGAGAAATACAATATATAATGTGGATTCCTTACAAAATAACACAAAAAAATATATAGTATTTGCCCAATAACAGCTCACTGACTTAAACTGGAATAGATTTAAATATAAATACCAACTAACATTTAGTGTCTGCTTCTCAGGCACCTCTTCTTCTCCTCGCCTTCTGAATGTTGGCGTTCCCCAGGGTTCAGTACTTGGCCCCCTGCCCTTTTCCATCTATACTTCCTCCTTTGGTACCCTAATACAATCTTTTGGATTTGAGTATCATCTATATGCAGATCTCACTCAAATCTACCTATCCTAGCTCAAGTGGCCAACTGCCTCTCTAATATATTCTCTTGGATGTCCATCCGGTAAACTCAAAATCAACATGTCTAAGACTGAACTCCTAAACTTTCCACCCTCTACCACAGCTTCCACTCTACATATATCATTTTTTTAAAATGCCATTATCACTCCCATCTCCCAGGCCCATTGTCTTGGGGCTCTGCTGGCCCCACCCTCTATTTCACTCCTCGGATACAATCCATAACGCAGTCTTGTCTTTTTCACCTAAAATTAATCGCCAAAATATGTCACTATCTTACACAAAACACAACTAAAATCCTTATCCACTCTATCATCATATCTCACCTTGACTACTGCAACTCTCTCCTTGCTGGCCTCCTCATCACCCGTCTCTCCACTCCATAATGAACAAATCTGCTAGACTCATCTACCAAACTCAACATTCAGTGCACCTTTCTGTCAGTCACTTCCATAGCTTCCTGAATAAAATTTAAACTCATGACCATAATGTATAATGCCCTCAAGAATAATGCACCTTCCTATATCTGTGCTCTCATCTCTAAGTACACCACCAACTGTCCTCTTCACTCTGCTAATGACCTTCTTCTTTCCTCCTCTCTAATCACCTCCTCTCACTTGTCTTCAGGACTTTTCTTGTGCCACCTCAATTCTTTGGCACTTCTTATCTCACTCCACCAGACTATCCTCCTACCCCAAATCCTTCAAACACTCACTAAAAATCTTTCTTTACCTCTCCCTTTCCCTTTACAATGCAAGTCTGAAAGTTTTAAATCTTGCCATGTGCTTTAGTGAACTCACTGTGTACCTTGTGTTGACTTGAACTTACCCATGTATAGCACTACCAGAATATGTTGGCACATTACAAATAAATAAAATAATAAAGTATGTCTCTGTACATGCTAGATGGCAGGACGAGTTCAGGAATGGTAAGTGTGTAATTTAGTCGTCATCTTGACAAGATGAGGAGAAGCATGAAGTTGATATCTTTTCCTTCAATAATGTCCCTCCTGAGATGAGCCGGGATAAAGTGGGCAGGCATGATTATAGGTGGTGATGATAATGGCTCACCTTGTCCTACTTGAGAAATAGGTTGCGGTACAGTGGCAGAGGTTGAAGCCTGATTTTCTAAGCAGAGAATGTGATTTTCTAACATATTTGTAAAGCTGCAAGACTGTTTGGTGAACAGTTATTTCTCCCAAAAATGCCGACATTGGGCTCATTACCAGATGGAACGTATGCCTGTGGACATTGTAAATATTGTAAATACATGAAATCAGAGACAGAGGTAAAGGGCAGGCTGGGAAGGACAGTACAGTATAAAGGATTCTACAATTGTTAGCAGTACAGGTGTTGTTTACTGATTGCAATGTACTTTTAAACCTAATTATGTGGACATGACTACCTAAATTATCAGAAAAAGGTTAAGAGAACATCGGTCCAATATTAGAAACGCAGGATCAAATATAGAGAAAAAGAAACAAATAACTTCTCTTGCTAGACATTTCTGGACGCAACATAATGGTAAACCAGATTTCAAAAAACATATCTGGGAATACGGAGAGGTAACCTAGAAGTAAAACTCTTAAAAATGGAAACTAGATGGATTACATTATTGAATATAGTGACCCCGTATGGACTTAACGAGAATAACAACTTTACTCCCTTTCTATAGTCCAGAATGTAATGTATGGAAGAGGTCACTATTATTACTTTAGAGTGTTATTCAAATAATTTTATAACTATATGTATCATGTCATTTCCTACATGTAAAGATACATTAATATCTATGCTGATGTCTTATTATGTTGTAGGTTTATCCTTGTGAAGACATGATGAATTAGAAAGTAACAGGAATGACACAGATGAAATGTTGCAAAGTGAGGATTAAAGCAAGAAAAACGAAGACTCTATTGAAATTTATTGTTGATGATGTCTGTGGAAATTACACTTGAAATATATTGCCAGGTGCTGGGCTTGAACATGTGGCCCTGAAGATTGGAGTCTGGAGCATTTGAATACTGAGCAACGAGGGCTCTTGACATAGTTGTTTAATATAGCATGTGTTGATAAAAGGCAGATTTTGAAGTAAGTATGCTTTAAAAGAGAGACAGAGACACAGTGATGTAGGACTTGGAAGAAGTGTTTCCCGCGCGTATCGACCAGTCCAGTTCCCACACTGATGACATCAGCAGCGTGCTGTACACACAGGGGAAGTCTGGATGTCTATTAAGATAAGTGTATACTTGGAGATTTCTCTTTAGATATGATCCAGCAGCCTGTTATTTATACACTAGGAACTTGCCTGTCAAAAATTACGGGATTAAAATTGTAAGGCTGGCAATGCTGTTTGCCACACAATGTGAGGCTTTTGCTCCTCTGAGCACCTTCGTGCTCATCTTGAGCACCACGCAGAGCACCTTCGGCATTCATTACAAGCCTCTCCCCTGTGTACTTCAACTTTCCTGCTTTGGCACTCATCACGGGGCTCGCAATAGGCGCCTTTGACGCTCATTTCAAAACCTCTCCCGCTTGCGTTGCTCATCATGAGCCCCGCGATGAGTGCCTTTGGTGCTCATCTCGCGGCTAACAATGAGCACCTTTGGTGCTCATTTCAAGCCTTTTCTCCCGCCTACTGTATGGGCCGCTCATTGCAGGTTTTGTTAACCTGCAAGTTTTGTGCTTGGGAATGCCATGTGTCTCTTTCCACCATCTCCCCTGTCCCTTCCCTGTGTGTTTCTTATGTGTGTGTGTCTGCTGAAGGCCGTTTGTTTTATTTTCAAAGTCCTGCGTGCTTGGCATTGTTGGGGTAAGTGTTACTCTCTTTACCGTTGTGTATTTTCTAAGTCCTACATGAGTAGCCTTGCTCAGCCTCATTTTCATCCAGTTTCAGAATTGTTTACGTTTTACGTTCGACATTTTTTTCTTCGCTTAGCCAATTTTGGATTGACGAAAACTCACAAATATGGCTCAAAATTCTTGTTTTTAGAGTTACACACTTGGCTCGTAGTTCCGACCCTCTTTACGCATTTGAACCATGAGCATTTGAACCTTCGGCACTCATCCATCCTAAGTCCTTGCTTCGCAGATGGGCGCCTTCAGTGCTCATCCAGCCTAAGTCGTACACAGCTCGATTTGCTTCACGGATGAGCGCCAAAGGCTCTCATGCAGCTCAAGTCATGCGGCGTGGGTGGCTCGCGGTTGCAACCTCGCTTGCGAGGCCGCAACTCTATGACCAACATTGCAAATGTTACAGACAGTGTTCTTGGTCCACAACTATATATATGATTAATAATAGATACAGCCCAACATATTTAGTGTATAGAGTGAGAGCTATAGAACTATATTATTTACAGCTGTATTTCATTTAGAGATACTTTTTCACCAGGGATTAGAATTGTAAATCCTATATTATTTGAAACTTTTGCCAGATTAGGATAGCTGTTATCCATTAGGGAGGACGTTTTAGTTGTGTGTTGGCACAGGTAATTACCTATAGAGATCGTATGGGCACTTAGCACTTTTTCATATTAGTATAGTTTAGTTTTTGTTACAGTTTATTGGGGTAAGTGGTGGATTCCCAGTTTTACCACTTAGAACAGGGATGGCTTCTATAGGCAGGTGTAAGCACAGAGGAGTAAGTGGTAGGCTCCGCTCCCACCATAATAATTAAGGGATATTTAGATAGTTGTTTTGCACTAGCACTTTAATATATATAAAGTGTTTGTGTGTTTTTTTCCTGTGCCAACTGTGTTTGGTCTTGAGACTATTAAGTATCAATTTTCCTTGGTGAAAAAGTCTGGAATATCTGATTATGATTCATCATAATTACTATATATTTTTTTTTTTCAACTTCATGTTTTTTCTTTTTTTTTTTTTTTTATTCGTCTTTATTCAAGGCGGATAACAAAATACATACATAGGCATACTTCAAGTTTCATAAAACCATGGTTACATGCATTTTGTGGTATTTTTCACTCAATCTATTACATCAATGTATTAGCAAAGTAGCAAGATAAATACTGCCTATCTTCCATCCACCATCACCATTTTCTGCTATTTTCCTCCTATTTTACCTTATAGCTCTCTAACTTATATACCATAGCTAGTTGTGTGAAGAATCATAATCCTCATTATTTTCTTTCTTATTTCGTCCCTCTTATATATTGATTTTTATACTAACTACTAACCTCCTATTTTCTCCATCCTCCTCAGCGTCTCAGAGTATTCTCCCCCCCCCCCGGCTGCCGGAGTCCAGTCTTCATATCTCCTTCCATTCCTCCGGCCTAACTGATCAGTGTACCAATGCAACACCTGTGTATTCCACCCATGGGCCCCATGTCTCAATATATTTGGCCATTGTATCTGCCAGGGAGTGCGTCATACGCTCATTTATTGCGATGTAATTAATTTTGGACTTCACAGCGGAAAAGTCTAGCCCTCCTGATTTCCATTGTTTTGCGATAAGGCTTTTAGTTGCGAGTGTAATAAAGAAAAGTAATCTGTTTTGTGATTTGGATAATGTCTGAAGAGGCCACCCCAGCAGGCACAGTTCAACTGTTAACTTTATGTTGCATTTAAATAGTAACGCCACTAACTCTTGCACCTGTGCCCATAATCTTTGCACTTTCGGACAATCCCACCATATGTGAATGAAGGAACCTGTGCTATTACATCCTCTGAAACACTCTGGGCTTTCGGCGCTACGCCATTTAGCCATCCGGTCAGGCGTCGCATAAGCCCTATATAGCACTTTGACCAACGTTTCCAAGATGCTATAGCTTAGTGACCCTAGAAAGATATTTCCCCATACCTCTTCCCAATCCTTCTGATCCCACCTGGCATTAAGATCCTTTTCCCATGCTAGCATGTATTTCTCTCTGGGGAATTCTATTTGTGTGTTGAACAATACATACATGCTCCCTAATATCCCTTTCGTGAGCGGGGCGTTTTGACATACCCTAGATAGCCAGCTATGTCTAGGTCTGCCTTTGGCTCGCACTAGTGATCCGACAAATTGACTCAGTCTGTACCCATTAAAGTATTCCCTAATAGGGAGGTCTATAGTGTCCCTTATGTCCTCAAATGTAATTAATTTATCCCCCTTCAACCAGTTCCCCAGCCTATCTAACTTGTGTGAAGCCCACCAGTGTCTTGAGGTGGCCGCCAACTCCTTGGGAGCCTGGGGATGATTGAGGACTGGTGTCATACAATTTGCTTGTGTGAATAGGGATGTATACCTCTGGGCCCATTTCCAGCTACCGATGGTGTTCTGAATAATTGGATTCATACATTGGGCAACTTTGTGTGGAGTATTCTCCAGCCATATTAAAGTATCCCAGGTGTAAGGGTGCATTGTGTGGTGTTCGATAAATAACCAAGATGGGTGGTGCTCTGGGGAATGGGCTAAGGGAATGAAGGCCAGTTGGGCCGCCCTGTAGTAAAGTTTCAAGTTTGGTAGGGCTAGTCCCCCTTGTTTTTTTGAATTTCCTAGTATATTTTTGGAAATTCTGGCAGGTTTGTGTTGCCATACAAATTTAATTATTAATCTCTGTAAGTCGGCCAGATCTTTCATATTAATTGCTATAGGGAGGGTTCTAAAGAGATACATCAATCTTGGTAGTAGATTCATTTTTACTGCATTAATCCTCCCAAGCCAGGAAATCTTATATGCGTGCCAGGTGTTCAAGTTGTTCTTTAATGTGTTATAAAGCAGTTTATAGTTAACCTTGTATATGTCGCATAAGTTGGGAGTCAGGTTGATTCCTAAATATTTTATATGCGTGGGGGCCCATTTAAATTTGTATTCGTCCGCTATCAGTTTCTTGTCTTGTGCGGGTAACCCCAACGCTAGGGCCTCTGTTTTGTCCATATTTACATTCAGACCTGAGATCAAAATTCCCTAAAGTTTGCAGTAGGGGGGGGGGGGGGGGGGGATTGATGACTTAGGGTCAGTAAGGGAGCACAGTAGGTCATCCGCGAACAGGGATACTTTGAACTGATGTAGTCCTATGGCCACCCCTTTGATGGCCGAGTTTACTCTCATGGCCTGTGCCAAAGGCTCCATTGCCAGTGCAAATAGGAGCGGTGACAGGGGGCAACCCTGCCTTGTTCCCCTATGGATTGGAATCTTTGACCTTTCCTTCCCGGGAGTTTCAGGGTTGCTGTGGGAGTGTGATAATATGTTTTTATTACCTTCATAAATTCCCCCTTGAAGCCAAATTTTGCCAGCACAGCTTCTAGGAACGGCCACTCTAGGGAATCAAAGGCCTTTTCCACGTCTAAGGCCAGCAGGCATGCTGGAATTTTGTTAGTTTTGGTATGGTGGATTAATTGCATGATTTTCCTAATGTTATCCCCGGCCTGTCTTATCGGGACAAATCCTACTTGATCCTTGTGGATCAGTTTCGGTAGGAATGCCGAGATCCTGTCTGCCAATATTTTAGCCAGTAATGTGACGTCACAATTTAGTAGTGAGATGGGTCTATAATTTTTTGGTTGAATTGGGTCTTTGCCCTCTTTGGGGAATAATACTATCTCCGCTGAGTTCAATTCCTGTGGCATTTTTCCTCCCTCTAATATTTCATTAAATAATTCTGCTAGGTGTGAGGCCAGCCTATCAATGAATGTTTTATAGTAATGGTTTGAGAACCCGTCTGGGCCCGGGGCCTTCCCTTTTTTAGTGTCTCGTATGGCTCGTCTCACCTCATCTACCTTGATCTTGGCGTTCAGTGAATTCAAGTTATCTTCCGTAAGAGTGGGGAGGTCCAATGCTTGCAGAAAAGCTTGAATTTCGTGTTTGTTAACATTAGGGATCGGTGTAAAGGTTACTATAGAACCCCTAAAAGGTCTCTTGGATTCTTTTGGGGTTGGCAGTGATTGTCCCTTCTGGGGTTCTAATCTGGAATATGTTTGATTGTGCTTGTTTGGCTTTCAGCTTCCTGGCCAGCCAGGTGTCCGGTTTGTTAACCCGGGTGTAGTATCTATGTTGTGTAATTCGTAATGCTTTTTCAGTTCGCTCAGATAATAGCATGTCTAGCTTCCTTCTCACTTCCTATATTTGGTCCCTAATTTGGGATGTGGGATTACTTTGGTTTATGGATTCCAATCTTTGCAGGTCCCTGTATAGCTGTTGTTCTACTTCCCTATGTTGTTTTTTCCTTTTGGCTGCTATTCTAAGGCATGTACCTCTAATGAACGCCTTATGGGCAAACCAAACCCACCCTATACCTGAGTCCCTTGATTTATTAGCTGCAAAGTACAGGTCTAACTCTTGTGCTATCTGCTCCTGAATTTTGGGAATGGCTAAATGCATGTCGTTGATCCTCCACGTATATGGGGGCCTATTATCTAATTGAAAGTCTATTTCCATTTTTACCATAGCATGGTCCGACCATGGGCAATGTATAATGTCTGACCGTTTTGTTTTTGTAAGCAGCTCTGCATCTATCAGCAGATGGTCTAAGCGGGAGTATGTCCCATGAGGGTAAGAAAAGAAGGTGTATTGTCTTTCCCTCTGATGTTGTTCTCTCCATGCGTCTACCATGTTTAGGGCAGCTAGGAGGTGTCTAATTTGTCTAAGCTTCTTTGCAAACCGATTGTCCGTTTGTGCCCTCGACCTATCTACTGCTGGGTTCAAAATAAGATTGAGATCTCCCCCTAATATGATTTTGCCTCCGTCTATTCTTTTTAGTTTTTTAAGTAGGTCAATGAGGTTGTTGTGGGGATTTGTCGTAGGGGCATATAATGACACCAGTGTTACCCTGGCCTCTAGCACCTTACCCACTAAGATTACATAATTCCCGTTTGGGTCTATTTTTTTCTGCTCTAGTGTAAATGGGAAATGTCTGTGAAGTAGAATGGCTGCTCCTGCTTTTCTTCTGGCTTGGGAGGCTGTGTAGTATGTTGGATATTGCTTATCCAGATAAGAGGGGGCTTATCTTTTCTGAAGTGCGTCTCTTGTAAGAAAAGTACCGCTGGTTTGTGTTTGTTTGTATGTTATAAAGGCTTTGCGTCTCTTACTAGGGCCATTGAATCCCTTGGCGTTGTGCGTCAGAAATGTATAATCTAGCGTACCCATTTATAGTTATGGAATTGTGTCTGATGTATCTGGCCTCCTACCCTTTGTCTCGTTCTGCGATCAGGAGAGCCCGGGGTCCAGACAGCCGGGGAGGGCGCCCCCCTTCAACTTGGGGGAAGAGGAGATATGGAGGCGTTTGCCTATCGAGGATATGTTTGCAGGCCTCTGTCTCTGTCCTGAAGCCTGTCTTCCAGAAATCCAAGATGCATCATAATTACTATTTTAATTGTCGTTGTTTAATTTTATTTAATAAACTTTTTATTTTAATTACATGCTGTTGCTGGCAAGGAGCGCCAGAGGCGCTCCTTGCGCTGGTGGAGCCCAATTTTGGCTGCATCGACTCCACGAGCCATGTACTCGTGTATACCCTCTATGGGACAGAAGAGCAACTTGCAGGATTCATGGAATCAAATGGCCATATACGTAGGTCGGAATTCCTCAAAACAAGGGAGTAATCTACAATGGATACAGAAAGTAGATCAGAATATACCATATTTTTTCGTGTATAAGACAAATATGCAATCATGGTGTACTCAGGCAAAAAATAGTTTCATATAAACATTTTAACTAGGTTTTTTAATAATTTTCTGACATTTTAATGGGCTAGTGCTGAAAAAACTGTTACTGCACTGTATTTGAACATTTCTTTCAGTATCATTAAAATGTATCACACATATACCAGTTTTGGATGTTTTTTTACAGTATCTGCACGCTGCACACTTATCCAAAAGGTATACCTATATGCAGCTTCATCAAACATCACACATGTATTATTAAATGTACCTGTGCACAAGCATTTACATGGATTCACACACTTAGATGGTGTATATATAAAGCACAAGCACACATGTGTTAGATGGAGCTCTGCACATGCATGTACATGGGCACATACCTAGATGGTGTATATAAAGTACACACACATAATTAACACACAGCTAATACATGGCTGCAATTTTCCCTCACACAGAGCCAGTATGAGGGGCCCGCTCCTCCCACCACATCCCCCGGTTCTCACCATCAGCTCTTTCCTGCCTGCTCTGTTCCTCTGCCTCCTCCTCCACTCCTGTTACAGTAATGGCTCCACAGTTCAAACAGCGACAGCTCATTCTAGTAGCCACTTATTGCTACTGGATCAGCTGTGCTGTATTCCGTGTATAAGACGACCCCCCTATTTTAAACTTCAAAATTTTGGCATAAAATATCGTCTTATACACAGAAAAATACGGTAGTTGGGCAATGGTTAGATACTTAGAATTAGCCAAATAGTTTGGTCTCAGAGCTTTCAATCTTATAAGGTGCTTTAAAGCAGGGGTGTCCAAACTCTGTCCTGGAGGGTCGCAACCAGGCCTGGATTTGAATATATCCTTTCTGTGCACAGATAAGTCAATCAGGATGACTGAAGAAGTGATTGACCTGTGCACAGCAGGGTTATCATCAAATCCAGGCATGTGTGTGGCCCTTTAGGACTGAGTTTGGAGACCCTGCTTTAGGGGGTGCAAGGGCCCTCCACAATTGCAATTTAAGAGAAGCAATTTCTAACAAACGTAACACTTGTATGGTGCTACGGAATATGTTGGTGTTTAAGTTTAACAACAGTTGGGGAAGCTATTGCATATCACAGATAGGCAAGGAGTGGGTAGGGGGCATATTAGACCTGAGCCAGCTAAGGTAGAAGGGATAGCTGTCTGGCACACACCCAAGACTAAAAAGCAGGTGAGAGCTTTCCTGGAGACTGCAGGGTATTATGGAAAATTTGTTCCTCATTACAGCACCCTGGCAAAGACGGTGACCGACCTCACCAAGAAGGAGGAGGTGTGGACTCAGCCTGTGAATCCACCTTCCATGACGTCCTCTCCAGTCTTGGGCACCCCTGACTACCAGAGACCCTTTATCATCCACACAGATGCTTTTACTTATGGAGCTGGGCTGAGCCAGGTAGATGGGCAGGGGGAAGACCACCCTGTCGCCTACCTCAGTCACCTACCGACTACCCTGCTGCCCAGGGAGGTAATTTACACAGCCATTGAGAAGGAATGCCTGACAGTAGTTTGGGCCTTAAAGAAATTGCAGCCATACTTGTATGGACAATAATTTACTGTGGTCACTGACCACAACCCATTGGTATGGCAAACTCAAGTAGTAGGTGACAATGGAAAATTACTCAGGTGGAGCTTAGTTCTCCAAGCTTATAACTTCTCCATTAAACATCAGAGTGGTCAAGTTAGGGAGTCATCTGTCAGGATTAGTAGCCCTGGACTTTAAACAATTTGCTGGACTCATTTAGGTTTACCATGACTTACTATGGACTACTGCATTTCAGACTAAGCAGGAAGGATTAAAACTTCTATTGTATTGTTATTTGTTTCTATCCTTTTAAGTTAATCCCATCTCCCATGTGCTCTATTCAGGGTCTAGACAGTCAGAGACAGCATTATGTTTATTAGAGGTGCAAGACAGGATGCTACTGCTAGACTCCCTGTGGGGTAAATGTCCTGTTCTGGATCACATAGATAATGGTGTGTATTCTTGAGTTCATTTCTCTCGGTATCATGGTTTTTACTCTGGTCAACTAACTACCTATCTCCAGCCCGGCTGTATTCCTGCTGCCAAAAAGGTGAGAGGTTACTGGCGAGTGAGTGGCTAAGTTCCTGCTAACTTACAGAGGGGATTCCAAATGGACCAAAAACGATAATGCAGGGTAGGATCGGCTCTACTAAGCCTTCTCAAGCCCCACAGGAATAGCAGATTGTCATAGAAAATTGGCATGTGCATATGTATTCAGCCCTTTGTTATGAAGCCCATAAAAAGCTCTGGTGCAACCAATTGCCTTCAGAAGTCACATAATTAGTGAAATGATGTCCACCTGTGTGCAATCTAAGTGTCACATGATCTGTCATTACACATACACACCTTTTTTGAAAAGGCCTCAGAGGCTGCAACACTGCCATGAAGACCAAGGAACTCTCCAAACAAGTAAGAGACAATGTTGTTGAGAAGTACAAGTCAGGGTTAGGTTATAAAAAAAATATCCAAATCTTTGATGATCCCCAGGAGCACCAACAAATCTATCATAACCAAATGTAAAGAACATGGCACAACAGCAAGCCTGCCAAGAGACGGCCGCCCACCAAAACTCACGGACAGGGTAAGGAGGGCATTAATCAGAGAGGCAGCAAGAGACCTAAGGTAACCCTGGAGGAGCTGCAGAGTTCCACAGCAGAGACTGGAGTATCTGTACATAGGACGACAATAAGCCGTACGCTCCATAGAGTTGAGCTTTATGGTAGAGTGGCTAGAAGAAAGCCATTACTTTCAGCAAAAAACAAAATGGCACGTTTTGAGTTTGCGAAAAGGCATGTGGGAGACTCCCAAAATGTATGGAGGAAGGTGCTCTGGTCTAATGAGACTACAATTGAACTTTTTGGCCATCCCCACAGTGAAACATAGTGGTGGGCAGCATTATGCTGTGGGGATGTTTTTCAGCAGCAGGGACTGGGAAACTGGTCAGATTTGAGGGAAAGATGGATGGTGCTAAATACAGGGATATTCTTGAGCAAAACCTGTACCACTCTGTGCGTGATTACTTGAGTGGTTTAAGGGCAAAATGTGTTGGAGTGGCGTAGTCAAAGCCCAAACCTCAATCAAAAGAAAATCTGTGGTCAGACTTAAAGATTGCTGTTCACAAGCGCAAACCATCCCACTTGAAGGAGCTGGAGCAGTTTTGCAAGGAGGAATGGGCAAAAATCCCAGTGGTAACATGTGGCAAGCTCATAGAGATTGCCGCAAATGGTGGCTCTACAAAGTATTGACTTTAGGGGGGTGAATAGTTATGCACATTGACTATTTCTGTTATTTTGACCTATTTGTTGTTTGCTTAACAATATAAAAAAAACCAAAAAAACATCTTCAAAGTTGTGGGCATGTTCTATAAATTAAATGATGCAAATCCTCAAACAATCCATGTTAATTCCAGGTTGTGAGGCAACAAAAAACGAAAAATGCCAAGGGGGATGAATACTTTTGCAAGGCACTGTATGTCATATGGATTAATCATGTAATTGAATATACCATTATTGTTATGTATATTATTACTATAACTTTTTCATGCTTTTATATTTTATTATAACTATTGAATATCCCTTGTAACAAATAGTCCGTGTATACCTAGATTTATATCTATACACATATGGACATACACATACAAAAGAAAATACGTGTTTTTCTCCTAGGGGATGAGATACTGAGGAAGCTGCTGAGAGTGGAGAAACGCGTTTATCCTATCACAATATAACTGAGATTTTTGTACCCGACAACCACACTAGCTTGTGTGTCCTACTTCTGCCTCAATGTTATCATTACTCTTAATAGTGATTTTTTATTTCACATTTTTATTTCATTGTTTATGTGGAATTGTATTGTGAATAATAAAGTCCTTCTTTAAATCTATGGGACTTTGTATTCTATTTCCACGAATCACCATTATTATTTACTTCACTATTCTTTTTAGATGTGGACAGAAGTAGTGGATGACAATACCACCGGAGATCAACAAGAACAATCTCACGAAAGCTTTTATAGACATCATATTTTTTGAGGGTATTCAAGGTGAGAGTCCAATTATTCTAGTTGCACATATTGTGTATCCAAAAGCTTACCTTTTGAATAATCTGCACTAGATAGTGGCACACTTTCTCATACCCCCCCCCCCCCTCTTTCTTTTCCCAAATGAGGGCATACTAGGGAGTAGTATAGTGGCAGAATTATATTTGCTTACCTTGCTTCTATACCCTTCTTAATACATGCTAATATTTTATTTGCCCTTGTAGATGCTGCTGGCATTGAGCACTGTTACCTAGGTGGCTGTACTCACAAATCCCTTTGAATATATAATACCCCTAGATTATTGCATGGCTATATTTCCTTCCCAAATGTAAAACTTTACATTTATTCATATTAAATCCAGATCTGCCACTTAGATGCCCACTCCTCTAATTCATGTAAATCCCTTTGGAGGGAAAGTACATAATTTTCTGATGTAGTTACCTTACACAACCTGTCATCGGCAAAAATGGAGAACATACTTTCCTGTCCTACTTCTAAGTCATTGATAAATATGTTAAAAAGGAGAGGAACTAATACTGAACTCTGAGGAACCCCAAATTACCACATTAGTCCAATCTGAATATGATTAATTTACAACTGCCCTTTGGTTCCTGTCTTTTAGCCAGCTCTCAATCCATGAGCAGATATTTACTGCAATTCCTTTATCCATTAGTTTGCACAATAGTCTTCCATGTGGCACTGCATCACAAGCCTTTGCAAAATCCACATTTACTGCTCAGACCACAACAAATCATTGTACTACAGTACAGTGCAGGATAGACCCATAAGCCTGTACATACAGTGCCTTGCAAAAGTATTCATCCCCTTGACTTTTTAGCTATTTTGTTACATTACAGCCTTAACTTCAATGTTTTGTTAATCTGAATTTTATGTGATGGATCAGAACACAATAGTCTAAGTTGGTGAAGTGAAATGAGAAAAATATATACAGTATGTCATAACTCAATACAGTACATAAAACTATTTTTTATAAATAAAAAACAGAAAATTGGCATGTGCGTATGTATTCACCCCCTTTGTTATGAAGCACATAAAAAGCTCTGATGCAACCAATTACCCTCGGAACTCACATAATTAGTGAAATGATGTCCACTTGTGTTCAATCTAAGCGTCACATGATCTGTCATTACATCTCCACACCTTTTTGAAAGCCCCAGAGGCTGCAACACTTAAGCAAGAGGCACCACTAACCAAACACTGCCATGAAGACCAAGGAACTCTCCAAACAAGTAAGGGACAGTGTTGTTTAGAAATACAAGTCAGGGTTAGGTTATAAAAAAAATATCCAAATCTTTGATGATCCCCAGGAGAACCATCAAATCTATCATAACCAAATGGAAAGAACATGGCACAACAGCAATCCTGCCCACCAAAACTCACGGACCGGGCAAGTAGGGCATTATTCAGAGAGGTAGCACAGATACCTAAGGTAACCCTGGATGAGCTGCAGAGTTCCACAGCAGAGACTGGAGTATCTGTACATAGGACGACAATAAGCCGTACGCTCCATAGAGTTGGGCTTTATGGTAGAGTGGCCAGAAGAAAGCTATTACTTTCAGAAAAAAACAAAATGGCACATTTTGAGTTTGCGAAAAGGCATGTGGGAGACTCCCAAAATGTATGGAAGAAGGTGCTCTGGTCTGATGAGACTAAAAATTAACTTTTCAGCGAACAAAGAAAAACCCTACACATCACATCACCCAAAGAACACCATCCCCACAGCATGATGCTGCCACCACCATGTTTCAATGTTTTTCAGGAGCCAGGACTGGGAAACTGGTCAGAGTTGAGGAAAAAATGGATGGTGCTAAATACAGAGTAATTCTTTATTTTTATTTTTATTGAAGTCATACAAAGTTACAAACAAACATTATCGACACAAGATGATAATATGCCTCTTCAAGAGTATACAGAAAATAATCTTACATTGGATTTGCTACCTTTACTTTCCTAATATTTTCTAGCCTATACATGTCAACCATGGCTTAATACTCATTAAAGTCATATCTCAATGAGAATCTGTTCCCTTTTCATTTATAACATATAATTTCTAGTATGCGTTTGTGCCAAACCCATGTAAGTAAATTGTTACTGTTTGTTACTTTCATTAGTGCAACCATTAATAAATATTTTTTTCCTAATATTCAATTGCTAATTTCTGTATCATTATCTTCTTCTTTTCTAAATAAACTCTCATCCGAGAGAACATATAAATCAACATCAGAGTCATACCAACATTGAACATTAAACATATACACCTTAAAATTGCAGAGAGAAACCAAGGTGAGAGAGAAAACCTGAGAGAGGGTCGATCAAACTTTTGAAAATAATTTGTCCCAAAGAGCCCATTTCTTTCTTGAAATGTTACAGATACTCTCTCTTCCATAATCTTGATCTAAGTCTCTATTTCTCTGTGTGATCCTTTTAATTTCCGACCAATCAGGTACACTTATGTCTTTCCATTTTAATGCAATGAGCCACTTGGCTACCGTAATAATTTGTAATACTAGGCTCTTAGACTCCAGTAGTATATTATCTGCAAAAATATGGAATAAAATAATTTCTGGCATTGGTCGAATATCTTGTCCTGATAAAAATGCCACCCACTCAAAAGTGTTATTCCAATATACTTGTATTTTTGGGCACAATCACCACATATGAAGTTGTGTACCTGTTTGTCCACATTCCCTCCAGCATAAATTTTGTGAGGGATATTTTTAATTTTCCATAGTGTGCTGGGGACAAGGTTCCACCTGTTCAAAATTTTAAAGTAGTTTTCTCTAAATGTGGGATATTAAATAGCTCTTTCTGTTATAAAAAAAAAAAAAAAAGAATTATGCTATTTTTCGATTGGCCACAATTCCTTTAAATCTTCTTCCCACAATTTAATTTTGTACGATTTCAACTCTTCCTCTACCTCTCTCATGAAGGAGGCATTTTGAAATAAGATGCAAGTAGGTATTTGATATAATAAATTTTTCACATAGTGTCAATTTCCTGTCTGCATTTAGATTTAATTAAAATTCCGTTAGTCTAGCTTTGAAACCAATATAATCTAGCCATAGGTAAGCTAATATTTTGTATTTTTTCCTTAATTCTTCAAAATCCGCCAGTTTATTATTTATATATAATGCATTTAGATTATCTAATACCAAGGATGGGGTCATCACTTTTATTGTCTCTAGCAGCATTACTGGACTCGGAAAGGGGATTTATTTAATGTTTAAATTTAGTCCAGATTTTGCCCATCTTCCACGTTAAGCCTTCTTTATCCTTAATTATATATGCAGGTAGTTGTTTTTGGAATATAATTAAGCTCAGATTTGCATGTTTAAGGGAAGTTTCTTCTATCTGAACCCAGTTGTTAATATCCTTCTTCATATATGCCATCTTAATATATGTGCTTTTTGGTATTTGCCTATGTCTGGGTAGGCTATTCTCCCTTTTTGAAATCTCTTAAACATAATCTTTATTTCCTTCCGCATCTTTTTATCTTGATGGATATATAAGTCTATTATTTTCTGTAATTGATTAATAATGTACTTAGGGCACTGTAAAGGGATGCATCACATAAGTGATCTTCGGTAAGATTGTCATTTTAACAGCTGTGATTTTCCCTATCCAACATATATGTAGATTTTTCCATTTACTCAAAATGTATTTTATGTTTATGTAGATTTTCTGAAAGTTATACTTAATTATCTTATTAATATATTTAAATAAGGAGATACCTAGATGGTTTATTGAGTCCTGTTATTTATATGGATACATTGTGCTAATTATTTGCAATTACCTCTCTTAATGTTCATTGGCATCGCTTCTGATTTTTTTACATTCTATTTGTAGTTAGATACTTCGCTATACTGTCTAATAATTTCTTGTAGGGTTTCAAATGATACTTTCACAGGGTGAGGGACATGTAGTCCCAGTCCACCGGTCAAAAGCCTTCTCTGCGTCAAATGCCAAAAATATGGCTTCTATATTATGAATTGTCTGTCAAAAAATTACTGTTAAGAAAATTCTAAAGCTGGGAATGCTGTTTGCCACACAACGTGAGTCTCTGACACTCTTAAACTTTTTGATATGTAAAAAGAACTACAACAATTATACGGTAATAACTTTTATTTCAACAACTGGTAAACGATCATTTTTTAACCATATTAACCTTTTTAATCGTCATGCATGCAGGAATAATGTAAAAGTGGATGAAGTTTGAAGGAATAAATTGTTGTAAACGATTACATAATGCTTTGCAACATGTAACTTATATTTGAAACATTAGTGAAGTATTTTTTATTAACAATACTAACATTTTTAAATCTGAGGTATGGATGAGTAACATAACATTAGGTCAACTTTATATCAATGAGTATATTAAACCATTACATAATGGTTTGTAACATGCAACTTTTATTTAAAGTACTGTTAAATCACATAGGTATTGAATCCAGAGGAAGGCAAAACGTAAAAAAAAAAAAAACATTAAAACTTAGCCAATTGTATGAAAGAAGGGAAAAAATTCATTCCTTCCTGACTCCATTAACTGGCGATCAGATTACTCCCTGGATCAATACTCTGTATTTAATGATCTAATTAATTTTTACAACAAATGATCGTCCTCCTACTAACATGAACCCTTAATTACATACAATGAAACAACTTTTGTGACCTTTAAAATTTTTTTTTTAACATTACCAACATGAAGTTAATGTATTAAAATAAGTAAAAGTCATAAAATGCAACGTAACTGTTTTGTGGGGCCAATCCTGGCAAAAGGCCACTTCCAAGACATTCCAATACTTTTTGTTTTTGCATGTTCAAGTGGTTACCTTAAAAAGAGCCCAACAGACTTTTAATTTTGTCTATGGGATATAACCACTGTTTATTCTTGTTGTTTTCATTTCCAGTTTTTGTTGGTATTTTTGAAGTTTTGTAAAATTGTATATAGAATTTTCTATGTGAAATAGTGGTCCTCAAAATAAAACCACTGTTCTTTATGTTTACAAATGCTCATAGTACACAATGTTTTTGGTAAAAATGCATCCATCATGTAATAGATCACCCTGACTTGGTTTGTCTTTAATTGAAACTTTAATATCATCTGGATTTGTGCACCTTGAAAAAACAGGTTCCTGTAAAAAATTACCCACAGGAGGGTGTGGCTAGCAGCAAACAGAGAGGAAGCAAAACGACATAGCTCCAAGCAATAAGGCTTTAAAAAGCATGACAATTATATATGAAGTAACTTCTCTATCACCAAATCAACAAATTTGCACACAGGAGGACCCAGCTGGCTTTAAAAATCAAGTTTGGCAACTTTTTTCCTGAGATTTGCAGCTGAACCAGAACAAAGAAGTCTCTGAAACACTGATAAACAACATGCCTATTTAAGGTTGGTAATGACTCATATTGCCTGTCTGTTTCAAACCTATACAATTCTTTGCCTTATACTACTGGAGATCTAGTCTGTGTAATAATCTAAAGATATGGTACACAATAAACTTTATTACTTTTTAAGAGAAGAAGACCCAGCAGCTTATCTCTCAAAGCTATAATATATGAAAGAGGATGTGTGTTTCTGCTGAAAAAAACATTTAAGACCATATATAAAATGACTTATCTATCACCAAATTGATATATATGACCAGGATTGTGCACAGGAGGACCCAGCTGGTTTTAAAAATCAAGTTTTGGGATCCAGAAGCTGCAAGTTGCACCCTAACAAGAAGAGACTGTGTGAGAGGCCCAGAAAAGATTAGGTTTGTAGTGTTTTTAGTAGCAGCAAGGCTGTAGAGGCACTAAAGGAGGCTTTAATACTCTTGGCTCCCAAAAGCTCAGGGACCTGTACAGTTAAAAACACTCCAAAGGGACACTAAAGGGTGACCTCACTGCTCCCTGACTCAAGTAATATAAGGGCTTGCTCAGGACTTTAAGATTCTAAGGCCTAGATACTGACCCTAAGGGGACAAAGACTTTGCACTGCTTATAAGACTGCAGAAGGGGGCATACAACCTCTTTATTTTCATCTTCATTACTACTGCCTCATTACTAACGGTATCAAGATTTACCTTTCCTTATATAACTGCTTCAGCCGTGGCCTGTACTCAGTATTGGTACAACAACAAACCAAACATCCTATTATCACTGGAGGGAGCAGCACTGCCACCTACTGGTGCTCAGAAAATAGTGCAGTCCAGCACTCAACAAGATACATCACCTGCACCAGACAGAGCATTGACGCCATCTAGTGGGACATTGATGAAAGCAGCTTGGGCCTACTGAGAGCACATGATTGACAGAGCTCATCAATACATTGAGATGTAACTACAGCGGCCCTACATGGTTCTAGCTGGCAAGGACCAAAAAAAACACCAAGACAACATTACAGGAACTGGGTGTATCCCGACAGCACCAAACACAGCAGATCTAATTACCTGAGAGGATATAGCTGAAGCGGAGGGTTCTCATCAGAGCAACTGGCATCCAAAAGCCAACCCGGAGACAATCAGCGGCGTAGAAATGGGGAAAAATAAAAAATCCTTACCGTCAAAAAAAATTGACGAGCATTTTAAAACTCTGGAAGCATTGGAAACACCGGCACAAGACCTCGCCTCAGAGCAATCGGACATCTCAGATTTAGACTCTCAGGAGGTAACCTTACAGCCGGAGGTAGCCATCAATAGTGCCTCAATGGCAAGAATTGAAGCGCTCCTGGCCTCCCATATCAACGGAGCAGTCACGGCACTGCAAAAAGACATACAGGAGATCGGACAGAGGACCCATCAACTTGAGGAAACCATGGACCAAGTGGTAGAGGCGCAGGAGAAGGACAGGGCCAACATTGCTGGCAATTCCTCCCGTATCTCGGATATAGAAGATAAGTTGGAGGACTTGGAGAATAGATTCAGAAGATTTAATTTGAGGATTAGAGGCGTCCCCACGGCTATAGTCGATCTACCACGCTACCTTAAGGGCATGATAGATGAGATCCTCTCAGGATACCCGGACCACGAGTGGGAAGTAGAGCGAGCGCACAGAGCCCTTGGGGGGAGCCGCAATCAAGACCTCCCTAAAGACATCATTGTCAGGCTTCTGCGCCAACAATCCAGAGACCTGATCCTCGCAGCTACCCACAACAAGACCTCGATCAGTGGTCCTGACGGGGCTAAGCTCCAGTTTTTTGCGGATCTTTCTCCAACTACGCTACAAAGACGGAGGCTGATGAAGCCGGCCCTAGAAGTGCTACTACGCCATGGCATCAGATATCGCTGGGGATTCCCCTTTGCCCTGATCTTTTCTGTGGGAGGTATACAATATACAACACGCTCCCTAGATGACTGCCAAGAGCTTCTTAAGCGTCTAGAGCTAAATGGGGGGGACCCAGCCCCTATGGCATCTGCTTCAGCAACTTTTCCTCTTCCAAAGAGACAATGGTCTGAAGTGACCAGACAAAAGAGGCCTGCTGATCACGTCTCAAAAACTGCCAACAGACGCCCCAGCCAAAACATGGACACGCTGACACACTAGCACAATTGTCTTTATCCTCAGGACTGTTCAAAACGAGGGTTCGACTAAAGAGGCACCATGCTATCAAAAAGTCCTGTTTCCTTTTTGCTTTTTTTTTTTTTTGTTTGCTTTTTTGCTGCTACCTAGGGGAGACTCTCAGGAAGGTTGCTCAGAACTGAGCTAACTGTTCTGTACTACCTTTCCCCCCTACTTCTTGCCTTTTGGGCTTGCTCCCGGAGGAACTCAGGACTTTTGCTACGAGTTGTACCCAGTTGACAAAAGACTTTTGAACTGTTATTAACCCATGCTTTGCTTTTCCTTCCTACCTAGCAGGTTGTAGTAGATTGTTAAAGAAACACCTACTGTTGCTAATTGAGGGAATAATACTTAGCCTGGCGAGACCCCTCTGGCTGGTCTAGGTTTAGCTGTTTCTACTGTTTATAATTTATGTAAAGAGTTTTGTTATTAATGTTAGCACAAATTATTTATAGATCTGGCTACTCTATTACGGTAACACTCCGTTTTATCTTATTTATAATTGTCCTTGCCGGCAGGACCTGAAGCGGAACCTGCTAGTACTTTAACGGATTGACAGGAATAGGTTAGGGCTAGAGGTCCTAAGAATGCTTGATTTTTCAATAACCACTCTATTTGTTCTTCTCACAACTTTCTGTATTTGTGCTCACCTACCATTTACTTACCAACCGGTGCTCAACCACCCTCTACTGGGTTCGGAACTAAGCAATTCACTCTCTGATTACTGTGTCCCTGCCAAAGCATACATTTTTAGAGTATATCTAAGCTGGGATCAGCTAATTACACTGCTTACCCGACCTCCTAATGTCAATCACCATCCAAATAATTTAAACTACCCACATCCTTTGCCTACTCGCCCCCTGCGCCCCTTTAGCATTCCCGGGGTCTCAGGGCATAAGCGTAATGATCCTTATTTGGTGGAGGCTCTAGTGGCTGCCTGTTTGCAGGTCAACGGGCACAATCTAATCCCATTCATAATTACATTATCCGAGCCAAAATTCAGCCAACTGTTTTTTATGATAAGGCACCAGGGGGTGGCATCTAAACTCACGCACTTTTGCTTTTATATTCTAACTAGAATCAAGCCTGCTAGAACTCGCTCACCCAGGGCTCAGCCACTTCCACACCTCCAGAAGGAGGAGCCGCTCCTCACTCCCTCCTCGACCTTTAAGCGGAGGAAGGCCTTTTTATACTATAAGACTTACAAACCATCTGTAATATTCCTACAGGAGACCCACTTCGCTAGGCATAAGACCCCTACATATCTTAATAAAGATTACCCTCAATTCTTCCATTCCCCCCACACTTCAAAAAAAGAGGGAGTAGCAATATTGCTACATAGGAACCTCCAATTCCAGTTAACATCCAAACTGGTAGACCGTGAAGGGTACTTTATCATTATAAAAGGTACAATCTTTGGAAACACGATTTCTCTGGCTTCCTTTTATGCCCCCACAACGGCACCACATAAGGCCCTAATAAGATTTTTAAGGGCACTGGAAGGGGGGGACTGGGGGAACTTAGTGGTAGGAAGGGATTTCAATTTAGTCTTAGACCCAAAGGCGGACAAATCTAGGGCTCCAGTGAGTGACCGATTCTCCAACAAAATTAGACAAATTAAGAAACTCCTGCACTCTGTTAGCCTGGTAGATGCCTGGAGGGGACTTCACCCGAGAGGGAAAGAGTTTACTTTTTATTCACCCACACATGGCTCCTACTCGCGCATTGACACTATTTACATTAGCAGCTCACTTCTTGACAGCTCACACAGAGCGACTATAGTGCCTTGCACTTGGTCCGACCATTCAGCAGTTTTATTGGAAGTGGACCTGGGAAGTCAATTCAGCATGCCTTACACCTGGAGGCTGAATGAATACCAAATCTCACTGCCTTCAACTCAGGAGCAGATAGAGAGAGAGAGAGTTGCTAGACTTCTTTGGGTCCAATGCGGGCAGGGAGACGGGAGCGGGATGGGTTTGGATGGCACATAAAGCCTTTATAAGAGGAGTGTGCATCAAATTGGCTTCTCAGTTCAAAAAACAGAATCTACAAAGGGAGAGAGATCTTGCGAGCAAATTGGCACGACTGGAGCTTCGAAATCAGCTCTCCCCCTCCTCCTCCCTGAGAACAGAGATAGACAAGACGAGGCTGGAGCTAGATAGCGTATTGTCCATAAAAACGGACAAGGCACTGAGACGGATGCAGCATTTGTTTTACAATAAAGCGAATAAACCGGATAATTGTTAGCCAGAAGCTTGAGAGCAAAGTACGCCAAATCCAGGATTTCCCAAATCAGGAATAAAGAGGGCGCCCTCATATATAGCTAAAATGAAATACAAAAAGTTTTTAGGGAATATTACCAAAATATATACTCCACTAAACAGGTGGCCATGGAAAATAACATTGCTTCTTACTTAAACTCACTGGACCTTCCTCAGATTTCGCCCGCTGACTTACACTCTTTAAATAAGGAAGTTACTATCAAGGAAGTTCTAGAAGCGATTAAGGAACTAAAACTAGGAAAATCCCCGGGCCCGGATGGGTTCACCAATATCTACTATAAGAAATTCTCAACACTTCTGGCTCCTCATCTATGTAATCTCTTTAACTCGATACTGAGAGGGGAGATTACCCCCCCAGAACTAAACCATGCTGACTTAACAATATTCCCTAAAGAGGGTAGAGATCAGAGAGATGCCAAGAACTATAGACCTATCTCACTGCTTAATGGGGATGTCAAGTTGCTTGCCAAGATCTTCTCTCAAAGGATCTCAATATTCCTTCCCTCCTTGATTCACAAAGACCAGTCAGGGTTCATCCCGCATAGACAAACTGGCGACAACATCAGGAGAACTCTAAATGTCATCCATTTGGCTAGGTCTAGGGGGTCCCCGGTCTGCCTGCTTGCATTGGACATAGAGAAAGCGTTTGACACCTTAGAGTGGCCCTTTCTATTTGCCACGTTAGCAAAGTTTGGGTTTAAAGGCAACTTCTTAAACTTATTACACACTTACAACACGCTACCCAAGGCCACTTTAAAATTACCAGGCTCCCAGACGGCTAGTATTAATATAGAGAGAGGCACGAGACAGGGGTGCCCTCTGTCCCGCTGCTCTTTGCTTTGGCCATAGAGCCCTTGGCCCAGGCGATAAGAGCAAACTCCTCTATAGAGGGGGTGCGGGTGGGACATCAGCATCTAAAATGTTCTTTGTTTGCTGATGACCTACTGTGCACCCTCTCGAATCCTGGCTCCTCCATAGACGCCCTACTGGACACAATCAATGAATATAGCACTCTCTCTGGATTGAGATTGAATCATAGCAAGACAGAAGCCTTAAGTGTGGGCATTCCTGGGGACATCTTGGACCAACTGAAAAGGGTACACAACTTTCTATGGCCTGCCTCTTACATTAACTATTTAGGGATAAAGTTGACTAACTCACTAGCGGATATTTATAAAACCAATTACCCACCCCTATTTAAGACTCTTCGAAGGGACTTAGACAGCTGGACAAAAAGGCAGATTTCGTGGACGGGCCGAATAGCCACGGTCAAGATGAACATCTTGCCGAGGCTGCTTTATCTGGCCAGGACTCTGCCGATCCAAATTAATAACAGGGAATTGGCACAGTTTCAAGCCCAGGTCTTTAGATTTGTTTGGAGGAATAGACCTCCTAGGATCGCCAGACATACTATGTATAAACATAAGTCTAGAGGGGGATTATCCTGCCCTAATTTCAGTACCTACTTTAAGGCAGCTCAAATTGCCTCTATACCGTTAATACATTCTACCACCCTACAGCCCAATTGGGTTTTTATTGAAGAGCTACAAATGGCCCCATTAAAATGGGAAATCATTTTATGGGCTCCGAGTTCCCACACGTTTGACTCCCTAATCCATAACCCTATAACTAAATTTGAAAATATGGAAATGGGCTAGGAAGGAACATAAACTGATTCACCCCGTATCACCTCTTACTTCAATCTTTACATCAACCTCTCTAGCGACCACCCTCACTGCTGACTCCAAAGCATTCTGGACCACACACAATTTAGACAAACTTGAGGCATGGTTTGAGGGCGACAGAATTATTTCTTGGGCAGAAATGAACAGGAAAATAGGGATACCACACCAAGAAATGTTTAACTACATCAAAATTAGACATTGGGTTGAGGAGATACATAGGATTCATGGCCCACCCAAAGAATCGTGGATGTCAATAATATGTAAAAACACAAACTTAACTAGAGGAACCTTAGGCTCACTGTACACTATGTTTAATGCCCCAAAGGCTTCGTGGAAGCCTGCTTACACATTGAAATGGGAGATAGACATGCAACAAAACTGGGAGGGGGACAAATGGGCGGAATCCTTTCTGAGCCTATCTAAAGGCTCATATAACTATAGCTTGCTAGAAACCTCGTTGAAAATCTTACACCGGGCATACATGACTCCTGCCAGGCTAAATAAGCTATCTCCAACAACTTCAGATAGGTGCTTTAGAGGATGCCAGGGAAGGGGAGACTTTATTCATACGTGGTGGAAATGTCCTAGAGTGGCTAATATTTGGATTGAAGCTACCAAATTAGCTTCACGGATTCTTAAATCTCCCCTAGAACCATCAATCTCGACTTGTCTGTTGGGAATTTATTACCAGGGGCTGGGTAATAAGGGGAACAAATTGGCCCAAATGATTTTTTTAGCCGCCAAAAATATAATTGCTAGAAGATGGAAAAGCAGTCATATCCAATTTCAGGAAGTCATAAACAAAATAAATTATCTTTGCATTAACGAAAGAATGACTCACACTTTGTTGGACACTCACCAAATTTACCTAGAAATTTGGGGACCTTGGATTCAGTCTCCAGATAGCACATTGTAAGGTCTGGACAGGAAAGAGCATTACACTTTGGCTAACAGCGGTGGCTTGTCCGGGGAGCGGAGTGTGGAGCGGACTGGAACGGGTAGAGCCGGGAAGCGGAGAGGCAACTCATCTAGACGACAAAAGGTACTGAGGGTGGCATGGGAGATCATAGGAATGGATGTAGTGAGTAACATTTAGGAGTGGAACTTTAATTGTGTATTGACTTAAAACCATCACCAAAAAAGGAAAGAAAATTGAGATATCTGGCTGAATGATTGTTTATTGATATGAATACTATATTTTAATAACAATAGACACAATTATCTCAATAATTTCAGTTAACAGATGTTTGCAATGTAATTGTTTGTTATGTAACATAAAAGCTGTTAAATAAAAAATCTTTGAAACAAAAAAAAATTACCCACAGACCTAAAAGTTTGTCCTTGGGATTTATTTATGGTCATGGCAAATGCCATGATAACTGGAAATGGTCTACTTTGATGGTCAAAAGGTAAACCACTCTCACTACATCAATTTGTGGTATAAAAACTTGTTCTCCTTTATGGGTACCAGTCATATTTTCTGCATGTTTAAATGATCTTTTAAATCCTGCACAAATAATCTGGTCCCATTACAAAGTCCTTTTTTGGGATTCATATTTCTCAATGCCATGACAATTGTCCCTTTTGTCAATTGCAAAACAATGTGGTAGTAATAAACAGCAACAGATAATGTTTGCCTAAAATCTCATCCTAACAACATCACCTTTCCACCAAATGGCAAATTATTATCCATCACTTCTTTTAAGAATCTATCAATACAAGGCATGACATGAGATCATTGTTGCCTCATCTATGATAATTAATTTGTTTGTTTTTTTTTGCTTGTAAAGAATTCAGTCGAATATCTGACACTGATGTTTCTAAAATGGGAACAGGCAGTTTAAATCCACTATGCACAGTTCTGCCACCATCTAACAATAGTGCGGCAATTCCAGTTTTTGCAAATGGCATTGCTATTTGACCCTGTTCTCGAATGTAGCTCAAACGATTGTACAGATACGTTTTTCCTGATCCACCATGGCCATCTACATAGAAATAACGGTCTTTGACCATTTATTCATCTGTAGCATCTGGAATGGCATTACATGCTTGCAATTGTAATATATTTAAATTGCAAGTTTTTCTTGTGTTTTTTGTTTTTGAAGCTCAGTGTCATAACCATTGAAGTTGATGTCATCTATAAGTCCTGGATCAGGCAAATTAAAACTTGCACAGTTTAATGCTTTTAATAGCGCAATGGGCTCATTGTAACGTTTCAAGAAGTCTTCACACATATTTAATTTAAATGTTTTTCACAGAGCAAATGCATCAGGTACATTGCGAAATATGCAAATGAATGCAAATTGTTCTCTCATTTGCTTTGGCATTTGACATAGTGCTGCTTCTTCCAGACACCTCTCCCATTGTGTATTATCCGCTTTGAAGTTTTGATGTCTTGCAGCTAATAGGAAAGTATCATAAACTATTTAATTCACTGTGCGTAAATGTTCATAACTTTGTGTACCGGGAACATGTAAAAGAAGTAATCTTAAACTAAAATGTCTCTTGGACTGACGGTATAAATTTGTGGTTTAATTTTCTGCATATCTCTTTTTCGTTGTCGCCATTGGCCATTTACAAAAACATAGTGATATGGAATCTCAATGTATAAAAATTGTCTGGCCTCAGTGTCCTGGCAGTTTAATTGAAACCAAGCAGTAAGTGTTGTTTCTCTATGTTCACTTTGTTTGCTTTACTGCAGGCAATGAAACTGCCTTAGCCCAAACTGACTTTGTGGCAAATGTACAGCTAATCGATACACCGCATGTGACCGATCATGCATCTCAAAATTTCAGAAGACGCCACATTGCTTCTGGAGCACTGACAGTGAGCATCTAAATAATTAGAAAGTTAGTCATGTAAAATTGGATTTTCCTTTTGTGCACCTTGCACAACAACAGTTGTTGTATCATATCCTTTGTATATATATTTAGACACATATTTGATGGATTTAATAGAAGTGCAAGCTTCCACATTTATGTGTGCTAGTGTACTTAATGATCAAATGTGGATTGTATGGAACTACAGTACATATCTATTATCGACCTTTTGGCCACGGATACTAGCTGTTTGTCTTTCTCTTCTTTTATACAAAGGATATCCATCACAATTAGCATAAGTTTGCATTCAAAATTGTTTTGGGAACTATTTTGTACCTTTTTTATTTTCCATACATGGCGAATTTGGATTGATATCTCCACACGGCCCATGAATCATTCTGTGTCTTACAATCTCACAAAGTTTTGAATATTTTTCTGTATGTGGCAATTCAGCAGTAATTACTGAATCCATTTTCTATGCACTACTCAATTTATCTTTTTCCTGCAGGATTAAAAGTATGTGTGCATGTGGCAGGCCTCCTTTTTGAAATTCAATGGTATAAACAAAATCCACACATTTTCCAAATAACTGTGCTTTAGTTATATCATGTATTAATGAATTGAATTTTATTTGGAATACTCTTGCCACTAAATCTGGTCGGTCAGAAGTATTTTGTCCAAGATTCAAATTTTCCTTGATCTCTGGCCATTGTGGATTACATGTGAATGTAATGAATAAATCTGGTTTTCCAAATTTTGTGACAATAGCCATGGCATCATTATATATTTCTCGCATATTGCGAGGAGATCTTGGAAAGTGGATGGCAAAATGATTTCTCTTCCAGCTGGAATATCTCTGTTGTTAGCCAATTCAGCGACATAATCCATCAATCCACAATATTGTTCTATGCAATGCTTGTTTTGTTGAAATGTGATAAAAATTAGATTATTTGTTTCAGCTTGTAGATAGGAATCAATAATCCATTGTTGTGTGAGTTTGCCCCCACATAAAATAGGATTACAATTATCCTGAATAGCAGTTTGTGCCACTTTATATTCCAGCATAGAAATATTGCATCTAACACAAACTTTACTACTGGGATAACTTTGCAATTGGAATTTTCGTTCCCATCCTGGCTCACAATTTGGAAAGAAAATGGGATATGTCATTGGATATAAATTACAACTTAATATATTTATGTTTATAAAAGGTTGTTCTTCATTGCCTGGATATATTCTAATATCCTACTGAAAAGGTGGTTCACCATCCTCATTTTTAAATACCATGGCAACCTCATTTACTGTTGGTAAATTATACCTATTTTGATCAGTATTGCGATCTCTTTTCAAAACCATATTTACTCTTGGCATTGGCAATTGATGTATTTCAGCATGTTGCTGTTGTTCTTTTTCAACCTGTGCTAATTGTTTCTATGCTTGACTGTATGGGTTGTTGGCCATAATTTTATCCAGCTGTTCAAAGACTATGCGCAAACATTGTTTATTTTCTGGAAGCATCATCCATTGTTCAACAGCTTCCATTGTATCTAAGACATATAACTGTGCAAATTTCCTTTGCTGTCCTTCTTGTGGGTGTAAATGTGAATTGCGGTGGTAAATTTCTCCTTGAACTCTAAAACAATATGGACCATGTCCTGGGACATTTTCTGCTAATGTAGCACCCATAGAAGCAAATGAAATTTCACTGTTATAAACCTGATGTTTTTTTTAATTGGTATAAAAATGTTGGATCGCTACTTATACTTTGGAAGTAATCTGGAAATGTGTGTCTTTGTGGAAGTCTTACCATTCCTTTCTGACAGCAACTAATGAAGTCTCCCTCAGTTGGTCTTTCCTTGAGAAAATGATAGGCCCCACACAACTGACAAACAACATTGACTAATCCACAATAATGAGTGTCTACTGTTAGTGCTGTAATAAAAGCAGTATCCTGAGCTTCTTCAACATAGATATCACTACAACTTTCTATATATACATTGGTGTCATGTGTATGAACATTGGTGTCATGAGACAATATTGGATCATTAGGCAATGTTTCACAGACTTATGTTTGTTTACTTTTTCTTTTCTTTAAAGCTCCAGCACACTCACTTTTGTGCTTTCTTACTAATTTTTATTTTATTTAAAAGTCTTTGTGGGTCTTCTTCTCTTAAGCGTTGGGAAATCTCGGGGGACTGTGCATCTCTTCACCTTTGCTTCCTTTCCCTTGCCGCTCTTCTTTTGCGTTAAATGCGGTCCTCTCTATTATCTGCCATTGTAATCTGTAATTGTAAATACAGGTGTAGCTCTAATTTTTTTTTGTATTGTACATATTGTTTTTACCTGCTCTCAATGCAAAACCTAAATAGCATTAATGATAGAATGCAAGGATTTGAAAAGCATTTGTAATTTTTGAATAAATTAATTGATTAAGGTTTTTTTTATAGGCATACATTTAAAAGGAAAGCACTGACATATATATATATATATATATATATATATATAATTTTTTGTGTGTGTAATAATTCATTAAGTAATTAATTAATGAATGTACATTAATGAATTAATCAATAACAGACATCAATGGTAAACCTAAAGAAGCAATTATGTTTTCCTAAAGAAGGGGAAAAACAAAGAACTATGAGCAAAGTATAGATCGAGCTTAAAATAATGCGCAATTTTGTTATTTTAGTAATGAAGAAAACAATTAACTTATGAGGTGTAATTTGCATTCTTTAAAGTTAATTAGTTAAGCATATATGTATGCATCATTTTATTTTCATTATTAATGAATAATTAAATACTAAGGGCCTCATTCATTTGCAATTTGTGCAAGGGAATAGGACTCTATATAAGCACATAGCATATTTTTTTACAGAACTTTTTAGTTGGTGAAGACCTTGGTTTTGGATAGATGTTGATTAAATAAAAAGTTATGTAAAAATAATATGCTATGTCTTGATATAGAGCCCTATTCAATTGGGCAAATCTCAATTGAATGAGGCCCTAAATGAATATAGGTTAATTAATTAATCATTAACTGTCATCAATGCAAAACAAAAAGGGCATCATAAAATCATATATCTGTGAAACTAAGATGTTTAATTGGCATACATGAAAAACAAACGCATAACCATCAATATATTCATATATAAAAGCAGTATAAAATATTAAAATGTAGCACATGGCAGAATCTAAGAAACTGCTTTAAATATTTAAGTGCTTTGAAGGTCCTATCCCTGTCAGGCAATTATAAGCACTCCAGATATGTAAGTGCTTTGTGAAATGTTTTTTTTAAATTATTATTAATTTATAGTTCCAAAAGCAATGTACATGAATGATTAGTAAGGCAGATATATAAGTGCAGGTTACAAATGGTTATTATTATTATTATTATTGCAGTATAAAATGTAACCTTTTTTTGTAATGATTACTAATTATTTAATATATTATTATACGTTAATCAATAACTGTCATCAATCCAAAATAAAAAAGACAATCTTTTTTTGTTCCATAAGAACACAATTAAATGATATACCTGTAAAGGTGATCTTTCTGCTGGTCAAAGGCAGCAAATGTCACTCTATGTGTTCAGTCAAATGCAGAGATGATGAAACTGTCAAATAAGATGGAAAGCATTTGTAATATTTGGATTCATCCCTATCAGGCAATCAGCAGCAACACGTATATGTCAGTGAATAGTAAAATATACATATTGTTGGTGGTCCTTATTTTTATTATTATTATTATTATTACTAATTAACATTTAATAAATGAATGTAGGTTAATGATCAGTAATGCAGATATATAAGTGCAATCTGAAATCTATATATTTTTTATTGCATTGTAAGGTACACTTTTTTTGGGTAATAATTAATAAATGAATGTACATTAATAATCAATCAATAAATAAATGTATTCTAAAGAGCTAAGCATTAATATATGAATAAACTAAAGGCATTGTAAAATATAGAATATTTGTTGTTCATAATGTTTACTAATAATTAATAAAATAATGTACATTAATAATTAATGAATCAATGTCTAAATATATTAGAAAGAGGTAAGGATTAATATATTAATCTAAAGGCAGTTTTACATTTTAGAATTTTTTTAAAACTGATTTATAATTAATAAATTAATGTACATTATTAATCAATGAATAAATAAATATATTACAAACAGCTAAGCATGAAAGTAATCATAAACTAAAGGCAGTGTAAATTATAAGTTTGTTGCTCAATTTTTTTAACTAATAATATATTCCTTTTTTCTTAAGAATAAATTAATTTATTAATTATGAATAATATAAATTAATATACTTTACCTACTTGTAATTAATTATCAGCAATCAGTATCCTGAAGACATAACAATCTCTTTGTTTTTTCCGGCTGCAGAAAATATCCAGTCAGACTGTCATCACCTGCGGAGAAAGTGTCAGCTCTGTGGCAAGTGTGCCCTATATATCAGAATCTTAATGTGTAAATGTGTAAGTTAGTCTATGTTTTATGTGTTTCGCAAGCATTTTTCTACCTCGGATGTCGCTGGCTTTGTTTTGCGCGGTTCGGGATCGTGTAGCCTTTTTTTCATTTTTTTTTGCCTATATTTTTTCTCGCTTAGCCGATTTTCCAGTGCCGAAACTGCTTAAATACGACTTAAATTTGCGTTCCACCTCACTTTCAGATGTCCTGGCTGTTCTCCCGTGCTGTATGTGATGTTTTTGTTGTATTTTTTTCTAAGTCCTGCGTTTGTCAACTGCTTGCAGCCTAAGGCAATCCCGCGTTTTGTAAGTGGAGGCTAAGTCCCAAGTGTTTCATTGCCTCCACTGCTCGCCTCCCTTCGCATAAGTGCTTAAAGAGGCTCGTCGGCAATGAGCGCCTTCTGCGTTCAAACGCCCAAGTCGTACGCACCACTCAGAGCGTGACAACGTCTCGAAGTTTGACAATTATAATGTGTGATATTTTAAATTAGATATTATTATTAGAATCGTAACTTTTCGGGCTATACCCTTATTTTTAATTTTATTTAAGGTTTTAGTGAGGGATTTACTGATCTTTTTTTTACAGAGAACATAGTACTGATTTTCAAATCCATCCAGGCCTGGTGCCAATCCCAGCCTCAATTTCAAAATCACTGACTCTACTTCATTTACATTTATTTCTTTATTCAATCTCGATAGTTCTCCCTCTGTAATTTTAGGAAAATTAATCCTTTCTAGGAAGTTTAATATATTTCTTGTTTTTATCTTCATTGTGGGTTGATCTTTTCTTCCTTGGTCTAGATTATACAAATTGCTATTATAGTTTTCAAAAGCTTTAGCAATGTCTTTTGGGATTGAAAGAGTTTGTCCATTATACTGTATTGAATTTATTTTCTTATTTTCAGCCTTTTGTTTTAATCTATTCGCCAGTGTTCTTCCCACTTTATTCCCACAGTGGTAGAGACACTGTTGAATAGCCCATATGGATTTATCCACCAGTTTGTTGTATTTTTTTAATTTGCAACTGGATTTCTCAAATTTTGAATTAATATTCTTTTATTAGAAGGTATACAAATTCAATACTTAAATAAAACATTCTTTTTTTTTTATAACATAAATTTTATTGAGAAGTTCTGGAATTGCAATGACAAAACAAAAAGAATAATGAAAAACATAGTCCACATGTTGTCTTATAACTAACATCATTTTTTTTGTGATTCTGTCCAAAAATATTCACACTAGTTTCTTAATACTCAGCAATATATACAGCTTATAAAGTCACATTGCTCAAATTGCAGTAATTCACATTTCCATGGATGAACCTGAGCAGCAGGAGATATGTTAAAAGAAGATAAAATAGAAAAAAAAACAAAAAAACAAAAACAAGTGACATTATATAACACCTATGATGGGGTGTCATCCCCCATTAATTCCCTGCTCAGCCAATCTTAAGGTAGCCATCCTCCCCCCCTGTACCTTTGGCGTACTGAAGAAATATCTCTCCGGGACCTCTCACCACTTCTCCCCGTCCGCTCCACACTCCACTCCCCAGCCGCACATCAGGAATGGCTTCTTTAATGTGTTCCCTTAACTTAGTTATTATATATTACTGTCTGTGAATAGAATCCAGGGTTCCCAAACCTCCAGGAAGCAGTGATGTGTATCTGATATGATATGGGTCATCCGCTCATTAATGCAAATAAAGTTTATTTTGTTTGTTACATCATGGAAATTAATATCCCTACTCTTCCATCGTCTTGCGATGGTGTTCTTAGCTGCTAGAAATATCAGTTGGGCCAGTTTATTCCCCTCCCTTCGCAATTTTGAGAAGCGTGCTCCCAGGAGACAGACTGCTATTGATGGTTGGAGTGGGGTTTTGAGTATTAGCGAAATTAGATTGGTCGTCTCAGACCAAATTTTAAATACCTTAGGACAACTCCACCAAGTATGAATGAAGTCTCCCCTTCCGTGACACCCCCTAAAACATCTATCTGAGTTTGTTTGGGATATCTTATTTAGTCGAACTGGAGTTGTATATGCCCGATGTAAAATCTTAAGGGAGGTTTCTAATAAACTATAATTAAGTGAACCCTTAGATAGGTTCGTTAAGGATTCAGCCCATTTATTCCCATCCCAAATTTGCCCTAGGTCCAGCTCCCACCTCGATACAAAGGAAGGCCTCCAAGTGCTTGGTGAACTATTGAAGATTTGGTATATTGACCCCAAGATTCCTTTGGACAGGGCCTCACTCTTACACACCACCGACATCCAAGTTTCCCTCGGGGGTCCATGGGTTCTTTGTATCTCATCAATCCAGCTCCTTATTTTAATGTAATTAAAGTGTTCCCGGTGTGGAACCTCGAAGTTCCTAATCATGGATTCTGAAGTTCTCATAATCCCTCCCTCAAACCAAGCCCCCAGCTTATCCAGACCATGCGAAGTCCAATATTCCTTGGACTCTGCAGTGATGGTGGTTAATAAGGAGGGCGATGTAAAGATCGATGTGAGGGGAGAAACCGGGTAAGTCAGTTTGTATTTCCTCCTAGCCCAGATCCAAACTCTCAGTGTAAACTTAGTTATGGGGTTCTGTATTCTAGAGTAAAAAGCGCTTGCACCTGGAGCCCACAGGATAATACCCCACGTAAGCGGGGCCATCTGCAACTCCTCTACAAAGACCCAGTTTGGTTGAAGTGGAATGGAATGAGCTAGTGGGATAGAGGCAAGCTGGGCTGCTCTGAAGTAACTCAGGAAATTAGGGCAAGATAGGCCCCCCTCGGATTTATGTACGTACATCGTTTTTCTCGCTATCTTAGGGGGTCTATTTCTCCATATGAACTTAAACACTTGGGTCTGGAAGCGGGCCAATTCTGTATTTTTTATCTGGATTGGCAGCGTCCTGGCAAGATAGAGCAGCCTCGGCAAAATATTCATTTTAACCGTGACTACTCTACCCGTCCATGAGATATGTCGGTGTGTCCAATTTTCCAGGTCTCGCCGCAGAGCCCTATAGAGAGGTGGATAGTTAGCTTTATACAAATTAGTTAATGAGTTGGTCAAATTAATTCCTAGATATTTGATGTGTGAGGGGGGCCATATAAATTTGTGTACTCCCTTCAGGTGATTCAAAATATCCAAAGGGATCCCAACACTCAAAGCTTCTGTCTTGTCCTGGTTTAACCTCAGGCCTGACACATTGCTAAAGACTCCTATCGTGTCCATCAGGGCGCCTACGGAAGAGCTAGGGTTCGAAAGGGTGCAAAGCAGGTCATCAGCAAACAAGGAGCATTTTAGTTGCTGGTGTCCCACCCGCACCCCCTCTGTAGAGGAGTTAACTCTGATCGCCTGAGCCAAAGGCTCAATGGCCAGAGCAAAGAGAAGAGGAGACAATGGGCAGCCCTGTCTCGTACCTCTCTCGATTTTAATACAGGCCGTATGAGAACCAGGCAATTTTAGTGTGGCCCTGGGGAGTGTATAATAAGTACGCAGCAGGTTTAAGAAGTTTCCTCTGAACCCAAACTTATCCAAAGTGGCAAATAGGAAGGGCCATTCCAGGGTATCGAACGCCTTTTCGATGTCCAATGCGAGTAGGCACACAGGGAGACCCCTAGCCCTGGCCAAATGAATGACATTTAAAGTCCTCCTGATGTTATCACTAGTCTGCCTGTTTGGAATAAAGCCTGATTGGTCCTTATGTATTAAGGCGGGTAGGAAGATCGAGATCCTCTGGGAGAAAATTTTGGCCAGCAGTTTGACGTCCCCATTAAGAAGCGAGATTGGTCTATAATTTTTAGCTTCCTTTGGATCCCGGCCCTCCTTGGGGAAGAGCGTCAAGTCTGCATGATTCAGCTCTGGGGGAGTTGTCTCTCCTCTTAGAATTGAATTGAAGAGACTACATAAATGGGGGGCCAGTATGTCCGAGAACTTTTTGTAATAGATGTTAGTGAACCCGTCCGGACCAGGGGACTTCCCTAGCTTCAGTTCTTTAATGGCCAATTTCTGAGTGGAGTAAATATTTTGATAAAAGTCCCTAAAGACCTCCTGGATTTCATTTTGGCTGTAGGTGAGATCGCCTTTCCTATTTTTGATTTGGGATACCCTGGCTTGAGCATATTTAGCTTTTAAGCTCCTTGCTAGTAGCTTGTCAGGTTTATTCGCCTTAGCATAAAACAAATGTTGAGTCCTCCTTAATGCCTTATCCGTTTTTATGGTCAAAATATTATCCAGCTCTAGCCTGGCCTTATCTATCGGTTTCCTTAAAGCTATTGAGGGAGAAAGCTGATGTTGCCGCTCCAATTGAGATAGTTTCCCTGATAGCTCCTTTTCTTTTAGCCTGTTCTGTTTTCTGAATTGGGAGGCTAGCTTGATAAACACCCCCCTTATGTAGGCTTTGTGCGCCATCCAGACCCAACCCACCCCTGTCTCCCCACCCGCATTGGACTCAAAAAATTCCACCAACTCCCTCTCAGTTTGCTCCTGGAATCTGGATTGCGAAACTAAGTATTCATTAAGTCTCCAGGTATAGGGCATCCGAAATTGAACTCCCAGGTCTACCTCTAGTGTGACCGCCGCGTGGTCCGACCAGGTGCACGGAACAATAGCCGCTTTGTTTGAGCTGTCTAGAAGCGAATTACATATATATATTGTGTCTATACGGGAATAAGTCCCGTGTGTGGGGGAATAAAAAGTATAGTCCCTTCCTCTGGGGTGCAGACCTCTCCAGGCGTCAACCAAATCTAAGGAGTGCAGAAGTTTTAAGATTTGCCTGTTTTTTTTGGAGAAGCGAACTTCTTGTGAAGTTTTAGATCTATCTGCCACTGGGTCTAATACCAGATTAAAGTCCCCTCCTATAATTAGTTTGCCCCATTCTCCCCCCTCCAGGACCCTTAAAAATCTGATCAGGGTCTTATGTGGTGCTTTCGTGGGGGCATAGAAGGAGGCTAGTGAAACTGGAGAACCCAGAATCGTCCCCTTTAAAATGATGTAATAGCCCTCCCGGTCCACTATCTTGGTTGTCATTTGAAATTGGAGGCTCTTGTGGAGCAAAATCGCCACTCCTTCTTTTTTGGAGACCTGGGTAGAGTAGTAAAAATGAGGATAATTTATGTCGAGGTAGGTTGGGGCTTTATTCCTGGCGAAATGTGTCTCCTGTAAGAAGATCACCATGGGGTTAAGGGTCTTATAGTATAGGAAAGCCTTCCTTCGCTTGAAAGGGGAGTTGAAACCTTTCACATTATGGGTAAGTAGTGTCATTGGTGCGGTCATGGATAGACTTGAGGTGTATATTTCTGGTGCATTAATGTAGCCTTACCCTTCCAGAGGAGCGCCGAGGAGGGAGTGCATAGCGGATTTCCCACTCTGGGGGATAGGAGTGGTTGAGCCCGGCCAAGAAGAGGTCCAGTATGATTAGCTCTGTGGGGGGAAAAGAGGCATGAGTATAAGTAGTGCAGAGGCGGTCCCAAGAAGTCTAAGGGAGGCAGGATTATACCGGACAAGTCTGGCAGTATCTCAGAACTACTAGAACCCAACTCAATAGGCTGAAATGAGATCCGTTCCAATAGTACCAGGGGTCCTCCACTCTCTGAGGCCAGGCAACTTGGCCCACTGTCCAGCAGACAGGCCGCCGCCTTAAGCCCAGCTATGTAGAGCAAACCCTGGTTTGGCTCAAAATCCCCTAAACAGCCATAGAGAAAGAGGAAACAAGAACTAGGAGGCACCAAGTGGCAAGTTTCGTTTAGGCAGTAGGGGGGAGTACAGGGGCAAGAGAGCCCATGCTGATAGGTGACAAGGAGAAGAGCAGCAATGAAGAAAACACAGAGGGAAGAGAGAACAGTTGCTGCCAAAAGGTCTGACTGTCCCAAGACCACCCGTCTTGTCTTAAACATTCTACCCTCTTGGAACCCTAGATCCTCTGTTCCAATTCCCGCCGGCAAGGCCAAGCAAAAGTAACCTAGAAATCTTGACTAAAGCAGAGTAAACCTTTAGACCCGGTCCAGTAAAGAAAGATCTTGACGGACTGGCTATACTATCTGCATGTGTATTAAAACTTATAGCTTTATCAGTCAGCTAACACCTGCTGAAGAGGGGAGGAAAAGCAAAACATGGATTATTAACATTCCAAAAGTCTTTGGTAAACATGGCCCCGCTAAGGGCCCCAGGCTCCTTTGAGGACCTAAGTAAAAAAAGTAAGAAAAATAACACGTCCTGGGAAAAGGCCAGGTCAGTTCCAGGTGGCTTCCATGTTAGTCTCTACCAGGGAATTTTGATATGGTGTTTTTAAGCCCTTGTAAATCCTTAGGATGCCGAAATAAGTCTTTGCTAGCCAGTTGTCTTCTCAAGCGGACCAGCCTATTTGAAAGTCACTGGAGTTGGCAGCAGCTGAATTATTGCATTTACGAGTCCATGATCTGGGAGGGTCGTCTATGAGTGGTCTTTGAGGCTTGGTCAGTGGGCCTCTTGTGCCTGGTCACTTCAGACCATTGCCTTTTCAGGAGAGGTAAAGCTGTTGATGCAAGTGATGTCGAGGTCGGGTCCCCCCCAGAGAGATCCAGACTCTTCAGAAGTTCTTGGCAGTCTTCTAGAGAACGTGTTGTATACTGGGTGCTCCCTACTGAAAAAATAAGGGCAAATGGGAATCCCCAACGGTACCTGATGCCGTGGTGGAGAAGAACTTCCAGGGCTGGCCTCATCAGCCCCCGTTTTTGAAGTGTGGAAGGGGAGAGATCCGCAAAAAATTTAAGTTTGGCCCCGTCTGGGCCTGTGATCACAGCCTTCTTGCGGGTAGTTGCCAGGATTAGATCCCTTGATTGTTGGCGTAGTAGCCTTACAATGATGTCTTTGGGAAGGTCTAGGTTACGACTTCCCCCAAGGGCTCTATGGGCACGCTCCACTTCCCATTCGTGGTCTGGATGACCTGAAAGGATCTCGTCGATCGTGGCCTTAAGGTAGCGAGGACGGTCGACTATTGCCGTAGGCACGCCTCTGATCCTCAGGTTGAATCGCCTGGATCTATTCTCCAAATCCTCCAGTTTATCTTCTATGCCACAAATACGGGAGGTATTATCCGCAATGGTGGCCCTGTCTCTCTCCTGGGCCTCTACCACTTGGTCAACGGTCTCTTCAAGTTGATGGGTCCTTTGGCCAATCTCATGTATGTCTTTCTGCAAAGATATGACCGCCCTGTCTATGTGAGAGGCCAGGAGAGCCTCAATTCTTGCCATTGAATCGCTGTTGATGGAGACTTCAGGCTGTGGGGCCCCCTCCAGGGGATCCAGGTCAGAGGTGTCAGATTGCTCCGAGACAGGGTCCTTCATCAGTGCCACCTGTGTTTCTGAAGCCTTGAAATGTTCGTCAATTTTTTTGGATGTTAATGACTTTTTGTTTTTCCCCATTTTTATGGAGCTGCTTCTACCCGGGGTAGCCATTGAGTGTCCAGACAACGGATGGATTCCACTGGGGGGGTCACTCGGTATTAGCTTTGACCTCTCAAGTATTTAGGTCTGTTGTAGTCTGTCTTGTCTGTTCATATCTAGATTCTGTACTGAGATCTTGGCATCTCTCAGGCCCTGCCGGCGGGAACTGTGCTCGGCTCCTTCAGCTACATCTCCTTAGGCTGATATGCCCCGCAGTTCAGTGCCCCCAGCAGATCTGGGTTGTGTCAAATAAAACATTCTTAACAGTCACAAATGTCAGTTTTATCAAGTCATATAATCACAATAATATCATTTTGCAACAGTTAACTGACTAAACCTTCTTGTTTTTTAATTTTTAGTGAGAACAATTTCTAGGATCTAAACTGATTATGCCAACCATAAAGAAAATACAACGCATAATAAATCAATTAAATTCAAGAGTACACAGTTGATAAGAGCATACAATATAAAAGTTATTACCTATCTATCTTTATTAAACTATCGTGTACCATATCATAATAAGTAATCATTGGCACTTCTAGGCAGCCGCGGAGCAATCCCGGCTGGTTTCTCCATCTTACCTCGGATCTTCCTTGCCATCTAGTACCACTGAAAGGCCTCCAGAGCTCCCCCACTCCAGTCTTTTCCTCATATACTAGGGGCACGCTAAAGGAGGATGTTATCCAAGGATCCCAAACTATCTGGAATTGGGGCATCCTATCTAAAACGATATGGGTTAGTCTCTCGTTGATAAGTAAGTAGTTGATCTTCCTAGTAACCTCCTGAAAGTTTAGAGTCATGTCCTTCCATCTACTGGCTATGTGAATCTTTGAAGCCAACACCATTAATTGAAACAACTTGTTCTGGGGAAGCAACACATTTTTAATATGAACCCCCAGTAAACAGGATTCTATCGAAGGAAAGACTTCTTTATGAAAAATTGTGGACGCTAATCGGGTCAGTTGTTTCCATAGATTCTGGGCACGTGGACAGAACCACCACACATGAATATGATCCCCCACATCCTGGCATCCCCTAAAACATTTATTACTCTCCTGCAGCCTAAACTTCTGCATTTTATCGGGAGTGCAATAGGCCTTGTGGAAAACTTTGATTGATGTTTCTAATAAGGCCGAATTAAGTGATCCTTTTGAAAGATTGGAGCAAGATTCAGTCCATTTGTCCCAGTCCCATTCCACCCCCAGGTCCTTTTCCCAATGCAGCATAAACTTGGGTTTCTGGCAACTAGTAGAGCTAAGAAAGGTGTTATACAGAGAGCTCAGAGTACCTTTGGCAAGCGGGAGATTTTTTACAAATAACTGATAGCCAGGAGGCTCTGGGGGGCCCGGAGTCCTTAACCATCTTGGTAACCCAACTTCTAATTTTCAAGTAATTGTAGAGTTCCGTAGTTGGCAAGTCGTGAGTCGTGCAAAATTGGTCATAAGTCAGTAGTTTGTCATTGGCGAACCAGTTTCCTATGCGATCCAGGTGTCTGGAAGTCCACCAGAATTTAGACATGGAGCTTGAGTTTGCTAAAATTTGTGGAAAGGACATAACCGACAGAAGAGGGGATAATTCCAAGCGAAGTCGATGCCTAGAATTCACCCATCTCCAGGACTGAAGCGTTAAGGAGATCATGGGGTTTTGATGAGTTATGAAGGGGCAGAGTCTTCAGGGATCCAAACCAACTTATCCCAACTATGTGGAGACATTTGGTAGTTTTCCATAAAGACCCAAGATGGATGGTGTTTCGTAGAGTGAGCTCTAGGTAAAGGGGCCAATTGAGCGGCCTTAAGATAAAGTCTTAAATTCGGGGTCGCGAGACCACCTCTATTCTTGGAGCGAAACATCACCTGCCTGGGGATACAAGGGCGTTTATCGTTCCATATGAACCGGGAAATACTATTCTGGAATTTATCTAGGTCTTTAAGGGAGAGTGGGATAGGAAGGGATCTAAATAAGTACAGTAATTTAGGTAAGATTCTCATTTTCACAGCCGCAATGCGGCCTGTCCATGATATTTTAAAGCTCCTCCATTTCTGCATATCCAATGTCAGAGATCTATACAAGGGGGGAAAATTTGCCCCGTACATATCCCTGAACTTGGAGGTAAGTCTGGGCTTGCGAGGAATATATTTCTTGGTAATAATTTTGAAATGTTTTTTGAATATCATTGGGGCTGTAGGAGATTTGGCTGCCAGATATCCTAATTTGGGTGGTTCTGGGTTGGGAGAATTTATTGTTTAGCCTTTTAGCGAAAAAGGGAGTCAGGTTTATTTGCCTTCCAGTAATAGAGGTGCTTCATTTTTCTCATAGCTCGTTCAGTTCGATGGGACAATATAGCATCCAGCTCTAGCCTAGTCTGGTCAATTAACTTACGCACCTGAAGAGAGGGGCACTGTTGGTTTTTCTCCTCTAACCTCTTTAATAAGATTGTAAGCTCTGTCTCCTTCTGTCTAAGAAGTTTCTTATGTATAGAGGACAGCTTAATGCAAGTTCCTCTAACAAAAGCCTTATGGGCAGCCTAGAGCCAGCCAGACCCAGTTTCGGGGGAGACATTAGTCTAAAAAAACAGCTGTATGTCTCTGGATATGGAATCCATACTACTCGGGTTAGACAGTAGGAATTCGTTCAGAGCCCAGGTATAGGGAAGCCGAGGGTTAGGACCCAGATCCAGCTCAACAAGTACCAGGGCATGGTCTGACCAGGGGCAGGGGACTATCTCAGAGTCGATGGTAGAGTCGTACAATGAGGAAGTGAGAAGAAGAGCATCAATCCTAGAGTATGTCAGGTGAGTCGAGGAGTAGAATGTGTACTCTCTCCTGTCTGGGTGCTTACCCCTCCAGGCATCGACCAACCCCAAGCCGTTTAGTAAGGACTTAATCTGATTAGTCTTGTTGGGAAGTCTGTTGGTCGGTTTTCCAGATCTATCAAGGGTCGGATCTAAGGTCAGGTAAGGTCCCCCCCAATTATCAATTTCCCCAAATCCTGAGTCTCTAGTTTTTTCAGCAGGTCTATGAGAACAGTGTAGGGAAAGTTCGTAGGACAGTACATGGATACTAGCGTTATTCTTTCCCCTCTTATATTCCCAGTTGCCATAACATAATTACCGTCCCCGTCTACCCGAGTGGTCTCTACCTGGAAGGGGTAGGTTTTAAAAATTGCACATCCAGCACTCTTAGTAGGGAGAGAGGCCAGATAGTAGGTGGGGTAATCCTTATGTAAGAATTTAGGTTTGTTGCCGAGGGAGAAATGGGTCTCCTGCATAAAAATGACCGAGGGAGTGTGTTTTTTGTAGAATGAAAAGGCTTTCCTCCTTTTAAAGGGGGAATTGAAGCCCTTCACATTATGGGTTATTATGGTGTATTTAGAAGTAGCCATTGGAAGTTGGGAGTGGAGTCCTAAGTGTATGCGACCTTACCTTAGCTGAGCTCGTGAGTGACAAGGAGTGGAGGAGCAAACAGAAGTCCCAGCGAATATGCTGTTGGTGGCAGAAGAATTTCCCTTTTATCAAGAGGGCTGAGAGCAATGAGAAGGGAGAAAGGCAGTTTAATATCAGAGAGGTAGGTAAATCTGGGACAAAACAAACAAAGCAATAAACAAAAAAAAACAGAGCAGTAAAACAGCAAGTTTACAGCACGTCTAAACCTCAAACTGCAATTACAAAAATATAGCAGAATAAGCATAAAACAGTTGTCTACACATAAACCTATCTCTTTTTCTAAAAAATAAAGAAAAATCAAATCCACATAATGTGGGGCATTAGTCTGGCAAACTATAGTAATTCTAAATGGTAATAGTTCAAACTATTCTAGCAACATTCTATCTGAACTTTAAATAACGAGAAGTGGACATCAGGCAATCAGCAGAATGTTATCAAAGTCCAGCTAGGTAGGAGGCCTCTCAGGTCGCGGGCCCGGCTTTGAAGTGGCAGAGAAACCAGAATCTGCCGTGTATACCAAGCGTTTGTCTTGCAGGTCGCCTACATAGTCCCGGAAGCCGCTGGGCCCCTCCAGGGCAGGAACTTGTTTGCCATGAGCTTGTGCTGGCTTTGGAGTCTGCTGCCTCTTAGGGATTAGCGAAACCAGATGCTCTTGGTTTGCTTCTGTCGTGGACTCCGGGCATAGATGTAATCGCTGTAACACATCTAAACAGTCTTCCAGGAAGCGGGTAGTATAAGTCTTGCCTTGAAAAGTGAAAGTCAGAGCAAACGGAAAGTTCCAGCGGTACTGTATCCTGTGCTGAAGAAGAATAGCAATAGCCGGTTTCATAAGTCTCCGCTTATGCAGGGTATCCGGGCATAGGTTCGCATAGAACTGCAGGGTTGAATCATCCGGCCCCTTGATAGTATGCAGCTTCCTGGTGGCTGATAGTAGAAGATCTCTGGCCTGCTGCCTTAAGAATCTAACAATAACATCCTTGGGAGCCTCCAAACTTCTCGTACCTCCCAAGGCTCTATGGGCACGCTCAATCTCCCACACGTTTTCAGGCTGATTAGGAAGGATTATCGTGATTGTATCCCTCAGGTAGCCAGACAGGTCCTGTATAGCTCTTGGGATGCCACGGATGCGGACGTTGTGTCGGCGGGGCCGTTTTTCAAGATCCTCTATATTATCCGTGAGGTCAGAGATGTGAATGGAGTTTTGAGCAATAGAGGATCGATCCCTTTCTTGCGCCTCGGCCATCCGATCCGTCGTGTCCTCCAATAGTTGAGTACGTTGCCCCAGATCCTTCAAGTCTTGTCTCAGAGGGTCAATAGCTTTTGCCAGGATCCGCTCAATAGTAGCCACTGACCTGGCTGAGATGTCCAGGTATTGGCTAGGAGTGTCAGGAGTCCCTTCCCTGTCTGAGCCATCCGAGTGTTCTGAGGCGAGTTCCGCAGGGGGGGGAGCATCTGGCAGTTTTAGGTGTAAAGTGCTCCCGTATGCCCTTCACAGAAGCTGTTCTTTTGGGTTTCGGCATTTTGGAGAACAGGCCGCGGGAGTCAGCAAAGAGTCCGTTATGGAATCAGTTAGGTTTAATATAGGGGAAAACTGTGCCCCAAGTGTACTGAGGAAAAGTCCGCTGGCCCAGTTAGTAGAGTTTGTCCAGATTATAAAGTTTAGTTGAGGCAGGTGATAGCTGTGTTGCCAGGCCAAGTCCCCATTCGTCTCTTTATTCCATAATAAAAGTGTAGTCCCCAACTGGGGCGCTGAGGTAGCCTTTGGAAATCAGGTCAAGCAGAAAGTAGTTCTTTGGTAGAAGGGTGGCTCAAAAAGTTGTACCCTCTTCAGGTAGCCTGTCTGTTTTTGCTGACAGGAGCTTGTTAAGTAGAACTCAGCTGTAGAATAGGTCAGCACAAGCAATAAGCAGCAATGAATGGCAGGGAGACTTCCAATCTTATATTATTCGAATAAAGCCAGTGATGATCTGCAGTATTGCAAAAGTCCACAGGGTGGCAGCATACGTGCTGATGTTGTACAAAATTAACACAGTCCATGTATCTGCCTGTGGAAACGCAGGTTTCAAGTATGGGTAGACACAATATTTTTGTTTGATGTTAAATATATTTCATAAAAGTGCCCAAAAATAACGTCAGTTCCTGAAACCAAGTACACCCATAAGGTTCCCAAATACAGTGCAATTCAGCCTCGGGCAATGCTGTGAGGAAATGTCTCTGTATCAAATGCTCAGTCCTTAGTGTATAGCTTAAAGAGTTGATTCACACCACCTTAACCCCAGATCACAGAGTTTTGTGGGGGAGTAGCAATAAGCTGGGTATTGTGTGCCGTGCAAGCTGGGGAAAGTTTAGATAGCTTCCTCCTCCTACCCCACTATTACACTTTTCCCTATGGCAGCCACATTTCTTTATCAGTGGGGAGTGTGCTGGTCCTTGCACCCCTCTTGCACTCAAATCCCCATCTAAGGGCTTTGGGTGCTCTGCTCCCTCAATTGGGGATTACTATAGCTCTCCTGGGGCCCCCCTGGGGATCCACACCCCTCTAGGGAAGTTCTCCCCTACCTGCAGCCGCCGGACGCCTTTCCAAAATGGCGGCCGCGCTTTCTGCCCCGTCTCCAATCCTCCACACTCTGGCCAGAGGGATCGCCCTGGGACCCCGGCCGGATCCTGCCGCCACCGGGGTCTGCGCCAACTCCTGTCCAGGCGATGGGAGAGAGAGCCCCAAGGTCTTCTGTGGCCTCAGGCGTCACCCCACAATCGGAGGACTCCTGTGCTGCTGGGCCGCCGAAACAGCCCGAAATCAGTCCCCGGGGGATGGGGACAGCCTCCGGTAGTGCCCCTGATGTCAGGCAGGGCCCAAGAGACCGCTCCAGGGCCAAACAACAAGCCCAATTCGGAGCTTTGCACGGAGCTCTGTAAACCACGTCTGCCTCCACCAGACGCCAGCTCCGCCCCGCCGATTTCTCAAATTTTAATTAATAGATTATTATCTGGACACATTTTATTATATCTATCTAATTTTATCAACTCAATATGAAGCTCTCTTAACGACTTGCCTCGCTGTTGCTTTTTTGTTTTGAATTTATATTCTTTTATTAGAAGGTTTACAAATTCCATACGAAAATAAAACATTTTTAACAGTCATATATGTCAGTTTTATCGAGTTATATATTCACAGTGTTATCATTTTGCGACAGTTAACTGACTAAACCTTCTTATTTTTTTATTTTTAGTGAGTACATTTTCTAGTGTCTAAACTAATATTCCAACTTTAAAAGAAACATAAGGCATAATAAATCAAGTAAATTGAAGAGTACAAAGTTGATAAGAGCATACGATATATTAGTTAGTACCTATCTATCTTTACTAGGCTGTCGTGTACTATATCAAAATAAGTAATCATGAGCACCTCTAGACAGACTCGGGGCAATCCGCGGCTGGTTACTTCACCTTACCTCGGGTAATACTTGCCATCTAATGTCTCTGAAAGGTCTCCAGGGCTCCCGCACTCCAGTCTTTTCCTCAATATCGCTTCAGTTAATTGCAGGCGTTATATTAGGGGCACACTAAAGGAGGATATTATCCAAGGGTCCCAGACTATCTGGAATTGGGGCATCTGACCCTATCTAAGACAATATGCGTTAATCTCTCGTTAAGAAGTAAGTAGTTGATCTTCCTAGTCACCTCCTGAAAGTTTAGAGTCATGGCTTTCCATCTACTGGCTATGTGTGTCTTTGAAGCGAACGCCATTAATTGAAATAGCCTGTTCTGGGATTGCGACAAGTTTTTAATATGAACCCCCAGTAAGCAGGATTCTATCGAAGGTAAGACTTCTTTTTGAAAAATTGTGGACGCTAATCGGGTCAATTGTTTCCAGAGATTCTGGGCACATTGACAGGACCATCATACATTATTATTATTATTATTATCGTTTATTTGTAACGCGACAACATATTCCGTAGCGCTATACATAAGTTAAGTTGCAGGCAATGACAAGTTAAAGATTCATACATTGCAAAGAGTGTATGGCCCTGTCTTTGAGCTTGGAATCCAGTGTCCATAGCGCTTTCCCTAAAGCACCGCGCAGGATTGAAACTCGCAGACTTACAATCTAAAGGTTAAAGTTTGTATGTGGTACAGTAGGGAGAGAGTAGTGCTGAGCATGTTAGGGAGGAAGGTTATAGGCTTCTTTTAAGAGGTGCGTTTTTATTGATGTTTTGAAGGATTTAAGGCAGGAGGATAGTCTGGTGAAGCGAGGCAAGGAGTTCCAGAGAATAGGGGCAGCGCGAGAAAAGTCCTGGAGGCGGGAGTGAGAGGAGGTGACAAGAGTGGTAGAAAGAAGAAGGTCGTTAGCAGAACGAAGAGGGCGTGTGGGGGAGTATTTGGAGATGAGAGCAGAGATGTATGGGGGTGCGCTGTTGTTGAGGGCTTTATAAGTTAGGGTCAAGATTTTAAACTTTATTCTGGAGGCTAAGGGAAGCCAGTGGAGTAATTGACAAAGAGGAGCTGCCGACACTGAACGATGTGTACTGAAGATGAGTCTGGCGGAGGCATTTATTATGGATTGAAGTGGGGAGAGGCGAGTGATGGGCAGGCCAACAAGGAGCGAGTTGCAATAGTCAAGACGAGAAATGATAAGAGAGTGTATTAGAATCTTAGTAGTGTCTTGTGTAAGGTAATGGCGTATTTTGGATATGTTTTTTAGATGGAAAAGACAGGATTTGGTTAGAGACTGTATGTGTGGGATGAAAGAGAGGGCAGGGTCCAGTAGAACCCCGAGACAACGGGCTTGGGAGGTGGGAGTGATGATGGCGTTGTTGACAGAGAGAGAGATGTGAGGAATTGAAGCTGAAGTAGAGGGTGGGAAGATTAAGAGTTCAGTCTTAGACATGTTGAGTTTCAGATGGTGGGTGGACATCCAAGAGGATATACTAGAGAGGCAGTCAGAGACGTGTGCTAGAAGAGAGGGGGATAGATCTGGTGCTGAGAGATAGATTTGGGTGTCGTCTGCATAGAGATGGTACTGGAACCCAAAAGAGTTTATTAGGGTGCCGAGTGAGGATGTGTAGATGGAGAAGAGGAGGGGGCCTAGGACTGATCCTTGGGGTACGCCAATAGACAGGGGGTGAGGAGAAGAAGATGTGCCGGAGAAGGAGACGCTAAATGATCGTTCTTGGAGGTATGATGAGAACCACAAGAGAGCAGTGTCTCGAATGCCGAGGGAGGAGAGAATATGGAGTAGAATTGAGTGGTCAACGGTGTCAAAGGCGGCAGAGAGATCCAGGAGAAGCAAAATAGAAAAGTGGCCTTTCGACTTGGCGGTGAGCAGGTCATTGGTGACTTTTATGAGGGCTGTCTCAGTGGAGTGTTGGGGCTGAAAGCCGGATTGGAAAGTGTCCAGAAGAGAGTTAGAGGAGATGAAACTGGTGAGGCGGTTATAGACGAGCCGCTCCAGCAGTTTGGAAGCCAGGGGAAGTAGAGAGATAGGGCGATAGTTAGATGCAATGTCAGAATCGGATGAGGGTTTCTTGAGAGTGGGTGTAATTATGGCATGTTTTAGAGATGATGGAAATGTGCCAGTATTTAGGGAAAGGTTGAAGATATGTGTGAGAGCTGGGATAAGTGTAGTAGAGAGGGGAGGAATATGATCCCCCACAAGCTGGCATCCCCTAAAACATTTATTGCTCTCTTGTGGCTTAAACTTCTGCATTTTATCGGGAGTGCAATAGGCCCTGTGGAAAACTTTGATTGATGTTTCTAATAAGGCCAAATTGAGTGATCCGTTTGAAAGATTGGAGCAAGATTTAGTCCATTTGTCCCAGTCCCATTCTCCCCCCAGGTCCTTTTCCCAATGCAACAGGAACCTGGGTTTCTGGCTACTAGTAGAGCTAAGGAAGGTGTTGTACAGAGAGCTCAGAGTGCCTTTGGTAAGCGGGAGATTTTTACAGATAACGGTTAGCCAGGAGGCTCTGGGGGGCCCGGGATCCTTAACCATCTTGGTAACCCAACTTCTAATTTTTAAGTAATTGTAGAGTTCCGTAGCTGGCAAGTCATGAGTCGTGCAAAATTGGTCATAGGTCAGTAGTTTGTCATTTGCGAACCAGTTTCCTATGCGGTCAAGGTGTCTGGAAGTCCACCAGAATTTAGACATGGAGCTTGAGTCTGCTTAAATTTGTGGACAGGACATAGCTCGGAATTATCACCTCTTCTGTCAGTTACGTCGATGCCTAGAGTTCGCCCATCTCCAGGACTGAATCGTTAAGGAGATCATAGGGTTTTGATCAGTTGTGAAGGGGGCAGAGTCTATGGGGATCCAAATCCGCTTATCCCAACTATGTGGGAACATTTGGTAATTTTCCATGAAGACCCAGGATGGATGGTGTGTTGTAGAGTGGGTTCTAAATAGGGGAGCTAATTGAGCGGCCTTAAGATAAAGTCTCAGGTTTGGAGTCGCGAGACCACCTCTATTGTTGGAACGAAACATCACCTGCCTGGGAATACGGGGGCGTTTATGGTCCCATATGAACCGGGAAATACTATTCTGGAATTTATCTAGGTCTTTAAGGGAGAGTGGGATGGGAAGGGATCTAAATAAGTACAATAGTTTAGGTAAGATATTCATTTTTATAGCAGCAATGCGGCCTGTCCATGAGATTTTAAAGCTCATCCATTTCTGCATATCCAATGTTAGAGATTTGTACAAGGGGGGGAAGTTTACCCAGTACAGATCCTTGAACTTGGAAGTAAGTCTTACGCCTAAGTATTTTATAGACTGTGCAGGCCAAAGAAACTTATGATTAGCTCTAAGAGTGTAAAATCTCACTTTGCGGCAATCCCATCCCCAGCGCCTCAGTCTTCTCTACGTTCAGCTTAAGACCCGAGATTCTGCTATAGTCCTTTATAGTAGACATGAGTGCTGGTATAGATGAGAGGGGATTGGTCAGGGTACAACGCATGTCATCCGCAAAGAGAGAGCATTTGAAATGCTGGTGGCCTACTTGTACCCCCTGGATGACAGGGTTGGCTCTGATCGCTTGCGCAAGGGGTTCTATGGCAAGAGCAAATAGCAATGGGGAGAGTGGGCACCCTTGCCTAGTTCCTCTTCGGATTTGGATGTTGGCTTTGTGATCCCCTGGGAGTTTTAGATTGGCTGCTGGGGAGTCATAATATTCCCTAAGTAGATTAATAAAGCGTCCCTTGAATCCAAATTTGTCTCGAATCTTATATAAGTATGGCCATTCTACCGTGTCGAAAGCTTTCTCTATGTCTAGAGCTAAAAGGCAGGCTGGTATATTAGACTTCTGAGCTAAAAACTGGGCGTTCAGGACCCTCCTGACATTTCCCCCCCGGCCTCTCTAAAGGGGACAAACACAGTTTGGTCCTTGTGGATTAAGTCTGGCAGGAATTTAGAGATGCGGGTGGCCATAATTTTAGCCAATATTTTGACATCCCTGTTGATTAGGGAGTTGGGGCGATAATTTTTAAACCACTAGGTCAGCCCGGTTTAGCTCAGGGGGCATTGCTTTTTTTTTTTTGAGTGTGCCATATTATCAATAGGCCACGTATTTATGCCTCATGTGTTAACCAGACTACAGTTTTGGAATCATCCCAGGTACCTGTACTCTCGGTTGAGAAGGAGCATCACACCTCAACAGCTAACAGCAACCATGACCCACCACCATTGTCCGTTTAGCACTTCAGGTTAAAAGCTTCCTAGGCATGGCTGACATCCCTCCTCAATTGTTGAACCGATAATCACATTACAGGGATATTCTTGAGCAAAACCTGTACCACTCTGTGCGTGATTTGAGGCTAGGATGAATGTTCACCTTCCAGCAGGACAATGACCCCACACACACTGCTAAAGCAACACATGAGTTTAAGGGGAAACATCAATCCAATACAAAAATCTGAGGTCAGACTTAAAGATTGCTGTACACAAGCTGAAACCATCCAACTTGAAGGAGCTGGAGCGGTTTTGCAAAGAGGAATGGGCAAAAATCCCAGTGGTAAGATGTGGCAAGCTCGTAGAGACTTATCCAAAGCAACTTGGAGCTGTGATTGCTGCAAAAAGGTGGCTCTACACAGTATTGACTTTAGGGGGGTGAATAGTTACGCACATTGACTTTTTCTGTATTTTTGTCCAAATTGTTGTTTGAAGATTTTTTTTTTTTTTTTTTTTGTGAAGCAAAGATGCGGCATGTTCTGTAAATTAAATAAAGCAAATCCTCAAACAATCCATGTTAATTCAAGGTTGTGAGGCAACAAAACATGAAAAATGCCAAGGGGGTGAATACTTTTGCAAGGCACTGTATAACCATTGTGTTTAATTACAAATATATGGCAGTCTGTGATCCTAAATAAATCTTTATCAGGCTCATCATATTTGACCTGTGAAGGTCCTTAAATACTTTGTGCTGTGTAAATACACAAATATGCTTTTAATTCTCTAGGGTTCTAGGCATTGCCTCTTATTTTATTTTTTTAAACACAATCTCTATGTTAATTTAGTAGGGTGGATTTGGGTTAACATTTGTTAATGGGATTGTTATTGTTCAGAATCTCTGTGACCCTATAGACCTAGCACGCCAAGTACATCTCTTAGTCACATGAACGGACATGAACTTGATGGAGCTTAGTGACCTTATCTATCCATCTCTGACTGTCGTCCCCTTTTGCCTTTCATCTTTCCCTGAATAGTCTTCTCTAGGGAATCCTGCCGTCCCAGGAAAATAAAAACTGTCACTACCTCCATTTCTTTCCCATTTATTTGCCAGGAACGGAGATTGTCGTTTGCCATGATATTTGTCATTGAGCATCAGGCCAGCTTTTGCGCTCTTTTTTTATCATCATCAATAGGTTCTTTAGTTCCTCCTCGGTTTCAGCCATCAAAGTAGTAACATAGGCATGTCAGAGGTTGTTGATATTTCTTCCAGCAATATTGATTCCAGCTTTGGATTCATGCAGCTCGGCCTTACGCATGATGTACTCTGCGTAGAAGTTAAATAAATAAGGTGACAATATACAACCTTGTTGCACTCCTTTTCCGATAGGTATGTATATGGCTTAATAATTAGATACCATTATATTTGTATTTATTTTTTCACAAGTCAATGGACACACTGCTTCTCATTTAGGGAACAGATAAATTACATTAAATTAATTAATTGTATTCTGTAAACACTTTAGACCATACGGTCTGAGAACAGAATGTATTTATTTGGTGCTAACAGTATTAGTACCCATGTGTGGTTTCACTTTAGTGATTGTTTAGAGTCCTCTTCATCTCCACCCTTCTCTCGTTTCAAGCGCATACAAATATGCTTCAAAAGTATGCTGGATGACTGTTTATTTATTGAATTTATAGGAATTAGAGATGCTTGTACCACATAGTCATTCATAACCAAATACCGTATTTTTCGCCGTATAAGACGCACTTTTTCTTCCCCAAAACTGGGGGGGGGGGGGAGTTGGTGCGTCTTATACAGCGAATATACCTTTTAAAACTGCCTCTCTGTCCTCTTGATCTCTTCCCACTCCTGATTGGCGCTTCCTACAGCATCAGCAGCATGCATCGCGTCGGCCGGTGCATCCTAGTGACGTCACACACGCGACGCTGCAGTACACGAGGAGTGCTGGTAGGAAGCGCTGGGGTGAGATCAAGATGGGCTGAGATCAGAAGAAAGGTGAGGATCAGGAGAGTCAAGGGCTCCCAAATGCGACCGAGAGAGAGAGACCGAGAGAGAGAGACCGAGAGAGAGAGACCGAGAGAGAGAGACCGAGAGAGAGAGACCGAGAGAGAGAGACCGAGAGAGAGAGACCGAGAGAGAGAGAGACCGAGAGAGAGAGACCGAGAGAGAGAGACCGAGAGAGAGAGACCGAGAGAGAGAGACCGAGAGAGAGAGACCGAGAGAGAGAGACCGAGAGAGAGAGACCGAGAGAGAGAGACCGAGAGAGAGAGACCGAGAGAGAGAGACCGAGAGAGAGAGACCGAGAGAGAGAGACCGAGAGAGAGAGACCGAGAGAGAGAGACCGAGAGAGAGAGACCGAGAGAGAGAGACCGAGAGAGAGAGACCGAGAGAGAGAGACCGAGAGAGAGAGACCGAGAGAGAGAGACCGAGAGAGAGAGACCGAGAGAGAGAGACCGAGAGAGAGAGACCGAGAGAGAGAGACCGAGAGAGAGACCGAGAGAGAGACCGAGACCGAGAGACCGAGAGAGAGAGACCGAGAGAGAGAGACCGAGAGAGAGAGACCGAGACCGAGAGAGAGAGACCGAGACCGAGACCGAGACCGAGAGAGACCGAGACCGAGAGAGAGAGACCGAGACCGAGACCGAGACCGAGAGAGACAGAGAGAGAGAGAGAGAGAGAGAGACCGAGAGAGAGAGAGAGAGAGAGACCGAGAGAGAGAGAGAGACCGAGAGAGAGAGACCGAGACCGAGACCGAGAGACCGAGACCGAGAGAGAGAGACCGAGACCGAGACCGAGAGAGAGAGACCGAGAGAGAGAGACCGAGACCGAGACCGAGAGAGAGAGACCGAGACCGAGACCGAGACCGAGAGAGACCGAGACCGAGACCGAGAGAGAGAGACCGAGACCGAGACCGAGACCGAGAGAGACCGAGACCGAGACCGAGACCGAGAGAGACCGAGACCGAGAGAGAGAGACCGAGACCGAGACCGAGACCGAGAGAGACAGAGAGAGAGAGAGAGAGAGAGACCGAGAGAGAGAGAGAGAGAGAGACCGAGAGAGAGAGAGAGACCGAGAGAGAGAGACCGAGACCGAGACCGAGAGACCGAGACCGAGAGAGAGAGACCGAGACCGAGACCGAGAGAGAGAGACCGAGAGAGAGAGACCGAGACCGAGACCGAGAGAGAGAGACCGAGACCGAGACCGAGACCGAGAGAGACCGAGACCGAGACCGAGAGAGAGAGACCGAGACCG